>JAVJGG010000094.1:5541875-5581806 GCA_035590195.1 Aviceda cuculoides
ATCCCTGGAAGTGCTCAAGGCCAGGTTGGATGGGGCTTTGAGCAACCTGGTCTAGTGGAAGGTGTCCCTGCCCATGGCAGGGCGGTTGGAACTAAGTGACTTTAAGGTCCCTTCCAACCCAAACCATTCTATGATTCTATGAAATGAATGTTGATGAATTACTGTGTAAAAGACAGCCTGAGAAGTCTCTAAAAAACCCCATACTCTTAAGGTGTTTCTCTAGTACCGTCCTGACTTACTGGGAAGTTGACTGTCATTTCTGTAAGATAGCAAGTTTTGTGACAGTATCACAGAGGGCAGAATGAGGAGGTTATTGTTACTTTACCAAAAGAACCAAAAATATGCAGGGTTTACAGACAATTTGCAGAGTTTGTAGCATTACTTGCTTGCTCTGTAGACCCCCAAAGAGCCAACCCAAAAACCCAAGCGATTTTTGGGTTGCTGAGGATGACTCGTTGGGCTGGAATGGGACGTGATACAGGACTAGGGGAGCTCGACTGGTCAGACCACTGGTTACAAGATCTGCAACATTACATTGAGAGTCCCCTATCACAAGGAAGCATATAGGTCCTCTAATCCTAGAGCTTAGCAATAGGAACAATGAGCAGAAGATGCTCAGGTCAAACTAAGCTGGAAATACATGAGATCCTGCTCATTGGACTAATTGCAAGTGGCCAATGACACTAGCAAAAGAGTATCAGCAACCTCTGTAATATATGCATGGGCTACTAGGCTGGTTGCCTCATTCTGTGCCATGCAGTCCCCTGACTCATCTTTCTTAGGAACGTAAATAAGTGAAAAGACAGAGTAAAAAATCAGGGGAAAGTAAATCAGAACTGAAAAATACTTCACTTTTCATTAATGCTCTAACAGAAATGATAGAAGCCCTTAAAACTCTATCACTAATAAAGTTTTTCTCCCATATCCAGGCTGTTCATTTCTCTGTGTCCAGAAAAGGTGGGTTTAAAATGCAGCAAAATTTGTCTCCCTCTTTCCTCTGTATCTTAATTTCCTCACCCAGCAGGGTTCTGACTCCACGAAGAAAATGAAATTCCTTGCACTGGTTAACCAGCCAGCAGCCACAAAGAATATGTGAAGGATGCACAGACTTATCTAGTCATTGCTTTCTCTTTCAGGCACCAGTTATGGTCTTTTTTTTTTATTTTTTTAATGTGTAATTTTGATATTATTGCCTAAAACTCAGTTTGGAGTTGGAATACAGACTGAATAAAAAATATTTACATCATTATTCAAGGAGATTATTGCTGCTTATGCAAAGTTGTTATGGTTTCTGTCATAGAATTTATCAATGTAATAGTTCTTGTCATAAACTAAGCCATGATCGCACATATGTTTCAGTTCCCAGACACTAGTGACAACTGGGGAAGCTCTTCTGGTTGTGTGGTCCTGTCCCCAGAGCCACTCCTGAAAGTGCACCAGAACAGCTGTTTGTAGGGCAACCCGAGAAACCAGACACAGGACCCGGGGAGAACCAGAAATAATCCCTCTTTTTTAAGGTTAGTTTTAACACAGACCAGTGATGGCCAGCACTGCTGCTGGAAGAATATCTAAGTCCGTCAGAGTGGAATATGGACCTTTTAGTGAGCATGATACTTGCTTTTTTTAATTCTCTCTAGTCACATTGGTGGGATTCTCATTACTGAACTATCTGTTACATGATTCTGTATGGCAGAAAAGATGAAAAAATTACATGTTTTAATGAAACCTACATATATATTGGTATGTATGTAACATATACATGATGCCTTTTCATTAACTTTGAAAAGATTATTTTCTTCTTTGTTGGAGGAAATAGAGGGTTAGGCATGATCTGTCATGAACTGCTATATGTGAGTAAGATTGCTGTGGAGGAGCAGTGAAAGACTTGACAGTTAATTATTATAGACTTTTGCTGAATACTGGCCAGTGTGAATACAGCTTGATTGGATCTTGAAGCAAAAAAGGATGTAGGTGAGCTGGCTTGATGTGTCAGGGCAGAACAGGCAAAGCCACAATCCTAGGGCACTGTCAGTGAATTATGCTGCCAGTAATTCTGTCTGCTTTAGGCTTTTCTCTCCTGTTCTAACCTAATGTTTTAACTTAATGAGTGCCAGTGACAAGTAGAGTACTGTAGGAGGTCTATGCTGTGACTTATTGTTTAAGATTTTCATCAGTGACCTGGAGGATGTGAGGGAGTGCATTCCCATCATAATTGTGAATGACAATAAATTGCAGGGGTGGAGGGGTTTTACATCCTTGAGGGTTCTAAGGATTTGAGTGGATAAAGCCCCGAGCAGCCTGGTCTGGCCCCAGAGCTGGCCCTGCCTTGAGCAGGAGATTGGACTAGAGGCCTCCTCGGGTCTCTTCCAACCTAAATTATCCTATGAGCCTGTGTCCCTAGGTGCAGTGCTCCTGCCTTTTTAAAAAGGCTGTTCTGTGCCACTACAAATTTCCACCATTTCCTTGTGGCTTGGTGCTCTTGTAAGATACTCTGAACTGTAGCAGTGTGACCTGTGGTGCTGAAGTCAGGAGTAAGTTGTAAAGTAGGAGTACTGAAAGTCTTTGCTTGTCTGACATGGAAAGCCAAAGCACAGCATCCGGAAAGGTATGCTCCCCAGGAGACAGGCTGAGGCTGAAATATCCTTCCGGGGTCCTTGACGAATAGGTTTCACAGTCTCATCTGACGCTGGCATGGTTAAAAATGTCTTTTTCTATTTTGTCCAGGGTTGTGTTCCCACAGTCAGGAACTTTTCTTAGAGAAGTCTCTGCCTCCTGCCCTCTAGGATCTGTACCTGCATTTCTGATGCACACAGTGTCCCTAAATGGTGGAGCTGTCATGGTGCAGGAATGTGAAGAGGTTTAGAGAAAATTATTGCAGCCTTGCTCTAGAGGCTTTCAAACAGAGGGTCTGAGAAGAGGCAGAATCAAGATAGCAGGAGGAGTGAGAACCAGCTTCAGCACACCAACACTTTTTATGTTTTATTTTACCTGGGAGTTGTGAAACATAGAGTATGAAGCTTCAACTTTTTGGTGATTCTGTTCTTTAGTTTAATAGCTTTTCTGGCTTTTTTAAATGAGTTTTTTTAATTAAGATCCAGTCTTAGGCTATTTTAACTTATCTTGTAGTCTCTTGTACTATTAGGTATTCTTGGTTTTGTTTAATGTTTTCTGGTATTAATGGTGAACATGATGATTGGTGGTAGCAGAGGGATAAAACAGTATCAAGATCTCAATTGTTAGTTTCTTTTTAAAATACTTTGTGAGTAAACATTCTTCAAGGGCAGAGAAGAACTGTACTGTGTCAGTTTTGAGCAATAACTCAAGCTGCTTTGTCTTCAGAACTTCAACTGATATGAATCCCTGATGTTCTTCAGGTGCTTATGTTTACTGCTCTCCAATGGGTTCTTCCCAAGACATAGGAGTTGCAAACTGGACAGAGTTCCCCCAACCTGTCTCATATGGCAGCTGATACCAGGCTTTGCAGAGGGATACTGGGAAAATCTCTTATGCTCAGTTCTGGAAAAACACCTGCCTGGAGGCTGTTTACTTCTGGTCTGAAATAGGGGGTGAATTATTAGACAGACTGAAATGTAGAGAGCTTATGGATAGTTGATGGTAACTGTTGTGCCTGTAGAAATGTGATGAAGAGAAGGAAAATAAGATGAGAAGTATAATTTTGTGTTATGTGGGGAACAGAGCAACATATCTCAATGAAAAGTGACAATATTAAAAAATAAGCTACTCATATAATTCAGTATCTCTAAGGAAAATATGGCACATGAAGACTTCTTAAGGCTTGGGCATGTTTTCAGCATTGACTTGAGTCACCATAAATACTTTGAGTCCATCTACATGAATTAAAAAATATTCTTTTTCGTATTCTCAGAGAATTTGCATTGAATGGACTCCTTTGACATACATGTTCATCCTTATCTGTTTGCAATAGCTTTTGGTGCATGTAAACATGTTGTCCCCTATGGCTTCATAGATTTTCATATCATCTGGAGGACTTGCTCTCCACAAGCTCTTCTATACTGCTTTGTGCTGTGCCATTACCTGTCTGCACGGCCATCAGGGTGAGGTAACAGAGCATGTGTTTGTATAAATGGAGCTCCCTGTTTGTATAGAGCTTTCAGTTGCATCTTGAAAGAGCTGTGAAGTGCATCAGCGTTGTGTGTTCATGCACAGATTAAATAGTCAGGGCTAGGGAACTTTTGGAAGATGCCTGCTTTGTTTATTTTGTAGTCAACTGTAACAAGCATTTACCTCATTCTTCTCTTGTTCAGCACTTTGTCTCAAATTGATGATAATGGCTGATTTTAAAACGTTACAAGTTCACAAGCAATTAGAGCAAAGACATATCAACAAAATTGACTTTCTCGTGTGTTAAAAATTAGTTACAAATCAAACCAAAATCCACTAGAAAGAATGGAAAGTATTGAAAACATTACTTTTGGTTGCTCATCTTCAAAACTATTATAAAGTCTGATTTATTTCAGCTGTTGAGTGTGGTAGGACTGTCTACAAGTGGCAGAGTCACAAGCAAAATGATCTTCTAAAGATGCTGATTTTAGTTGCACACAGTAATTAGGAGAACAGTGAACTCTTGGGCAGATAACAAATCATGGCACATCCATCATTTCACACCTATTTGGTGAGGTACTAATGAGATTTGAACACTACACAGGTCTGATTCTGGCCTCTGCACCAAGTCAGACAAACAGTTCAGAAATGTTTATACAGCAGCTATTTTAATTCTCTGTGATATCAGTACTCCTTTAATAATGCAGCTTTATGTTTATTTTACTAGATAGCAGACCTGCTTCTGTATGCAGAATCTTTTCTCTTGCCGTTTTTTCTGTTGGCAGGCCAACTTATCTGGTGCTAGTACATCACCAACCACCTGCTGTGGGCTATGTATCTGTTTTCTTAATTGCAATGAAATCATTTACGCCAAATAACGCCACATTACAACAGCATAATTTAATTTGGAGCTGTTCATTATAGTTCTATTACCCTTCAGCTTTGGCATCCTCCCAGAAAAGGACCCATGAGTAGCAGGTTAGACAGTTTCCTGAGGTGATAAAAATGCACCCCACACAGCTCACTGCCAGGTTTTGTCTGCTGCAGAATTCTGGCATAGTTACATTTCTTGGGTTCCATTTATGTCATGCTAAAAATTAATAACAATAGTGGGGTTCTTTTCTTAGACTTTAAAGTCTAGATTACAATCTCTTGCTATTCTAACTTAATCATGCTGTACTATGAAAAATAAGGGGTTTTAAGATGCATTACAAACGTTGCTTACATTTGAACAGTGGAGACTTTAACTTAAAACTTCTACAGAATTATGCACTACATTAATAGATGCCAAGGCTAGAAGAAATTCAGGGTGCCTCACAATTATTCCCTAATGAGAATGGTAATGAAAGCTGAACTTCTGAGCATTTGGCTTTTTGTAGTACTTTGAATTTAATGTACATGGTTTAAGGCATATACTCCATTATAATTTAAGGTATTACCATGCAGAATGTGGTTTATTAACCATTCCACTGTTTCTCTAAAAGTATTTATAGTAAACTTTTTACAATTAATCAAAAGCAGACATTGTAAAAACGAAAATCAGATTTATTGCCAAGATCATAAATGTCAAGTATACTGTTATGCAGGCTTTGTATTACTTCAGTTGCAACTTTAAAGAACATTTTAACTGATTGGAAAAAGGAAGTTTATTAAAGGCTCAGCAGGTCTTCTCTGCACTCTACTGTTATTAATGTAAATCATTGTGTCATGTGATAGAGGAGCAGGCAACATGGTAGGAGCAGTTTTTAATCAGGTTTTCTCTGTGACTACCAGTACCTTTAGGAAGAAGTTAAAACATAGACCATGCTGTTTCCTCTGACAAACAAATGCAGTGAGATTTCAGAAGAAAGAAAGGATAGTGCCAACCATCCAGGGTAGTTAATTGCTGAACTTGTCTTTGACTGGATCCCCATAATTTCGAGTAGCAGCTGGATGGTTAAAGTATACAGACAGGTTTCCCATTCACAGGGAAAATACAGTATGTGTTTCTTCCCTATAGCTAATGTCTTGGGATGGGGAAATCTCTGCAAGAGATTTTATCAGAGTTTTTGTGCATTGTTCTTTTGGCAGTACAGTTTTGCTCTGTCTGTGGAGAAAACATTGGCCCATACTGAGAATTGCTATTGCAGCAGTTCCTCAGAGCTGCTGAGGAGCACTCGTGAAAAGGCAAAAGCTTCACCTGCAGAAAATGTGTGATGCCCATGGACCTGAATGAATTTATCCCCCCTGCCCCATACTGTAAGGATTGCAGTTTGATACAGTTGAGTGCCATGAAGTGCATCTGTGGATAAACTAGACAGATCATAACACAGTACAGTGAATTGTAGAGCAGTTCTTTGCAAAGACTACAGGACCGGAGAAAATGTCTGAGAGTGAGAGAAGGAGCACTGACCACCTATCAAAAAAGCAGTTTATGGCATAATTTGGTAATATGCCTTGTGATCCACATGGGTATTAGAGGCTGTAGAAAAGAACTGTGACTCTAGTGGACAAAGGCAATAGTTAGAAGGTGGAGCTGGAGAAAATCAAAGCTGTTGATGCGAAACAGCATTACCTTCTAGGCCAGTAGGTGTACAGCAGCTGGTGAAGGTAAAAAGAAAGAAACTTTGGGATATTACCTATCTGTATGGCTACTCAATGTAACATGATCTGAAGCACACATACACGCCAAGCAGGGCTAAGAAAAGAAGCTGTAACTTTCTTACCTCCCCCATGGTCTTGAACATCGGGTCACAACTTAGCAGACAGACACTGTGATGTTTGTAAGGCAATTCAACACTCCCAGCTTTTTTTCCAATGTGTACTTGGCTTTATTTTCAGTTGAAGATATGGTGTAATGCTTGAGCCAAAGGTTATTTGTTTGTTTTTCTTAGACAACACTAATACATTCCCTTAGCTACATCCCTTTAGCATGATCTAAACTTGAAAATTTTTTGGTAGATTTTGATTACTTCTGGCATGATGGAGAAGACACAGTGGGGACTTAATGCAACCATGGGTTGGGATACTGGTTCTGGCCTCAGCTTTTCCATGTGTCATTTTACATGCCTGTGAAGTGTGGATAGGGGCTGGCATCTGCTTTGCAAACTGTTTTGACACTAGTAGTTTAAAAATGTCAATGAAGAAAAGAACATTGTTTTACTGTTAATATGCACTTAATGAAGTTATATAGAAGGCAGAAGGAAGAGGTGAACAAGTTTTCCTCCATTTTTGTAGCTGTGACTTCTAAGCAGGGAAGACTTGGGATAGGTATAGAAGGATAGAGAAGTGCTGTAATAGCTCTCCTGTGTACATTTTGAAATCTTCATATTTGAAGCTCTTTAAAACTATAACTGTCTAAGAGATGAGTATAGAGGATTCTGGTTTAGAGCTGGGTATGGATTGATGAAATTTTGAGGTTGGTTTTAGTCCAGCTGTTACATGAAATACAAAGTAAGGTAAGAAGTTAAGCTAAGGAAGATAGGTAAATTAAGGAAGAAAGAAGGAATGTTTAGATTAAAGACAAGGCTGTAATTTCAAATGTTTGATTCCTACATTACTGTGTGTTTTGTAGTTCATAAGATGTAAACATGATTTTAAGTGCCTTTCTGCTCTGGAAAGCTACTGATCATTTGCATTGAAGCATTAAACATAGTTAATTTCATTATCTGAGAAGCTTTATCACCAAGAGGTGTTAGCTAACACTAAGAAGTATTTTCTCGCTGGCAGTGCAGGGAAATCAAATTAAAGCTGGAGTGAGCAGGACACATGCAAACAATACAGAATATTCAGAGCACTCTTACCATTGATTAAGCTGGTAGGAAAGCTGCAAACGGGTCAGGGAAGTGAAACGGATATTTTACAGATATTTTGCCTGTTATAGAAAAAATTCTGACAAATGATACATGAAGTAGTTTATGACACTGTCATGGTAAGTCCTAGTGTGCAACTGATGGCTGACTTCTCCACACCTGAGACGACTCCTACTCACAGAAGCTCCAAGGCCTGACCAAACCTGTGTCTGACCTAGCAGGTCTTGCCTCAAACCAAGGTGTTCACCCCTTTCTCAAACACACACAGAGCACTGCTTACAAACCAGCATTGCCAGGGACTTAAATAAAACCCAGCCTGTGGAACAGATCCATTCCTGCTGGTTGACTTTGTAATTGGTAAATACCCATATCAGCATTTGACTTGACTTGAAATAATGCTTAATAAGCAAGGAGGTATTTGATTGTGGCTTTGCACAATACCAGCCCACACCCAACTACCTCAACTGTACAGTCACTTTTTTAATCCCTAAATGGAAAGATATTAACGGGTTAGGTTTTAGTCTGAAAAAACTAGTTTCTTCATAATTCTACCTCTTTAAGATGATAGTTAGAAGATTTAATTGCTACTCTGAAATGGAAAGTATCAGCATTCTCAGAATTGCCCTGGAATAGAACTACAGCCCTGCAACAAAGCCTTAGCTCCAGCCCTTACCTTTCTACTTCCGTTCCTACAAGGAAATGTACTTCAACTGAATTCTCCTTGATACTTCTCTTGTGGTGAGAAGGTTTAAAATGGCTTACTGGATTCCAGTTGTGACAAAATGGGACAATTTGGACTTTCAGTCCTTCAAGAAGTCTGTAGCATTTCAGCATCTCCTTTCATGTAAATTGACCTCAACTTCTGTGTGTGGTGGCACAGTTGATGTCACATTCCATTTTTCTCCTGGCTTTTCCCTGTAGGTCTGCTGACTAGAGTCAAATTACCTACAAAATGAGGTGTCAGCTGACATAAGTAGAATTTAAAGAAAATGGCTCTGGTTGTCTAAGGTACTCTGCAATATTTGTAATCTGTGGATAAGCAGCAATCAGCAGAGCTTACAATAAGCGGTAAATGCTCTGAATGTCGTAATGAGCTCAGTCATTGAAATCTGAATGCCATTTATGTTGCCCTTTGATAATAATTTGTGATTGCCACTCAAGAAGGCAATCATGTATCCAGTACAGCTAAAAATCAGATGCATAACCCAGGCTTTCCATTACAGTCTGAACTGCTGTAAGGTATACTAAAAAGATCTTTGACTGCATTCATGTTTCAATGGCTTACATCCATGTCACGTATTAAAAGAGAAGGGAATCTTAAATAACAGAATTTATTTGGAGAAAATGTGTGTAGATTACAGGTATTCTTTGGAGAACTCTACAGATAATGTTCTAGCTCATAAAATACATTATTATGCTAACAACATCTGGTCTCTTTCATGCCCGCATTCGTATGTTTTGAAGATCTTGCTCATCCAGATCTGTCATACTAAGTACCTCATTTGGGGGATTGATTTTTTTCTTCTGTTGTTTTTTCTTCCTTTCTCCTTTCTTTTTTAGTTATTTGTTGCTGGCTGCTGAGGTGTTTTGGCTTCATTTTCAGACTGTAACACCTTTTGTTTCTTTTCTGCCTCCAGACAGAACAATTTTTTAGTATTTTCTTATCTGCAAAATGTCTTGAAAGGATGTAATGCCATGAGACTCTTTTTGGCTGCTTTTTCTCCTTGTGTGTAAGTGCCAATTTAATCACAAATGTAATATAAACTCATGTTTGATACTGATGGGCAGGTAGAAGCATGCTATTGTTGGCAGAGAGGAGAGTACATGCTTTCTTCTTCAACATAAAGGAGAAAGATAGGAAGAAGAGACTGGATGTAGCTCATCCAGTACTTGTTCCAGTGTTGATGTGAATTATTCTACTGAGTATTGGTAGGTAGCACACCCTGTGCATGACACACTAAGTTGAACACGTGCCACTCTATCTGGTGGTAATGATAACCAATTGGTAATTAAGCTTAGCATTAGGCGGACTTTAGTAGACTTATGACAGAGCAAGTCCTCTAGAAAGGTATGCAGAACGAAATTACTGCTCTGGTTGCTCAACAGGTGCAAAGGGAGGATGTGAGCCTAAAGTTCACACTGCAGAACAGCCCCAGTCCACCACAGTAAATGGCTAAATAGTTTTTCCAGGCCTAAATTTAAACCTTACTTAAAGAGTGTGCAGACAGTTTGCTCAAGTGGCTCTTCTCCAGCAAGTTCATTCTCTGTTTTTGCATCATGCTGCACTAGGATCTCGGCAAGAGCTGTCCATCCACCTTTTGGCTACTTTTATCCTGCAAGAGTACCGCCACATTGACAAAGAACCTTCTGAGCTGCAGAACTTGGACACTTCAATGCTGCAATACTGTGTATCCAATCTTAGAGCCATTGTATTAAATATACTCATAGGAACATAAAGACCACCATACAATTCATACCAACAAGGTACTTAGCACAGTAACCTGTGTCTAACAGTAGCCATGATTCAAGAGACCCAGGATCCCTGCAGTACCTTCCTAACTGTTAAGTACTTTTCACTTAAGGGATCTCTTCTAGGGTCTTGCTGCTTCTCTCTTCCCAACAGCTCTTCATCATCAGGTAGCAGAGTTTGGCCTCTGCAAAAATTCTTTCAGATTTTGGACTTCCTGCCATTAGTTATCAAAGAAGAAAACTTCCCAAGGTCTTGGAGAAAGATTTTCCAGATGATTTTCAGCCTTGCATTGTTTGGGAGTTTCAGTACTACATTTAGTAGTACTTCAGTACCTACTTAGGTATCTGGTGCTATCTAAGACTATGCTAACAGCTACAGAATGAAGAGGTAGTGAACAAGAAGGGGGTGCAAAAGCAGCAGAAGAAAACTGTTGGCAAGGCTAAATCATCTCCATAGGAAACAACTTGTAGTGGGTGTGAGATTTTCCCATTAATGGTCTGTTGCTTCTCTGAGAGGTAAGTGTGGGCATCTGTTACTCCAGGGATCAGAGGTAAACTCTTCAGTGCAGACATCAGGAGTTCTTTCCGTGCAATTACAGTGAACATTTCTGTGCTAGTCACTGGCAGGTCAGATGCTGTACATAGTCTTCTGTGCCCTGGTTCATCTTAAGGATATAAGGACGTATCAATAGATGGATAAATTTCAGATGATGCTGAAATGCTCCCAAGGAGTGATAAAGGTGATTCTGACTTCATGAGTTTGATGGAGTTTGTCTACTGGAAGGAGCACAGACAGATGAGCATTTCCTCTGTTCATAGCAGTACTGTGCTGTATTCAGCTGATCAGTCCCCCACACCCTGACATGTGTCAGAAAAATTTCAAAAATAAGTCTTGGAGAGCCTGGAAGCAACATGAACTGGACTCCAGAGGAGTAACACATGTATACTGTTTGCATCCAAACAAAAAGACTGATCGCTCATTCAAATGATTTCAAAAAGCCTACTCCTGTCTTTGAAATAACACATTTACTTACCATATTTGCCGGTTGTTCATTCCTAGCATGACTGGGTTTAGATTTTTTTATCACAAATCTTTGCATAAAAAGCAGCCACTACACCACATATACAGCAAAAAGGAATTGCGTGTGAAAATAGGACACCAATCTTAGAGACAGGAATTTCCTCCCAGACCACAGGGCTGCTGCATGGAGTAAACCTTATTTCATACTTGCTGGATTTTGCAAGCAGCCTTACAAAAAAACCTGTATTCAGTGAGGGTGTATAAAGTGTGCATCAAATCAGATAATCATAAGCCACCTACATCAGAGCAGCTTTCCAGCATGCTGTGGTGGCTCTTACATATGTTGTATGTATTATCTAAACATTAAGACATTGCTCAACAAGTGAGGCAAACATAGAAAATACAACTTGGGTACTAAATATGACCATTTGATAATGATCTTTGTGGACTTTTCATCCAGATTATTGCAGCAAACCTCAAAGGAGACTGAACAAAGTAATTCCATCTGATACTGAAAGAGAAGTATGCTGCAGTAAGGAACTGTTGAAAGTGAGCTTGTAATTGTGTTTGCCCAGAGGTCTGAAAGGTGCAAGATTTATAGGAAGAGATACTGAGTATCTTTTATTAGACCAGCTGATTAAATCTGGAAAAAATGAATGAGCTTTGGGTCGCACTGTCTCCTCATCAGACAAAACAGTGGCAAACTTCAAGCCAAGTGCTGACTGAGACAAATTTGATAGGAAAAAAGATAGCTAGTTCTTGTAATAGAAATAGCCTGTTAACAGTGGAAGAGGTGATGAGTTGTCTCTCTAATTAGTAAATGTGGAATAGAAAGGTGGTGTTAGGAGCTAAATAATGAAGTTTGTAGTATTATAAAACTCACATTAGTGTTGATTCTGTGATTGGTTTATTTTTTTTTTTAATCCATTTGTAATTCCTAGGCCTCTGAAGGTGTTTCATTGATCTCCTTTAAAGGTAAGATCTGAGAGGGCAGACAGAAAGGTAGTAACTTTGTGAAAACGTTCTCCAGCTGGTGTATGGGAGTTTGTTTTTCCCTCTGGTTCTGCCTGGCTGTTTGTTTTCACCTCTGTGCTTTCCAGGGAGGTGAGGTAGAAAAGCTAGACAAGAAAATGTTCTGAGATGAAGACTTTGGAAATCTACAGGTAGCAAACCAGGGCCTGTCTGCCTCTGAGATGAGGCAGTAAATGCCTGCAGAGAACAGGAGGAGCAATACCTGCCATACAAATTGTCAGTAAAGTGGATACTGATACTCAGATTTGTGGCTTAAAATCTGGGTCTTATTGGAATAGTTTTGGGTGTCTGGCGTCAAGTAAATAAGTCTGATGAGTTGTCTTCTTTCATTAATCAATGATAATCAGATTTCCAAATAATCTGTTTCTTTATGGAAAGAAAAACAACTTTGAAACAATTTCTAAGAATGAAGAATCCAAGTATGAGAGAAATAGCCTCTGGCCCACTTGGTAGGGCATATCCTTGGGATGTGAATTATTGAAGGGGATAGAGCAGGAACTCAAATATTTGTCTTTCATATGCCAGACATACATACCTTTTATGTACTCAACAGTAGTTACTAACTTAATCTATTCTTTGGGAGAAAACACGCTGTGAAGACTGAGGATTACAGGTAGCATTCATCCCACAAGAAAAAATCAGTAAAGGAATAAAAACTTTTTTTTTTCTTAGTAAAAGAAATTAATTTGCTTTTTTTTCTTCAACACTAGCATGGTAGAGAATAATACTAGAGGGACTTTCCAGCCATAGTGCTCCCAAGAAGGAGATTGGTAGCACAGCAGTAGTGTGTTGATGAGATGCCTCTCCAGTGGTGTGTCTTGGTTTCTGACAGTTTAGACAGGTTTCAAAGAAGCTATTAGAAGACAAATGCTTATTAGAAAATAAAAACTTATTTATTATTTGATAGTGTGTTTCAGAGATATATTTTTTTAGTAGTTTACATTTCTGTCTGCTGAGCACGTGTGTATTTGCAAAAACCCAAATTTGGAGCTTTTTGTCTTGTTCCTGTTCATAGTCTAGTGTCCAGCCCCACAAGTGTCTGTTCTCACTTTGCTGCCAGCTTTGACATATCAGTTGCACTCGGAATTGATTATTCTGGGCTCAGTTTTGGATCAGTCTTGCAAGCCACCAACTCTAGAGCTGCTGCAGAGCTGCTCTTATCAGCCTCCAAGTACCTTAATGTAACTTGGTAGAACTTGTAAGGGTTTTCTTTTACAAAAAATGCCTTACTTCTTTCATCACAGTATGCAATGCATTACTGATAAGTAAGAATTATGTTTTACAATGCACTGCCCCAAACTGTCAAGCATAATAAAAACCCACTAAGTAACTTGATATATCAAGTTGCAGAATACTTCAGAAGCGAAGTTCACATGGTTCTATAAACTTTTTTGATTAAACTGAATTAATTATTACCTTCCATAAATGTAGTAGAAATTGATAAGCAGAGTGGAAGTAGCTGTCATACTCAGTTTGGATAAATATTAACAACTAATGTGTTGGTTAGTCACCTGTACCTGGACTGCTATGGGCCAGTTTAATTTTCAGTGTGAATATTATTCATTGAAATATTTAATCCAGATAGTTTGAATACAGTAACTGACATAGTGTTAAATATATACCTTGGGGATTTTAAAATTTACATATTTTCAAGTATAGTGATGAAAGCCTTTGCCCTCAGTGAAAAAGACCGAGTGTTCAGCTTCAAGGGAGTCAACCAGGAAGCAGAGCCTTCGGAAGCTTTGCTGAGATTCTCTCACCTATGATACAAGACAAGGGAGGCATTGTGGTCTTTAAAGTCAAATCATTTATTTAGATTTTTCCCAAGCTCTTACCCACAAGGTTCCAGAATTGTCCATTAATTTTCAGTTAATTTAAGTTATTTATTTAGTAGTGTAAGAGAGGAAAGGTTTGAAAACATCTAAAGGACCTTTAGGAAATCGAAAATATTTATCTTTCTCCCAGAGCAATTTTCAGCCAGTTTAATCTGCTGTAGATGTTTGTTGTTAAATGTCTTATAGTCATACAGACAAAATGACCAAGTCAGGGAATTTGCAGCTTGATTCCCAATATGGCAAGGGACACTACCTTAAAAATTGATCTCCTGAGCCTATTTCAGATACAAGTAGTAAAAAACAGAAAAAAAAAAAAAACCAAAACAAAACAAAAAAATACCAAACCAAAAATCTTTCTCAGTCTTTATCAATGATCTTCCCTTCAGCATTTAATTTTTCCCTTTGGAAACCTTTCTGCTTCCATACTAGAATTTAAATTGATTTGTCTCTGCACAGAGTAGCCCTTTTTTACTTTTTTTTTTTTTTTTTAAGATTAATACAGCAGTCATTTGGAATTCTCTTTTAATTTGTTTGATGCAATTGTCCTGGAGGCTAGAGTTATGAGTTGTCAAGTACTCAGTCTGAATTAACAGGTAAATAATACTGAAATACACTAGGAAGAGGTAAGTGTGTTTTCACTGTTGGTATGTCAAGCTGATGTGTGACTTTTCTCTCCAAAGTGATCAGCTATAAAGATTCCCTTAGGCAGGTTGGTGGTTTGAAAGTCAAGGCTTCTGTCTGGTGACAGCCTGGGAAATATCCCTCTAAAAGTATCTCTGTATCATAGAGACCCTAAATGTTTTGCTTGCTTTTCCATTTTTCCTCTTCATTCCAGTCTGGATTTGAATATAAGGGGAATACTGGAACAGTCTAATTAATATAAATTATTAAAATGTCACTATGTGTCCTGTGAATGGAAACTTTTTCACTTCTGTCTGTCTCTCTAAAAGGGTGAATTGCATTTTGGTACTGAGTTATAAGATACACAGCTTATCTTTGTGAATCTTCATCATCCTAGAAATCCATGGAAATCATTAAAATCTTCAAATTTTTGTGTAAGGTCTGTATGCTATAAACTAGTAATGAAAGCATCTAAGGACTACAATGTATAAACTGGAAATTCTAGTGGACTTTAAGATCTTTTGATTAAAAATACATATCAGGATGAAATATTAATAAATCTGTAGAGAGCTGGGTACACTCTGTATGGGCTGGTGTTCAGATGGGCTGAGTATCCGGAGAACCTCTTGGATTCAGTTTGTGTGGTAGATGCTCACCACATCTGAAACTTAAGCCCCGTCCTCATTTGCTCGGAGGAGCGCGGTTTCCTTTCTCCGCTCAGGGTGCCTACACCCACCTGGTGCACATGGCTCTGTTTGGCCCCGTTACATTCTGTCCCCTTCCTTCTGGCCGTGGCACTACTGTCTTGGATAGCCCCACAAAAGCCACAGCCCGTAGTGAGATACAGAAGTTACAGATCTTCCCTTGAGTACTACATTGAGTGCTTACTTGGAGTAAGTTCCAGTCCTTTATGTGACAGGAGTCATGCAAGACTACAGCTTGGACTGATTCCTACTATTCTAACTTCAGGCCCGTATGCTGACAGAGCTGGTTCTTTCCAAGATGACTTTGTCAGCCTCTAGTAGAGTCATACATAGTGAGTATTTAATACAGTGTTGTCAAGGCATTGAATAAATAGACAAGAACTATAATAGCAAAGTATTTATGCAAGAGGATGGGAGAGTTGCAGCTTTATGTTGTGTATTTACATGAAATAATAAGCTAATCTTATTCCCTGGATGTTCTTTTCATTATTGATTTCTTCATTTCTCCCTCAAATGTTCTCATTACTTGATTCTGATTATTTTATTGTCATTCTGGTGGCAAAGGAACACCTAACAGTGCTATTGAGTGTACTGACCTGGGTGGTCCCTCATGCTGAGAACCTGTTGTTGAGTTTCAGTTTGATTTTTGTTTTACACTAGCCCAAATTATGGTAGGAAGATAAAAAGTAGTGGAAAACAAACCCCCCTGTGCTGGAAGGCTTACAGATGGAACAGAAAAACTTGTGAGCCTGCTGTAGTTATTTGATAGTAATGAAGCTTGGCAGAAGAGGAGAAGGGGATGAGGGGAGAGAGGTAAAGTAGTAGGGTGCTGTAGATCCAAATATTTTGGTCCATGTTACATACATCTGTGTCTATAACATGGATTTTTTGCTAGTTTTCCTCCTCAAACTGTTTGTATCTATACCCAATGTTGAATGAGTTGTATTTTAAACTGGAAAGATATGATTTTCTGTGATGGCAGTTAATAACACAGAATATCTCCCCCTTTTTCTCCTCCAAGATGTTTCATTGGTATTAGAAAATCATGTTGGCTGCAGGGACTGTGGATCTTCCTTCTTTCATTCATTAAGTCCTTTTCTTCCTGGCTTGTGTATTCATGGCTGTACTGGTTCAGCCTGGCCTGTTTCACACATTTCAGATTTTATTTCTGTTGTATTAGAGCAGTATACGCATGAGGTGATAAAGCTAAGTTTACACTCCTCTATGTCCTCTGGATACCATCTTTGCTCTCTCTCTACACAACCAGCCTCTGATTTTGTTTTTTAATTTCTTCTCTTCTTCTTCTCTCTCCAAACAGTTCCTCACAGAAAGTACTAATGTGAAACAGAACTGAGAGATGTCCAGAGCTGTCAGGATTTGAAAGCTTGCAGATAGCTGTGTGCCTGTTCACTGCTGGGATTCCTGACTGGACTCCAAAGGCTGTGGGATCTAACGAAGGTTAAGAAACCTATTTCTGATCCAGCTCACAGACCAAACAACTGAGCCTTCTCTTTCCCCCTTTCATAGTGTGCAACCACCTGCTCAGTGATTAGATAACATTCTGCTCACCGAAGACAGAGGGAGTAGGTAGTCTTTGGGTTAAAGCAGTGAGGTGGGATGTAGGCATGTTGGATTAAATTCTTTCTCCCCACACTCTGAAAATGCTATATGTATCAAGTGAGGTCGCAATTGGTAGATGTTAGTGTAGTTAAAAATAAAGACACTTAAATGCCATTTTCCCAGTTTTACCTTGGGCAGTATGGTAGACTTAATTCAGCCTGGAACAATGTTCTGTTATTTATCATGATCAGAGATGCAGCCATTGCTGTGAAGGAGCAGAGGTGATACCCTGGTTGATTTGGGAATAGCCCAGTAGTTGCTTTCCAAGATGAATATGGATTTGATCCTCAGGATGGAAGAACATGGAGGGTGATGATAAAAACTTAAAAAAAAAGAGTTCCAAGGTGGTAAACTGTAAGTCAGATCAAATTTCATTCAATGAAGAACCCTAACCTCAACAAGTTAGCAGATCTTGCAAAAGATTCATAAGAACACACAATAATTCCTTATATATTATATTTCTACTGTATTTCAGCTTTGCACACTAGAGCATTACCTGTTTTATTGGGGAGGGGTGCAGTGGTCTGTCGTCTTAAATTTTTTTGTTGGTAATTTAGTCTTACAGAAAATCTTACTTCAGAAGCAGCTGATTTAGCAGGAAGCCATTAAATGGTTTAAAGGGAAATGTCAAGAATGACATAGTCTGAGGACTGGGCAGTATTGCAGTGTGGAAGTAAAAGCCCAGAAAATAATGACCACCTTCTCTCTTTTCCCTTTTGTTTGTGTAGAAAACAAAGTTAGAATTCGCCTTATTTGTCTGAAACGGAGGCAAATTCATTTGCTTTTTCTCCTGAGTATCACATTGGCTGTGCTATATATGTTTACAATACATATTGCAGTTGTCCTTGAAAAAAAAGAAAAAAAAATAACTGTTTCATTTCTGTTTGATCTTGAGCACAGGATTTGTTTGTAACAGTACTGACTTAGTGATCTTATTCTCTATCGACATTAAGCAAAACTAAATCCAGATAATGAGTAGCCATAAAAATAATGCATAAAATGTATGAAAACTGTTTCAGTTGTGAAGTCCTTAATCCAATCCAAATTTGCATGCAGTGCTTTGCATTTACAGTAATGTCTTTGCTCATATAGTCTGGGTAAGTAGCTATCTATGGTCATCATTTATCTGTTAAGCACAAATAGTACTTCCATCTGAGAAGCAATGAGATGAAGCCTTCGGCTGAAAAAGTAGACTAAGATTAGAGAGAACCTACAAAGAAATGCAAAAATAGTCTCAGTAAGGAAGAGTGAAAGAATTTAACACAGACAATAGCCTTGTAAGAGGACTTCCAAGACTGAGATAAAGACTCAGCTGAAGTACTGGCAGGAGGTGACATTGTGCACAATCTTACACAGCTTGGATGCATGTTTTTTTCTATATCGAAATACATCATGAGTTTCAGAAGGGCAGACTCCAGAGCTAAATAATGGAGACTCTTTTTTGATAATCTGTGATTCTGAAAAGCAACAACCAGGGCTTAGTCCCTATCCTTTAGGATACACAGAATTCTGAACTTGGTACCGTGGCATCCTGAAGGGCCTCTCTCCCGTCGAAAACTTGTTTTTGTTTTTGCAAATTTTTAAAATACTCCAAGTTAACTGAGTTCTAATGATTGACAAAAATCTTCTCTCGTGAGAAGTTTGCTAACTAATTAGATGCATACATATAAATGATTGCTCAGTTTTTCTTCTGACAAAAAATAATGGAGCCTTTTTTTTTTTTCCTTTGGCTGAAAGAAATGCATTTGCTTCTGTTCTCAGAGAACATTCGATTCTCTTGCTTGATACTCCGCAAGTGTTAGACTGATAGGATGCTTGTTTGCATCATGATAGGTGTCTTTGGAGCTCCTGCAAAGCTCTGACACTGGGAACTAAAATGTTGTAAAAATACACAAATACAAACTTTTTTTTACTTCTGGCCATTTTATTTAATCATCAGGACTTGAAAGAGCAAATGTAAGTATTTACAGACATGCTTTGAAGTTATGGCCTTGACTTCCATCTTAATGCCTGTTTTAGCAGGTTTTGGCTGGCTGAATCCTGCTCAGCACCTTACACGGGTCCTCTTTTAGAGGTGCATTGCTGTGCCCATTAGCAACTCGCCCAGGCCTGCAGGCATGTACGGGCAAAAGGTAACACTTTTTGTATGCTGTAAGACACTTTGGAAAGTTCAGCAATATAGATAAAATTTGCTTATAGAAAATTAGAGGATAAATAAATAAGTTTTCCTGAAAATTAAAAAATACAGAAATACTTGCATTCACACTCACGGTCTTTTTATGGGGCATTGTTTCCCATGATGGCTGACAGATGATGATGCAGAGGATGACAAGAGTCCCCACTGACTGCTTGCATGGTGCATACCATGGGAGAACAGCTTTTCCATATGTGTTTGCTTTCAGCTCTAGTGCTGAGCACAGGACTAAGGAAGCTTGTTTAACTGCAGATATTCTTTAATTTCTCAAATATTTTAGCTCCCCATGACAGCTATTTTTGTCATGTGTTCTTTGAAAAGTCTTTCAAGCTGTTACGACCGTTTTAGTAGTGCTGTGTTGTTGTTAAATGTAGCCCTATTGTTCAGAATTCAGTCCAGAGACACAAATTTATCAGAGAACTTGAGGCTGATGTGGGTATAGAACTTTTCTTCTACTGAAGAGAAATGAAGAAGGAAGATTATATTTCATTTATTTCAGTAAAACAGATATTTTTTCTTACTCCTCTTTCTTTCTTGTTTGTCATTCTCATCTTTATCCTGGTATTCAAAAATCACAAAGCCTGTATAAGGGTGGTTATTTATATATATATATATATATATTTTTTTTCTTGGTATATATATATATTTTCTTGGTATAATACTGTGGTAGCACAGTAATGTATGCTAGCATCACTACTTTGTAGAATACAACATTCCTGGCTTGAATTGTAGGCTAGGGAAAAGAAATTAAAAACGCTTATACATTTTGAATTATTATATGGGAAAATGAAATGAGATTACTTGTTGCTAGAGTGCTGCCAAAAAAATCAGTGAGATAATTAAAATTGTTACCTTTTTGTGGAGCTTGAGCAATATTTAAATTCTTCTGTAGACTTATGTGCACCACTAGTTCCTTTTGCTTTAGAAAGTAAGCTGAACACTTCAGTGAGATGGATTTTAGTGAGGCATATCTCTTGTTAAGAGTTTGGCATTTCTATTTCTAGTTCTGGAAGAGGAGTGAAACATGTATATACAAATACATGTTAAAAAAAGCAAACACAAACCTAAATCTTTTGAGGAAAGGCTGCTGTGACACATGGGAGACACATTTGCTAGTAGCATTTAAATGAAATGGACACTTTCCAGCTCATGGGAACCTGAGGGAGGGCTACGAATGAAGTTGGTAAGGTGGTGGGAGGAGAAAGGCGGCTCCTCAAGGAGAGATTATACCTGAGAGTGGAGGGCTATCTCCGAGAAGAGAGCTGCGGAAGCATAGCTTGCATCTTGCTGCAGCCTGAAGAACAGATACAGTCAACAGAAATAGAGAAAGAGTCTTAGATGAGAGTGCCGGAACTGGGATATGTGCTCTTGGTTTGGCCAATAAAATTAGGAAGGATGCGTTGCCTTAACAAGAATCTGGCATGAAAGGTCTTCCTGCCTTTCCATCAAGCCTTCTAGTGGAAGAATATGAATTCTCAAAGGATGAAGTAGTTCAGTATCAATGAAGGCATGACTGGCTATTTATGGTTTGTTTGGTTAGGTGTGGCAGACTGCCTCTGTGTCCTGTCTGTTCATCAGGGAGAATGTGGAGCTGGACCTACTTTTCAGTAGTTGGCTATGTACGCTGAGCAGATGATGGTCCTGTAAGTGCCTAGTTAACTTATCCCGGTTTCTTTTGCATCTCTGGCAACCCCTATTGCCCAGTGGAAACCAGTTATACAAGAAAGATTTCTAAGTTGCTCAGCAAGGTCATGTAACACTGAAATCCTTCAAATACAAAGGCACTGATGTACAGCCCAAAAAATGAGGAAAGGAAAATTAGTACTGATTAAGTTGTAGTTCATGAACAGAAACTTCACACAGAGCTTCTTCCAGTTTTTAAACAATTTCCATTCTCGCCACCTACACATTCAGTAGAACATTGTCTCTAACTGAAGGAACTTTTCACACATGAAGAAACAGTATTTGAGAAGGTGGAAAGATAGGCCCAGTTCTAGGTGAGGAGATAGGAGATGGTATTTCAGCATAATAGGAATCACACAAAAAATCCTCTGGAGTAGAACTGCTCCTCCTCACGTGAGTGAGAGGAAGATTTCATTTGGAGCATTGCCTGGTTGTTGCAGTTCCATTGTTTCCTGTCTTAGGGTTACTTGGTTTGTTAGGTTTTGTTTTGTTCCTTAATTTCTCAATGGCATAGATTTCAACTCAAGTTTTCTTTAAACCTGGCAAATGCAACCAGTATTTTCAAGTGATCCTGCATCTTAGAGTTTGCTTTTTTGCAAAAGAAAACTTTGATGATAAAATGTCATGCTTTGCTTTTTGTGCTTGTCATAGCAGCTGTGCCTTCTCTGTTCATCCTGGTGACTAATGGCAGAGTTTAAAACTCATGTTAATATAATTCTCTGTAGATTATGGTCATATATCATAATTCTATCTAGCAAAAGCTGTTCTTTGATAAAACGGAATGTAGTATCATTTGTATTTACAGTCTTGTTCAAAGGAGTGGTGAGGTTAATTGGAAGGTTAATTAGGAGAGGTTTAATCTAAAGGCAACAAGTGTAATCTCCACTCTCAGATTCATGAGAGCTCTTTTCGCTCAGCTCTTCCAGTAAAAGCAACATTCCTTAGAGATAAAGATCTCTGACACAGCAGGCAATTCCATTTATTTCAAGGTAGTGTAAGTTCACAGGAATAGTCACCTGGAAATACAGCAAAGGGATTGTAGCTGCACTGGTTGTGCCGTGCCAGCCACACCAATTCTTCCATATTATCATGGAAAATCAAAATCTTGAAAGGAAACATAGGAGTCAAGTTAGGCTTTCTGACAAAACATCTGTTGGTGACTGTGACTTATTTTGCCTTTTTGGCAAACACAACAGAATTCCCAAGGTCAGTAACAATGTCACTGTGTGGTAGTCTGCATTTTTTTAAATCAATAAGCATGGGAAAGATGAATTGCTTTTAAGATTAATAGCCAATCAGCACTGTAAGTGTAACAGTCAAAGCCTGAAAAAATTACGTGCCCTTCTACTGAGTCGACCTTCATACAGCCCAGCCTTGCCCTGAGCACCTATGGATATTTCTGCTGTCAGGGATTAGATAGTGTAATGCTTCCTTTTAGGCCAGAGCAATAAATAATGCTTTAAATAGACAGTGAAAATGTAGGGCCTCCTGTAGCTGAGTAGCTACTGCTGCTCTCTCTTCTGCAGAGCTGACAGTCTTGAAGCAGTGTGATAGAAATGAGTCCAGGAAGCCTTTTCCTGAACTTGCTTCTGGTCCTGTTACTTCATCAAGGCAGAATTAACCAGATGCCTTTCTTCCACTCATCATTTTGCTACCTGTCTCTGCCTGTTCTTCCCATCTCACTATTTTTCCTTCCCTGTTTTTTGTGAGCTTTTATGCACAACAACAGTAAGGAAGAGAAAGGAGAGGAGAGGCAAGTAAGTTGCAGAAGTGGCTAAAAGGAGTGAGAAGAAACCATCAATGGAAGAGACAGAGAAAAGGGCATGGCACGTGGGATGTAAATCAGAGAGCAAGCAGCCTGTCCATGTGTTTGGCCACACCACAATTTCCAGGATGTTATGGCTTAATGTTCCAAGCTTTGGGGTCACGCACCAGGAGTTTCAGGCTAGGTAGTTGCAGCTAGTGATGTTTCACATGTCATTTATGATCTTAATTCCCATCTTGGTTTGTTTGTTTGTTGATTTACATAATTGTAGAATTAAAAAAAGCACACTTCACATTCTAAATCACAAAAGTCTAAATGATGTACTGCATAAGAAATGAGTAGACATCTGAATGCTGAGAAGGGTAAAGCCTGCAAAGCAGGAGGAGGAGAGAGATGTCATTTTAGTTCAAGCATATGACTCTGCTGCAGATGCGTAAAACCAGGCAGCAGGGTAAGATGAAAAGATGGTACTGAGGGCTCTTAAGTCTTCAATGAGATTCCCTAAGAGTACACTTAAAGACAAATGGAGCAATCCAGGAAGTCAGCTGATGTAGGCAATGAGAAGAGGCTGGTTTGGAAGTGTACCTTATATCTTCCACAATAGCGTATTAATTATCTTTCAGTCTTTTATGTTTCAGAAAAAAAAAATTCTGAAAGTATCTCACCGTGGACACACTGTTTTACAGGCAAGAGCTTCCATTGCATTCTGGAAAATTTCCCTTATCTGCTGTCATATGTACAATATTAAGATTATTTGGAATGTCCTTGCCATGTGATATGCTTCAGGATTCAAGAATCACACTTGCCACCTCTGCTCTGTATTTAAATATTTCCTTCCCATCATACCAATCTTCATTTTTACTGTTACTTATGTCAGCATTAAGGTTTTTCACACTTCCCCTTTTTGTTTGTAATTATCAGCTGTGTATATAGCTTTAATTTATATCTGTTCTTAAAAATTCAAGAAGATACAATTTTTTAGAAGCTTGTTTCTCACTGAGGCTAGAAATGAGGACGTTGTATCTATTATAGGTGCATGACAGTTCTTGGTAGGTGATAATCTGTATTGATGTTTGCTCTGAAAAAAACGTAGTAAGCCTGTGGCCTGTCAGCATGGAGTACCATGGGAAGTGTCAAGTGTATGGCCAAAGTGTTAGAAGATGTCTCCCTTCATTACAGCACTAAGGTTGCCATTTGTCTTGTCTAGTTAATCAGCAGTTCACTTGAGGGGTGTTCTTCCTCCTCCTCCAGGTAATACTGAAAACCCTTGAAAATCCATAAGCAGGACTTTGTCAGGCAAGTCCTTTCTCTTTAGCCTCTTTTGTATTTCAGTCCAGCTCAAGTGTTTAGGCAAGCTCATGACTGTCAGAGGCCCTAACCCCCTCACACCTTCTCCCCTGCTTAAACACAGCTGATCATTTCAGTGTTGTCTACTGTTGCTCCCTCCTTCTAAGACCTTGCCTCTTCTGCAGGGCTTGCCTGTGAAAAGGCACATGCAACAGCCCAGTTACAGTGTATAATGGTAAGGAATATCCCATACCTTTCCACACTGAAGACAGAAGCACAGTCCACTTTCTGCCAAGAGGTAAAACCAGTGCCTTCATCTTTCTCCACACTCTGCTTGCCTGAGACGCTGCCCTGGGGGAGATAAGCAGTCCACTACAGGTGCTGAACGGTGAATGCCACAGTCCTGCAATGTCGTAAGTGCCATTCGGACGCCTTGGCAGAAATGAAAGAATACTTCAGGGCAGAAGCAACAGCTCCACAGGTTCTGGAGTAGCAGCTGTCTCAGTTTCACATCAGGTGTGTACAGTCCTGTGGCCTTTCTCAGATATGTCTGAAAACAGGAGCCTAGACGATTTGAAAAAACGGCCTAAAATCTTATTCCGAATGTTTAGGTACAAGAGCATGGTCTTTCCCAGCTCCCAGGTAAGACTGTTCATCTCAGCATGCCTCTTGTTTCCCCTTTCCCTGGAGTCTAGATCCTGACCACCCTGGTAGCCCAGCACTAGCACGGCTCCAGCAGTCAGAGCTTGCCATCAGTGTCAAACACAGATGTGGCCCAGCCCTTCCATCCATGAATAATCTACCATTCTGGCTAGGTTTGGTGACCTACTAACTTGTTTAATCCCCACCCCTGCTTAGAGGAGTTGCCTTCACAGCACATCAATGAGTGGCATTTTGATGAGGGACAAAGACAACTTTTCTGAATTAAGCAGAAGTTTCTCCCCACACACTTCCTTTCCCAACTGCTTAGACACTGCAAAGACAGCTGCTTAATCAGCCCAAGTTTTCCTCCATATGGTAATCGGCCAGGAACCTCTGGCCCTTTATTTGTAACTCTTTTTGTCCTTTTCTGGGCTGTCCTTTCCCTTATTTTTCCCAGGCCCAAATGTTTCTCACATAGCAGAGGTCTTTCCTCTTTTCCTCTTAACCTGGCATATCAATAAATAGGGCAGTGAACTGCACAACAGTCTCAGAGGGAACATTCAGTCCACTCAAATTGTTGATGCTTTGCCAAAATGTATGAACAGGCAGTTCACTGCTATGCCAAGTGCCAACCAGGCTGCCAGTTGCTGAGGTTGTCGTAGCCATGTTCACACGTGCTGTGGCACTCTGAAGACCCCACATGGGACTTCTCCTGGGGCTTAGGAAAAGAAAAAAACCTCCTTGATCATTACAAACAAAAAGTCTGAGCATGAGCAGAATTGTTTCCAGCAGTAAGGTGGCCACAACAAACAGTAGTTGTGAATGCTGCATTCAGGCACTGCCATCATCAACAAGAGTGTAGCAAGGATTGAATGTGCAGATGTGTATCTTGGAGCATCAGTGCTATAGCAGGAAAATAATGGGGAGCAGAGCATGACCTCAGGGGGAAGGAGGCCCATGGGGAGGTGAGGCAGAGGGTACTGGGCAGCCAGAGCAGGATGAAGCTCTGTCCCAGAGGTTGGTGGTAGCCTCCTAGTTATGTGTTATGACTTTGCTATGTGATATGACACTTAACATTTTTGCTATTAACTTAGTTCCAATACTTGAAGTCTTGGAGCAGTACTTTAAGATAGTTTTTGTTTTGAAGGCGGGAGTTTTGAGAAGCACTTGATTCTGAATATCCATGTCTCTCTGTCTCCTCTCTTCTCTCAACCAAGACATCGTAGCGTATTGAAATTCCTAACTGACTTTTTTTCTTGTACATTTAACTTCAGGCATATGTTTTGTATATTAGTAATAGTGAAAAATGACCCCACACTCAGAAATCATTCTGGTAACTCTGATAACAGTGAAACAACAAATTTCAAGGATCATCGGCCTCTCCAAACGTTCATTTTGTTAACAGACATAACAGCAAAGTAATCATCATTAGAATAGTAATTTTGTTTCAGCAACCCTTAAACTCCTGCTGTGCCACTGTATTGCCAGTCTCTGTGCTGAGTTGATGGAAGGAGAGGGTGATTCTATTAACTAAGTTTCAGAATAATTGAAGAAGGTCTTTTAAGATACAAACTTTACCTTGATATAGGAATTTCAAAGGTGAATGGAAGCTTCAAAGGAGGCACTAGGAATGCAAGAATAGCACAATTGAGTTTGTAGTGGTGGGTAGCTCCTGACTTCAAATTATTTCCTGTAAAGATACTGGTTCCTTCTTTTCACACCAAAAATATGTCAAAACAAGAAACTTAATTTATTCAGTTCTCTTGGATGCCATATGTAGCTGTCTTTTTCATGATTTAATGTATAAACATGAGGATGTATCTTTGCCATTAAATTATATTAGCAAATACTGTATTTTTTTTAAGTACTCCTCTGAAAATTTACTACATCTTTGGAAACCAGAACTACAGAGACTGTGTTAAAACAGTATAGACACTAATGTGAAATGCCCTTGGTCTTTTATAACTTCTAGACTGAGCTGTGAAAAGTTGCCTTGTAAAGGCAGAAAACTATGGAAATTGAAAAAGAAACTAAAAAAATGAAAAACTCTTACACTGCTATGGATTCTAGGAGCTTAGGTATTTGGGAGATTTCTTGTCCTGCAAGCACTTTTCCTTTGCACCTCTTTTGATGTAGAGATTCATGTAGTTGTAGAAAAGCAGTACCCCAAAATAAGAGGTTTTCTAAGTCATCTCCATGCCAGAGCTACTCAGCCTATATCATTCCTGAGAGAATGATAGAAATCTCACAGTCTCCCCAGCATATCTATTCTAGTACTTTGCTATCTTTGTGGTTAAAAATATTTTTCCAGGATCTAACCACAGACTTTCTTTCTGTCTTTGATGTTAGCCTGTTCTTGTTCTGTACTCCTGGGTATGGAGAAAAGATTCTTCTTTGCAGTTTGGTGTGTACGCGGTTAGCATTCCCCCATGATTTTTAGTTTTTTAGAGTAAGCGACTCGAGTTCTTTTAGCCTTTCCACATAGGTCACGATGACTAGATTTTTGATTGTGGTCGTTGGTTAGTTTGGACTTTGCTCAGTTGGTTCACATTTTTTGGACATGCAAAGCGTAAAGTAAAACACAACATACTAGCTGTGTATTGATCAATCCTAACTACAGTGGATGGATTAGCTAACAGGTAGTGTAAAGTATATTCCTTTGATTATAACTTCCTTTTTTGTGAAGGAATGAAACTGTTGACTCCTGTTCAATTCAGTGTTAAGACCAGTGACAGGTTCTTTTCTGCAGAAGTGCTTCCTTTGCAGTTGCTCCTTGGTGCATATTTCTTCAGATGATTATTCTTTTTCAGGTGTAGAATTTTGTGCTTCTTTTTTAACCAACTTTTCAGACTGTTTCTCAAGATTTTGAATTCTAAACCCATTCCTTATTGTAGTGAAATCTGCTGGTCTTTCCAGTTATTAAAACTATGTAGTTTTCATTGTGACGTGAATCATTGATAACTGACTGTAGGTATGGCTATTCCACTGGTGTTGCCCTCACCCTGTAATTAATTCATCCAGCTAATGTTTGTCAGACTTGTTGGGAAGAATGTCATTGGAAATGTTTTTCTTAATCTGCTGAATCTAATGCAACCCAAATACACCTACACTCAACACAAGTTATTGGTATGACTTGTATGCTCCTGGCCATTTGTATCATGTATGTTGGAAACAGGGACTGTAACAAGGACTCTGACATAAAGATTCTAGTCTCTGCTACAGAAAAGTGTTTAACAGCTGCATTTTAATAAAGTAGCTGTAGAAACCTTTTACTTTATTAAATATCAACTGTCTGGCCACACATGAATATTGGGTACATCCAACTTTTTCCCTCTAATTTGTACAGGTGGATTGAAAAATACTGGCATACACTGATATATTTAGTATTCTACACAAAGCTTTTCCACCATTGGTATTGATTTCAGATTTTTTACTTGTCTAAGGAATGGTAAGATTAATGAATAAACTTTGCTCTTTTGTATTACAGTTCAGTCTAATTAGATGATGGGATTAGTGAAAGTCAAGCAGCCACTGACCACTGCGATGGTGTTTCTTCGACAAGGGTGTTAAAAAAATCCCCAAATGTTTTCCTGCATGTTCAGGAAGAGAAGGGATAGTATGTAGCAATGTGTTTTGCTGAGGATAAGAAGAAAATGGTGGTGACCATGGAAAGAATAGCAGGGATGTGATGAATGTGAGAGGAGTATGATTGAAGGAAGAGGCAGTTGGACACATGCCACTGTAAAGCATCTAACTTTTTCTTCAAGAAACCACGGGTAAGAGACTGGAAGTTTTTAGAAGCTCAGTAGCAATCATAAAAGTTGTTCAGTCAAGAGAATAATGATGCTTTTAGTGATCAGGAGTGCAAGATGCTTTTCCACATACTTGAAGTACTGCAAAACTCTCAAATTCTTAAGCATAATAAAATGCTTTTCCTGAAAGCAAAAGGAGACAACAGTTATCAGAAATAAAACATACTAAATATTTTCCTTTGGAAAGGCAGACTTTTCTCCCCTTTTAGGATGTTTCCTTTTCTGAATGTAAGCCTATATGCAGTACTCTGCATACTAGCCCACAGTTCATCTTCTTTTGTCTTGGGCTTTTCTTGTTTTAATAGATGCCACAAGGGTTTAATTGTACATTCAAACAGACTGTTTACTTATTATTTGTCTTTGTTTTTCATACAGTTTCTTTTGGTACATTTAAGGCCTGATCCAAATTCCCCTGTGGGCAGCCTCAGGGACCTTTGTTCTTCCATACGTAGGCGGCAGTTTGCTGGCCAGTGTGTTGGGAATGGATGCTGTGTTGCTGGTGGGGTGGGCATTGAGTGGCATGGCTGTTCCCGCGCTCTGTGGCTGGGTATGGGCTGCGCTACGCTGGCAGTGATCACGGAAGAGCTACTACTCCCTGTGCCCTGTTCTTCCTCCACTGTTCCTTCACTGCCCTTACCTCAGCAAATCCAGCCCTGGGCTTGTGTCAAGGTAGAGTAATTTAAAATTATTGCTCTTCTAGTTTTCCAGTTAAAAAAGAAAATATATCTAAGTTGGAGAACTTGAACTACTTTTAAAAGCTCCTTCAGATTGTCCTTAGTAGTTTTAGTAACTTGATAAGTATTACCTGATGTTTTCCTTTTGAGGAAAAGTCATTGTTATCAGAAGCCAGCCCCAGGCCAATGTCAGACAGATGAAAGCTGAATCAGTGCCTCATAGCATTCCCAAGTGTCTGCAGCAGCTGTGTCGTAAAGTAAATGGACTTGTGATAGTTAATGGCAAAACATGGAGCTATAGAAATGTTACAGCAACAATGTCTGTCAGACCTCTTCTCTAGCCATTACAATTCACTTCACAGAGCAACAATAATGGCAAATTCCTTACGATTTGCCTGCAGAAGAGTTGGCGTGGCAGGGAATTTAATAGCATCTTTTGTCAAATAGGTGTATTTTAAAAGATTTTTGTGCATTGGTTAGGGAAACCTGCAAGAATGAATCTACAGAATGTGTTTAGATAATGCGTCATTATGATCATTTGGCCCCTACTGTTAAATCTCACTGGATATTGCCATTTATACGCAATGAACTTTGTTTTTGCATCCAGAACTTCATTGGCATAGTAGGGCTTCAGATCACTGCTGTGAAACTGGCTGAAACAGATATCCAAAATAGAAAGTACCAATATTTTAATGTTGAAATTCTCCTTTGAAACAGCAGGAGAGCACAATTAATGCCAATCAAAAGTTTTATGGAAAAAAATATTGTCTCACGAATTTGGGGTAAGTTTTCAAGTGATTACAAGTTTAGATGATAAAAGTAATGGCACTGACACAGCATATTTAGGCTGTTACAAAGTGTATGACTGAATGATGCATGACATCCCTCTAAGAGATCTGTTCTTAATGCTGTATACTATTTCTTTTGAATAAAGCATGATGGCATTGCTAATAAATATGCAGATGACAGAAGTTGGTCAAATTTCAGATAAGTTTATGCAGCCAGATCTAGTTCATATAGTTAGATCTGGGTGATAATATATCCATATACCTTGGCAGTTAGATTTCTTTGGGGATATCACATCCAGTTCTTGTACCTCTCGTACCTAAGGGTGACTGTGGAATAGGAGAAAAATTGCAAAGGTGAACTATGCCATACAGTAAAAAGGAAGGAACTATGCATTTGTAGTTTAAACTTAAAATAATAAGTCACAAGCTTTGTCAAGTGACTGGTAATATGAAGGAAACAATGGTAGCTTTTTCTCTACTTCAGCTGGGGAAAAAAAAAAAACAAAAACCCACAAAAAACCCCAGCAAGCCTTTCTGTCCAGAAATTGAAGTCCTGAAACAAGTGCAATATTTTAGTGGTGAGGAAAATTTAATACTGTTTTTAATTTTAAATTAATTTATCTAGGGGTAGATTCTCCAGGGATGCTGCTGATCTTTCAGAACATCAGTCAGAAAAGATGCAGGATAGTTGATCCTGGGTGGAAAAATGAGTTAGATGGTTCTAGCAAAGTCACTCCTAACCCTACAACTCTGTGATGCCACAGATTCTCCAACACTGAAGTGTTGCCGATGGCTTTTTTTAATGGCAAATGCACCTAATTTGATATCCCGTGTTTCAGATCTGAGCACTTTCAATGTAACGATCAATAAGTCAATCTTTCAATGGAGCATTTCAAACACATTTATGATGTGCAGAAAGTGCCCAAAACTTTCCTTGCAGGTTTAGTATTGACTGTCTTTCATTGGACTTCTTGTGCTATTGGCAGGATTTTCAAATGACAGTAGCACATTTTTGTCCCAGAGCTGTATGTCAGCAGTAAGCAAGTCATAACAGTTTGAAGAGATTTGAGACAAACTACTAAATTAATTGAAAAATGGATACTTTCTAGCTGTGAATTCTTATTACCTGCGGATCTGACTTCTCTGTATTTTTTGTAATTAAAAATCTAAAGCATAATTCTGAATTCCTAAAGAAATCATTAATAAAGCCTATTAAGCTGAACTACCATTTCCCAAGAGAAGTTGAGGTGGCCTTTAGCTGATTTTTCCAATTTAATAGTTTTGTGTCCTTTCCAGGAGATTTGCTGCTTTTAAGCTAGGGTTTGTTTTTTCGTTTGTATCTCACTGTATAGGAGAGGGGTTAATACCACAGCTGAACTTTGGGTTTCCGAGCATGACCAAGTAGTTAGCATTGAAAATAGCCTAATGTGAGCAGGTAGCTTTGAAGACTCTTTTATAGTTCTACCAACATCTGACAAACCAGATTCAGTTGTTTTCAAATATGTCCAAATATGCTGTGGTGAAATGTGAACTCTTAACAGGTTTTGTCTGTTTTGTCCTGTAGCTTTCTACCCCGCAACTAACAAAGCCACCATAGAGTTCATACTACCTTTGTTTCCAGCCATTTGACTGTTTCAAGTCTTTAAGTGCTATGGGTTAGACACTCTCTGTGTGTTTGTACATACCTAATGCAGCTAGATTGCATCTCAGTTAAAGCCTCTGGATGCTAAAACAGAGCGGGTAACAGAATAACCAAGCAGAAATAAGTTGAAGAGCGGGTAACAGAATAACCAAGCAGAAATAAGTTGAAACTGTTTCTTTTGATACAGATTGTGATGCTTATGGCTTTTGACAGTAATGTTTCATTTGCCATAGGTGTGACAACATGATGCCTCTGAACCTTTTTTTCTGCAGCAGAGTTGGAATGGAGAAGAACTAGGATTTTCCTATCCCACCTGCTGCTTCTAAATTGCTATACATAGTCCAGATTTCAAAATTTAGCTTTTTTCTCTTGTTCTTCTGTAATTATGTTCTATGGCTGGAATGTAGCTTTCTTAAATTATTTTGGCTTCTAATAAGATTTGCCTTAGTCTGACTCACGTCTTCTCCAGCAAGTCCTCCATGACAGCTTGGCTGTTAAAAATACCACCTTGCTTTTACTTTGTCCTTGGCAACATCTAACCCAGTGACAATAATCCTCAAGGAAAGATACGAAGGGAGCTGAAGGAGGCTCTTGTGAAAACACGTGTCTGCTGACTTAGGTGAAGTGGCTGTGAAGGAGGAATTGGCTTCCTTGTCTGCACACGGATTGTGTCCTTTGCTCCTGTTTTGCTGGCAACCACTAAGTGAGAAGTTGGGACTCGTGCTTAGAATGCCTCATCTTTTTGCCTGGATAATATGTTTCTCTTGCCATGAACAAGCGCCAGTTCATAAATGTATGAGAAAAAACATATTTCTACAGCTATATTTCTTACACCATTAATTGTGTTTCACTCATAAAAATAAATCAATCATCATTTTCTTCCTCTTTTCTGTTCTTATGTGATCAAGAAATTGAGTGCTCACTTAGAGGGACGAAAGGCCTCTCAGCATCCCTGAAACTAAAATCTCAGGTATATCAAAACACTCCCTCGACTATTCAAAGTTGACTCCCTCGACAGAATTCAAAGGATACCTTGTCAGTTTTGCTCTTTCACTCTCTGGGGAACACAGAGTAAAGGTGGAGTATGGCTGGAAGCAACTAAAGGGCAGGCAAGCCAGAAAAAGAGACAAAAAGGAAGATCCTAGTTCAGTCTGGCCACTTGGGTCAATCCTTCCTACGAAGAGCAGGAGTCCTTGGAAGGGAAGGGTTGATGATCAGGGAAGTTGAGTTGAATGAAGTGGTTTCAGGAGGGAAGAGAGGAGGAAATGAACTTTGCAAGAGAGGAGCAGTGTGAAGGATCCTAAGGAAAGGACTGCATGCTAGGAATACAAGAAAATGTTACATGGGGAACAGAAAGTATAATAATCAAGTAATAGACTCAATAGCCTATGAAAGCAATAGGTAGTGAGAAGAAAAGGATGCTTCTGTTTGTGTACGAAATAGGACACAGAAAAATGGAAGAGCACAGCAAAGAACAAAACAAAGGAACAAGCAGAGAGAGATCTCAAGTCACCCACAGCTTTTGTGTTGGTGAATTCAAGTAGAAGTGATTGTTGTGTGTTCTTAAACAGATGTGTGCTGTGGAGAAAAGCAAGCCATTCTCAGTGATTCTATTACATTAATGTTGTTGCCTGCTCTTGCCTGACATTTTTATGAGAGTGCATCAGCTGCTCCTCTAGACTAAAGAGGCAATTCTCAAGGCTCTTTTCCACATCTTAGACCTATATTTTGGTCCCCATATGCTCACCTTCCCTTTGATAAACTAAGTGACTCAATAGTAAACAGCAGTATTTTCTATCTGAAGACCTTATTAATTGAATGGAGGAAGTTTAGGGCACTAAAACTATTTGCAAATACAGCATAAATTTAGTGAAAAGTTCAGATGAAAAAGAAGTGATAGGATGAGGCATAAGGGTGGGGATTTTTTTAAAACATCATTTGCATTTTGAGATTGACTTAACATTAGAAAAGGGACGAAACAAACACAAAAAACTGAAGAATCTAAAGGTAGACTGTTTGGGTTTAAGCTAGTATTATGAGCCCAGCTGAGCAAAATTTCTTCTAATTTTTGGATTGGCTGTCATCTAAAAAGAAATACAGAAACCCTGTCCTCTTGCAACACTTCTCTCAAGCTGTTTTCAAAGCTATTGCTTCTCCAGATAGAATCCTCCATTTTGGAAGTCGGGCATTCTTTTTTTGATCTTTCTTTGACTTAATATTTGCTTATAATATAAAGCATGCTGTTTCCTTGTCCTCAGCTTACCAAGCCATCCAGGACACTCTCCACCAGTGATTCATCCACTGATATTAGCTGTGTCAACCTCAAACTTTGTCACTAATTATTTTGGTTTTCACCCCCCTAAGTCACTGATAATAACACAGACACAACATCCAACCTATATAAAGTCTTATGGTGATTCCTGTTGATGATAATGGCCTGATGGTCATCAAAACCATCTTCTTGATGTGGGTGATGATGATTTATTTTCTAATGAGTCCCAGTCACTCTGAAAGAAGTGTTCTCGCTGCATGTTCTTGCCTGTTTGGGGTAGGACTTTGCATTGTGTTGCACTAGAGATCTTTAAAATGCTGCATGAACGTTCTTTATCTATATTCTTCATTACTCCAGAAAAAAATAAACCACATATATCTAAAGATTGGAGAGGGCCTTTTTTTTATTTTGTCATTTCTTGTCTCCATGCAATTAATTGCAATAAACTTCACAGATAGCTGCTTGCCATTTACTCTCTCAGCACTTGCATAATAGTAAAAAATATTAAATGTGAAGCTTCTTTTCCCCTTTCCTTTTATCTTTGTCTTTTTTCTCCTTCAGTTTGTACATACTGTGTTCTTATAACATGGATCCTTAATTTGTTGCTGCAATGAAGAACATGAAAATAACATGTAGTTTATGAAAACTGTGCACAGGATTTGTTCCCGTTTCCTGACAGGTTGTTCTGAATTATAATGATAATGAATAATACTCCAGATTAATGATGTAGGGGGAAGCTCTGTTGCTACTGAAGCCAAGGGAAGTTGTTCCATTGACCTTTCAGTGCCAGGATTTCACTCTAAGAATTAAATTGAAACTGAATATGGATGTAGAGACTTAGGCAATGGCTTTTAGAATTATTTCAATCAAAATCCTGTGTGCCTAGAATCTCTCTTTAGTGCTAATAGCTAGGGCAAACAATGTGCTTTGTGCCAGCAGTCTTTTTCAATGTATTATCTCTAGTTTTCAGTGCTTTGTGCTCTAGGATCTGTGTTGTTATGTGTCCTATCATTTATTAAAAAACTATATATCCCACAGAAGTGTTCTTGATGTGTCTGCACATCCAAGTTAGCAAAGGCTTAAGTTTTTCAGCTCTCAGTATGCCACCAAAGGTATTTGTCTTATGAGTTTGAGTTGTTTGAAGTAGAAGTTGCTGATATGCTACTTAAAATATATTGAAACTTTTACAAAGAAGATTATATAAAAGATACTGCTGGAGATTAGAAGAAATTCTTTCTGAAGTAATTTTGAGCCAGTAATTGATGGTGAGCTTGCTTCAATAGCTGTCTTTTTGTGGTTTAAAATTGAAAAGGATATTGTGTTATTTCTTCAGCAGCTGTTGCAAGCAACTAAATAGTTTGTTTAAATATTTTGTGTAGTTAAGTAAATAATTTTTGAACAGATAGCTTCCATTAACAAACTGATTAGAATATCAAACATACATCCTATTTCCAGGAGTGTCGAATGTTAAAAATACACATAACAAATTTTCAAGATATCCGTTTTATTTTATTATAGATGAAGCTTCTTTAAATAAGTACGGTAAACCTGGAAGATTTGGTGCTGAGCTAGTCATCTGTCTTTGAGCAAGGTATTATTTATTTGTGCTAATGGTAAGAGAAAAATGAGAAGGTTCCCTTCTCTTTTTCCTTTGTTACATTTTATATTTTCTGTTTTATTGCAGCTGTGCACTTCACAGTTGTAGTACTCCAACACATCCCAATTCATATTTTAGTCTGCAAAGATTAAAATGAAGTCACAGCTTTGAGTGGCATCCTGTTGTGGCCCTGCTGGCTAGTCAGGCACAGCAGGCCCTGAGTGGCATGACCAGAAGCCACAGCTTACATGAAGACATGACTCACGACTGCACTGTTGTGGTGGGTTGACGCCAGGTTCCCACCAAGCTGCTCTATCACTCCTCAGCTCAGCAGGGGAGAGAAAATATAACAAAGGGCTCGTGGGCCAAGATAAGGGAGAGATCACTCACCAATTACCATCATGGGCAAAACAGACTCGACTTGGGGAAAATTAATTTGATTTATTACCAATCAAATCAGATTAGGGTAATGAGAAATAAAATCTTAACACACTTTCCCCCCACCCCTCCCTTCTTCCCAGGCACAGCTTCACTCCGAAAGTCTCTACCTCCTCCCCACACCAGTGGCACAGGAGGATGGGGAGTGGGGGTTGCGGTCAGTTAATCACACGTTATTTCTGACCCTTCATCCTCCTCAGAGACAGGACTCCTCACACTCTTCCTCTGCTCCAGCGTGGGGTCGCTCCCACAGGAGACAGTCCTCCATGAACTTCTCCAATGTGAGTCCTTCCCACGGGCTGCGGTCCTTCAGGCACAGACTGCTCCAGTGTGGGTCACAAGTCCTGCCAGCAAACCTGCTCCAGCATGGGCTCCTCTCTCCACAGGGTCACAGCCTCCTTCAGGCATCCTCCTGCTCCAGCGTGGGTTCCTCCATGGGCTGCAGGTGGAGATCTGCTCCCCCATGGACCTTCCTGGGCTGCAGGGGGACAACCTGCCTCTCCATGGTCTTCCCCACGGGCTGCAGGGGAATCTCTGCTCCGCCGCCTGGAGCATCGCCTCCTCCTCCTTCTTCACTGGCCTTGGTGCCTGCAGAATTGTTGCTCTGACATATTTTTACTCCTCTCTCCAGCTGCAGTTCCTGTTGTGCAGCAACCTTTTCCTGTTCTTAAATATGTTATCACAGAGGCACTACCACCATCGCTGATGGGCTCAGCCTTGGCCAGCAGCAGGTCTGTCTTGGAGCAGGCTGGCATTGGTTCTATCAGACATAGGGGAAGCTTCTAGCAGCTTCTCACAGAAACCACCCCTGCAGCCACCCCTGCTACCAAAACCTTGCCCCACAAACCCAATACAACTGTGGTGCTGTCATGTAGCAGACTGATGAACCAACTCAAATAGCAGATCACATTGTAGTCACTTTGCTGTGTTGGCCCTGCTTTTTGCGGTTACCTTAAATGGCAAAATGACTTTCTGGCTCTTAGCAAGTTATTGCAAATTTAATTTAGGATTATTTAGGGGGTTGAAAAATTAATGTCTTCTGTTTGAAGTCCAGACACTGGATTTTTTCATAACATTGAAACATCAAGAAGAGTGCCTACTTAGTTCACTAAGTGCATTATAAAGCAATATCCAGACTAGTCTAAAAAGTGAAAAAGAAGTCTATGCAACCCTCTGAAAAACAAAGGTCTAAGGAAGATTTCCTTCCAAGTTTAATATGGATACTCTGTGAAGGTGGTTTACTGAAGTATATTCTGCTTATCTTGAGATACACAAAAATGTCATGGCTTAGCATTAGGGGAGAGGGGAGAGGAGACATTCATTTTCTGGACTGTTGTCTTAGACTTTAGAGATGAGGTATCTTAGTCCTAGCATTGGCAGGTTGAAGAAATTTGGAAAGAAGGAAGAGTGAGGTAGGATGCTCAATACATTAAAATACGGTATAAGGAAAACATACTGACAACATTAGCAAATAAATCAAACACAGATGTGGAAGTCAAGTTTCTAAATCTGCTCATTAAATATTTACAGTTTACACTCTCAAAATTGGAAAATATGTTGACATCTCAATTTATCTTTTTGAACAAAGTGTGATACCTGGCATGGTATAAAATTGATAACAAAGAATATACTGGTTGGAAAAGTCAATTATGCTGCTTGAATTAGTGAAAATGACACTTACTGAAATAATGTAATGCGTCTTTATAGTCTCTGTTTATGTTTATACTTTGACCATTTTCTTTATATAGGATGATGACAATTGCATGTGCTAGGATACAAAAAACTTCCTGAATCTGACTTCTTGAAAAGTTCTTCATTAGCATCTTCTGCGTTTACTCTGGTGGGGCAAAGGATAAATATGGTGAACGTTAGCGATGAAAGCATGAAGTCTTGCGTTGTTTCCTTCTGCATACAGAAGTGAACTGTAGGAGGCTGCAGTGGTCTCGGTTTGTTAGTCATTTTTGGAATTAGAAAATTATTTTTTTTTCAGTAGAAAAAGGCAAATGTTAAGATAATTAAATGCACCCTAAGATCACATTAATAAATTGATTTATGTTTGAAAAGGAAAAAAAAAATTATTTAGACTGTCTGTTTTTCTACTTTTTAAAATCAGTATCCTTTGAAACTCACATGTTTACACTAACCAGATCTCTTCTTCAGCCAGGATCACTGTATCTGCCATGGGACTTCGTTTCCAAACGTTACAGGAAAGAAAAAATAGTCAATGTGGAAAAAAATGTAGTCATTATCAGGTGAAATTTTGGTCTTAGGTGAAAGTTCAGGGAATTGTGTTTTTGAAGAGGTGAAAATGTATAGAAAATATGTTGGTAGTGTTTGTAGAGGAAGTGGGAGATAGGTGTCCAGGAACTGATAAATTCTCCAAATATTTGTTTAACCACTTTAGCTTGAGCTGTTCTTTTCCTACCACAGAGGTGAGCCCCAAAGAGGTGCCTTGCTGGTCTTTTCACGTCAGATGCGTTGTAGGCAAAACAGTCTCACCTCAGGGAATCCCCCGCAATCCCCACAGAGGTGCCTCCTCCAGCGCAGCCACCAAGCAACGTCCTCCTTCCACGAGCAGCCACCACCAATGTCCCCTTCCACACATCTCCTCAGGTCCTCCATGTCTGCCCTGGCAGCGCCCACCATCTCGTACCTCAGCAACAGCGCCGCAAGCTCCTCTGATTGGCCAGAGCACAGAGGCGCCCTTCCCTGATTGGCTGGAGTGCTGCAGGCTGGTGCCATCTGGCACCCAGCTGGCTGCAACCGGTCGTGACAGGCTCAAGGCGGATCACAGTTGCCTCCCTTACAGCTCACAAGGTCTTTGAAGTCTCTCCATTTACGGAGAGGACAAGATTTACTTTGAAATATGCTCTTCCCTCTTCAGTCTCCCTTGCTGTGGAGAAGAAGGTAGATGTCTGCTTGGAGAAATGGCTGTGGAAATGGGCCAGCACGTGTGGGCCACAGCTGTCTGGTACGTCAAAAGGCATCTCTTGAGCCTTCTTACTCCTCTCTTACCTGAGGTTGGAAGGGGGCTTTGTTTTATTACATGGATTATATGGAAAGTGCATTTCTTCCAGCAGAATGTTGTTTCTAATCACTAGATCAGTTCTGTATTAACAGTCTCTAAATCGCATTTCTTTTATTTAGTGGGCTGGAGCCACAAAGTTTATGTCAACTGGCATGAAATGTAAGGAGGTATCAAAATACTTTGCCTTTTATAAGTCTGTGACGTTGTATTTGTTACAGGTTTTATAAATCACTGAGTTCAGGAATGAAACAAATCTGATATTCAGTCTATTTTCATATGCCATTTGGCTCTTTCTGCCATAGTGTCGTGTTTGTATTGATTTTAGTATTGACTGACTGAAAAGCAGGACAATCTGAGCTGCATCATCTTCATACAGGTGATGTGATGTGATGATAATAAAGAGGGATAATAAAGAAGGATACTCTTTAAGAACAAAAATATTCACAGGGCAAATGTCTACTGTGAAATAGAGTATCCTTTTGGACACTTACCTGTGCATATATGCATTAATGAATTGGTGATTTGACTATGCAAATAAGTGAGAAAAAGCAGATAATTAAAAATAACTGCCTGTTGTGGTTTAACCCCAGCCAGCAACTAAGCACCATGCAGCCACTCACTCCCCCCGCCACCCAGTGGGATGGGGGAGAAAATTGGGAAAAGAAGTAAAACTCATGGGTTGAGATAAGAATGGTTTAATAAAACAGAAAAGAAGAAACTAATAATGATAATGATAACACTAATAAAATGACAACAGTGATAATGAAAGGATTGGAGTGTACAAATGATGCGCAGTGCAATTGCTCACCACCTGCCGATGGACACCCAGTTAGGCCCCGAGCAGCAATTCCCCCATCCCCACTCCCCCCAGTTTATATACTAGATGTGACGTCCCATGGTATGGAATACCCCGTTGGCCAGTTTGGGTCAGCT
>JAVJGG010000094.1:5590291-5618504 GCA_035590195.1 Aviceda cuculoides
CCCCTCAGCCTCCTCTTCTCCAGACTGAACAGCCCCAGCTCCCTCAGCCGCTCCTCATCAGACTGGTGCTCCAGGCCCCTCACCAACTTGGTTAGGGAAGCAACATGAAAATGTGGTCTAAGGCAGGAAGTTGCCAAGCTGCAATGGTTACAGGGAAGGAAGAAAAACTGGGATGCCTTAGATGGAGCAGAGAAAATGCTACAAATTGACAAAGGAACAGATGTCCCACTGCCGTTCAAGAAGTTCACTTCTTTGACATTTAGTTGGTACCTCTCATATTCTCAAACACTAATTCATTACATGTACCATCAAAATTGTCAACTCTTCCTATATATTAAGTGTGTTATAGATAACATTCACGTACACTACGCTGTGGAAAAAGCTCCCCCAAAAAGTAGAAGTGCCATTGTTGACATCTTTTTAAAATTTCTTCGAACACAGAATACGTGCTTGCAAATGCAGAGGTAATCTCTAGAAAAAGCATGAAGCTATATGATCTTTTTGGTTGTTCTGATATGTCCTCAATTTCTCAGGTTTCAATTATCTTTTCCATCTCCAAAACAAAACAAGAGTTTTCATTGCTTGAACCCATTTCACTGATATTGCTTGAATGGTTAACAAAGTTAACATTTACACAAGTCATTATTAATGATGAGCTAGGAAATAAAGGAACACAAAGTAAATGTGTGCATTTTCTTGTTTGCAATACAAAATTACATATGAATAAATGGCTGTATTTGCAGTGAATATTTGTATACGGACATGGGGACCACTGCAACTTACATATGATAACTGTGTGTTTAACTAAGGAGGAAGAGAGAGAAAGCATTGCAAAATACCTGAACGGCTGAACTTGAGGGCCAGATTAATAGAGGCAAAAAATGTAATGGTGTGGCGTGAAATACGAGGTTATGGATTATGCTGATATGAGGGAACGATGACGCATAGCAGAACAAGGCAAATCCTAGGACCTGTTAGTATTTTCAGGGTCTCCAGCTCAGGGTAGTTATAGAAGGAAAAGCACTTTTAATGCCCAAACTGCATGCAGCTACTAGGACCTCTTCCTAAATGGTCCTTTGCAGAAGCCAGTTTGCTGTCTGCTTTGCTGTGTGGTGGTGTATGTTGCAAATTTTTTTGTTTTGTTCTTCAGTGTTTTTTCACCCCTTCCTCAATCCCAAATGACTGCTATGCATTCCCTTTTTAAAATTAATTAAGCACAATGATTTTGTTTTCACTTATGCTGTGTATGGGTTTGCTCATGCAATACATCTTGTACAGCAAGATTTAGACAGACTTATTTTGATGTAGTCCTATCTTTTGGCCACCGCCTGTCGACAAACTGGCTATCCCATACTGACAGAGCAATGTGTCATATGTGTTGTGAGACAGCCAGTAAGGTAGGAAAATCTTCCTGTAAGAATGGAATCATTACAGCAGTTATAAAACTGCTGCAGTTATAAAACTTCATCACAGTATGAAATCGGTATTCACAGAACCTTCATTAGCTAAGCAAAGACTCGATTATGGGCTACTGTTTATTTTGGGTAATGGTATTTAACTTGGGTAACTGGGTTTTTCTTATGTAATCAAAAAAAAGTATCTAGGATCTCTTTTTCTGAAAATGTATTCCTTGTGGTTAACACAGAGGGGAGGTAGTGTAGAACTTTTAAGCAAAGCTTGTCCAAATTAAATGTGTTGAGGTGATCAGTCATGGGTTTGTGAATATGAGAGGCTTTCATTCTGCTCTTTTGCTTCAGAAAGGTTAAGATGTTTAAATATCTTTGCTAGGGATTGTTGACTTGTTAGTCATGGCTTTGAATGCATGCTGATTGCTCATCTGTTTTCATAGGTTTTGTGCTGGAGCTCTGCTTCTGGTCTTTTCTGAGCTAGTCCCATACCAAAAGCTTTTGCCTGGCATCCTGGTTGCAGCTGGGACAGAGTTAATTGTCTTCCTAGTAGCTGGTATAGTGCTATGTTTTTGAGTTAGGTATGAGAAGAATGTTGCTAACACTGATGTTTTCAGTTGTTGCAAAGTAGTGTTTAGTCTAAAGTCAAGGATTTTTCAGCTTCTGATGCCCAGCCAATGAAAAGGCTGGAGAGGCACAAGAAATTGGGAGAGGACACACCCAGGGCAGCTGACCCAAACTGGCCAACGGGGTATTCCGTACCATGTGATGTCATGCCCAGTGTATAAACTGGGGGGAGTCAGAGTGGGGGGATCGCCGCTTGGGGACTAACTAGGCATCAGTTGGCAGGTGGTGAGCAATTGCATTGTGCATCACTTGCATATTCCAATCCTTTTATTATTACTCTTGTCATTTTATTAGTGTTATCATTATCATTATTGGTTTCTTCTTTTCTGTTCTATTAAACCGTTCTCATCACAACCCACGAGTTTTACTTCTCTTTCTGATTCTCTCCCCCATCCCACTGGGTGGGAGGGGGAGTGAGTGAGAGGCTGCGTGGGGCTTAGGTGCTGGCTGGGGTTAAACCACGACACCTGGTTTCCTCATGAGTCACAGTATCTTGGTCAGATCAAAACTAGATCGACAGAAACACAAGATGATCAAGTATAAGTGTTATGTCATGGGAAGAGTTGAGAAGCTGTATTTAAACTGTGAAGCAGAAGGATATTTTCAGTTTTGGAGGTGACTAGGGAGTTTCAACTAGCTTGTTTGTACAGAAAAAACCCACAAAACTCTGTCATCCACTCATCTTTCAATAAATGTAGGTTTAACATACTTCTCCCTAGGAGTGCCTTAGCAATGGCAAGGTGTTTCTTCCACCTTCCCCTATTGACTTGGTGCATTGAGGAGAAGTTACTACTTTAATCAGAACTTATTTCCCCTACTGTGATCATGGGTTGGAGATCAGTATGTCTGATATGGCAGTTCCCATGCTTTTAGCCATAACTCTATGCTGTGACTGCTTTTGCACTAATAATGACATTTTTTAAATGTACTGTATCTTTTTATTTGCTCACTAATGCAGTTCTCTTTAAATTTTATGTGTGATCTTAATCTCCATGAAGAGATTCATGAACAATTTTCAATGTTGCCTGTGAGTTTCTCACTGCATCCAGCTCAGCAAAGTACCAATAAACTTCGGAAAAGTTCCAAACTGATTCTTGAAAGCTCTGTAGTACAGACTTGCTCTTCTCAAAATTGCCTGTGTTCAGATTTTAAGAGAAATATAACATCAGTTTGAGCTGTTGCATATCATAAATCTCATATTTGATATATTTTCTCTAGACTCTAGTGAATTAGAAGGCATTAATTTTGCCATCTGGGGGTGCAGCTGATAATTTTACCAACTGCTGCTCAGGTTGTAGTACTGGAGCACTGAAGTCTTGACATTTACAAGCTCAAAATGATTTACACATTTAACAGAAGTTTTAGCAGTGTAAAAAGTGTTGGGCAACGGTATACAAGCTAACCTGTGCCCTTTAACGTTATTACTTTCCAGAAGCTGCCAGTCCTAAACGATTAAACGATAAATCATAACACACTGAGACAACAGCAATCACTGGAGCCATCTGTAAAAGACAGACTTCTTGAATGTTCTTGTATTTCCTGGACATGGTTTGCTCTTTAGAATGCTTTGCCAACAAGGGCAGTTGAGTTAGAGGTTTTCTGCCATTCCTAGTAAAATATTTTACCTCTACTGTGGGAGGGTTTGTTTGGGGGTTTTGAGGGGAAGGGTTGTAATGTGGAAGTTCGTATTCCCACATTACTAGAAGAGCTGTAACTTGAATTACCTCGTATGAAGTAGATAGCACAGTTATGGACAGACAGTTCAAACTAAAACATAGAAACTTTTCTGAAATCAGGAACATGCTTCTCATTGACATAAATTAACTTCCCATTCTGATAATGTTACTTTTAAAATAAATTTTATATAATATGAGCATGTGTTGATTACCTCCAGGGGAAATATGTTTAGGTTTCTGCTCATGTATGATTTTGGGGATTTTCATCAGAACTATAGAACTCTGTAAAAATAAACTTCGAAAAATCTTTTAGGCATTAGGATGATTGTAGGTTTTCATAGGAAGCTATTTTTGTATTATGCTTTTTAAAATAAAAAATTAGATCACCTTAGCCAGGTTTGTAGGATGAAATGTACAGTATTTGACTTCCTTTCTCCACTTGTTAAATCTTCTGCGTTCTTAAAGGCAGAGCCTCTATTACAAGCGCTGTCTCTGAAACTGGGATAATGGTCGTGGCAAGGAGCAGTTTTCAGTACTTGCTGCAGTCTGCATGTTGTGGCGTAGTGTAATTAGAGACTTGCATATTTTGTACATGTATGCACACACTAATGTGCAACGAAATAGATTCAAAACTTTACTGGGTGGGTACCTATGAGCCCCCACAGTCACATACTAGGGAATTAATTTATACACGTACAAACTAAGCAGCAGCAGCATAAGGAGCATAATATTAATATCTTGTCTGCAGAAAATGGCATATATACGGCTGCCAGGGGTTGAATGGGTATAATAGCATTTAAATGCTTTTCTGGGGTTTGTTTCTGGGTAACATACTGGACTCCAGAGCATTGAATGCACTTCAGCTGCTGAAACACTGTGAACCCTATCCCCTTTGCAGTTGCGGTGTGGCCTGACTCCCGGCTTTCAGTGCTCTATGACTTGTCTCTCTGAGCCGTTCCTCACAAGTTGCCACAACATCTCCTCTTTCTAGTTCCCCTCCCAACACCTCTCTGTCCCAGGAAGCCACTGGTGTAGGAGTGTCCTCTGTTATTTCTCTGTCCAGCCAGGTCGTTCCAGGTGACTTTTGCTGAAAATGTGAGTAGAAGTTGCACGTGGCTATCTCTATACCACCACCTGTGCATGCTTCTGCTGTTTATAGTGAGTATGGGGTGGGCGGCAGGCAAAAGGAACATGCATGAAAATAGTGAAAACCCCTCCCTTTCTGTGCCAGTGTTGCTAAGCTCATCTGTTGAAGTACTCTTCATTGAAACACTGAATGTTTAACATCACAAAAAAGTACCAAAATTCCACCCGTGGGAGATGTTATAATCCTGTCTGCCAAAATATATGTTTGTTCTTTATAATGTCTCAAAGGAGAGTTTTGACTGCCAAAACCCCTTTCAATCTAACTTTTCTAATACTGATTGACATTATGCTAATAAAAATTAACTTTGTCTAATTCCACTGCTTGTGAAACAAATTGCCAAACTCACCTCAAATAAGCAAGGGGGTATTTAGTAAATGTCCTTAAAATCCTTATTTTTGATTGGAATTGACTTATTACTGATGCTGAAAAAGACTTTCTTGAACTGTTTGGCGTTTATATTTTCTTAGAATCAATATCTGCTTGTTCATAGTAATGGTACATGTGTATAGGCCTTTAGAATTGCAGTCATAAGCCCATACTGCAGTGCTTCTATTAAAGCTAATTGAACAAATTTGCTTTAGATAGGAAAAGGTATAAATATAAAAACTTAGTAAAGTGTTATATGGACTAGATTAACTTTTTTTTCCTCTTTTCCTCTAAAAATCTTTATCACAAAAGAGTTCTGTAAAATAAAGGTATAGGGAACTTATTATTAATACTGATTTCATTAAATGCATTTCACTTCATACATTAATATGGTCTAAGAATTCAGCCTGAAAAAAAGGAAGGCTGGTTTTTTGTCCAGTTTCAGAACATTAATTCCTTTATATTTTGTGAGGTAATGCAGGTTGTGGGTGACAGAGATTGTTCCTGTAATGTAGAATAGTCCAAGTTCAGTTCCACAGGTGAGGAAGGCAGTCTGAACTTCCTCAGTCAGAAGAATTTTCTGTCTGTGACAGACTGAGGCTCTGGTGATGTTGATTCACAGCTCCCTGTCCCGCGATAGAAATGTTGTCTTTCTCCTGCTTTTATTCTATAGTTGGATCTTGAGGCTAATGAAAGTCTTTACATTAAAGGCAAGGTTTAAATTCCTACCACAGCACTGTATTCGCTTTAAGTGTGAAGTGAACAACGATCCATGTGGTACTAATAGTATTGCACTGGTTATGGTTCTGGGAGGTGTCCTGCACTGGTGTCCTGGGTGGCAGCTACAAAAGCAGTGCTAAGCTGCTTGAGGGGGAAAAAGCTCTTTCCTTTGTTTTGCTCAAAAATGACTCTTCAGTGCACAGGAAAGCTGTGATGAAGATGGTAATGATAGTGTTAAGACACTACTGACGACAGACTAGGTTTTTATCAAACAGATAAATTTTTAAATACGTTTCTTTCAAGAGCAAAGTCAGCATTTTCACAAAGGCTAACTTTTTTTGTAGGCAATATTGCTTATTGCATTTTTTGGTACACCCACAAATCTGGCTCAATTTCTTTGCCTCTCCTTGAAGCGCAATGGAAGAACTCCCTCCAAATGGGCAGCAGATACACATTTTATTCAGACAGCTTTTTGGCTTTTGTACAGTGATGCAGCTTCAGTAGACCTGCAGAGACTGTCCATTTTGACTATGCTTATCCTCTGAAGTGATAGTCTAAAGGGTCCTCAGCTGAAAGCAGAGATGATCAAAATTTCCCTAGGCAGAGAAGCTTCAACCTTTGTATGCCATGGTGAGCGATTAATTTCTACGCTGTTACGTAGTTTAACAAGAGTGGTGCCAGTGCTTGAAAATTGCGATGGAATGTGTGTCTTGGTTTTAGGCAGATTTCCTGTATTTTATAGGTTACCAAGCCTACCAGTCTTGATCCTCACAGGATTCAGCTGACAAATGCCTAGGCTGTGCATTGCAAGTGATCTTCGCTGAGACATTTGCACCAGCTAAGCTGGGGTTATGGCAGTTCCGGATATGAGCAACAGCTTTGTAGACATACAGGGAACTTCAGTGGCAAAAATTTAAGAAGTTAGATTACAGAATGAACAGACATGGGCTCCTTTTGTAGGTCTGGACAGTTAAATACAGGCGTTTTTTCCTTGCTGTTTTCCTTCTCTGTGTTGCTGTGCTATAAAGCATGATTTGTTCTTCCCCTGTGCCCAGTGGGCATGTTTTCTTGCTTATGTTTTTCATCTAGGCATGTGATCTTCTCAGAGTTTAATAGGCATATCCAGGTTCACAGCTGTATGACTGACCAGATCAAAAACTTGACAGGCCAGGTCTTTACCTGATGCAGACCAGCTGTGCATCTCCATTTTTTTTTTCATTTGACCAAACTTAAAACAGATTTGTGTATAAAGAAAATGTAGGCCATGCAGAACTGTTTTAAAATGGCAGTACATATGTGACAGACTCTTTTTACTGTATTATTTGCAATACACTGCTTTTTTTATTATAAACAACCCAAAGCGTGTGAAAAGACTTCCTAGTAGATATATCAATAAGATCACTATTGCACTAAGGAGAGCAAAGATCATTTTTTAATCAAATATCAGCAAAATACCTAGCAAATATCAGCAAAGTTTTCATTAGATTAACACAATATTTGAATTTTGTATATTTTTTCACATTTTATATCAGATAGCAAAATAAGCTCTACACATTAGAACAATATCAGCTGGTTTGTATTAGCAAAACCCACTAGGGAAAAATAATAAAATTTTGATTTGTTCATTTGAAAAGTGTTGTTCAAATGAGTCTTTTAAAAAACATGAAAGAACATGTGAATGACCTCTGGAAGGTGTAAAAAATCTAAAGTACTACTTAAAATGTTGTACATTTTAAACTTGCATTCAAATTAAAGATTCCCAAGAAACTGTGTATACAGAAGAAATACAGATCATGCTACATTTGAAGAAGAATTATTTCAGTGAGACCAATTTAAAAAAAAAAAAAAAAATCTTTAAAATACTACATATCTGCAAAACCTGTCTTGAGTTAGACTGAACAGCAAATAAAAGAACCTCAACACTGATATTTTTCTGTTCGGCCCTGCTCTTTCTGCTGCAATTGATTTGATTTGGGTACTTAGTACCCAGTTCAGCTATCCACAGAGCTAATGTAGAAGAAGTCGGAGGAGTAGCCGGATATCCAGCGGGCTTTCACGTGATGGTCGTTGCCAGGGAAACCACTCCCCTGGTACCCATGTAGCCAGCATGTCCGCCTCTTCAGGCTCACAGACACAGAAGCATCAGTCTATCAGTTGATGGAAAGAAAGCAAAACAGCTGTGGAGGAAACTTAATATGGAGAAGTAGTTAAAGCATTTAGATACTTCAAATTTTAAAGTTACGATGTTTTTCTTAAGGAGCCCCCCAAGGGGACTGCACTAGTGTGCTGAGAAGGGAGCTTTCACCAGCGTGCTGAAGGCCCTGGAGGAAGTTACGCTGCTGTGCTCCTATGTGGGGATAGTTGTCAGCTCAGCCAGTACTAGTCAGTCACTCCGTTGATTTAAATTGTGTGTGGTGCAGCATCCAAAGGGAAACAGAAATCACAAGGCCGTAGCTGTGTCAAAACTTACCTAAATGCCTACATCTTTGGAGGGCGTTAACCCTACACTAAACAGAAGCAGACTTCCGAGTCGCAGGTGTCCCTTAAAATGTGTCCCACTGGATGGTATGACTTGCTCGTCTATAAACTATTGGGAAGGGGATGTTTTTCCTTCTCACTGACTGTGCAATTAAAAGCAATGTATTGCCAGGAGTATACTTCAAAACTCTTAGAAACAAATGATCCCCAGGACTACCAGCCACAGAAGATCTAGGTACTAGCAGCTGTGCCTTTGAGGGACATCTTTTCCTCTGGTGAATTGGTGGTTTCAACGGCCTACGGGGTCTCCTACACTGGAGGTTAAATGTCGCAAGTGATAGGAGTCTGAAAGATATACTGCTCTAAGTATTATTTAAACTCAAGAGAACTTAGAAGCTGAGATCTGTTACTTGGTTAAATACTTCAGTAGAAATGCCCATTAAGAATATAGATTAATTTCTTAATCACTGGAGAGGTCATAAACATATTTCCCTTTCTCTGAAAGCACCTGCCTAACAGCTGGTCTGAGGCCAAGGTGTAGGCATTTCTTAGTTCTCTAACTTCAAAGGAGCTGTTAGTATTTCATATTTTGTAATTTATTGACTCAGATGATTCGTATCTTACATTTTTTGTATTGTATGGAACACTGAATGCCTGCTTTTTGCAAATTCTCTGGAAAACAGGATGGAAACAGTAAGCGAGCTCTTTTGTCAGACCCAAAGCTTTATGTTTGACCAGATTATCTCACCAAACGCTTTTCAATGGAAGAGAGGTCTCCCTGTGCCCACCTATGAAGCTGTCTTGCTCTAGAAATCTTCACCAAAGGAGTTCCATCAAGCACTTCCCTGCCAACATCCTCTGAGTGACTATTTAGAATCACAAGGAAACTTGGGATAGTAGTTTGGAGGCTGGTATGGCCATTTCTGTCTTGTTTTCCGTAAGTTGTTCCTCTGCTTCACATGCTCCCTGTTTTTTCACTTGTACATATTGCATATAAAAGATGGTAAAAGGATATGTTTGGTTTTACTGTATTGGTGTTACCTAAGCTAAGTAATTGAAGACTATTAACTTCATTATTTTGGCCCAATTCTAGTTTTGATAGTTGTACTCTACACTTAAAACTCTCTTGGCAATTCCAAATGATTCATCTTTCTCTCACTTTTCACTAACTTCTGCATATCGCTGTTGTGTATAGTAAACTTTAGCTATCTTTCTCCCATGAGGGGCTGAAAATGGTTCTTGTAAGGCGTGTACTTAGCAAATCCATTTGTAAAGTGCATTTGGAAAGCTCATGAATGTGTTGGGGGGGTACCGTATAAATGGAAGATTATTCATTCAGTGTGAATTTAGTTACACATTTTCTATGCAGTATATATTTCTCTCCTGAAAATAACCATACAATTTCTATTGAGTGAGGGGGAACGACACCCACCTAATTTGGTGTCTGGTTTTTTTTCATGTATTCATAGAAATACAGATTACTGAATGGATTATCATGATTTTCTCACAGCATGCCATTTCTTGAATGAGGCTAATACCTTGACGATTAATAGTCAATGCAGATGGGAGGGCATTAATAGTAAATACAATTGTTTTATTTCCCTGTCTATACAAATATATTGTATTTTACCAGAAATACACATTCATATAGCCTTGCTGTTTTCAAATGCTATGACATTATAGTCCATGTCTTGAAATACTTTTATAGAAATATAATTTGAGCTAAGTAATTTATAAATTAAAAAATACATACATTTATGGCCTAATAAAATTTACTAAATTCATTTTAGGTTTGTATACAACATTTTACAAGTAATCATATAGGTAGGTGCATACATGATATTTTGAAAAGCCAGTAATTCACTGAAATACCTGTTTACATAGACAAATGTTAAAATGTACTAAGTAATTGCCTTTGGACCTTCAGTCTTAAAAACCAACATCTTATATGAACAAAAGATACTACTAGTTCTTGTTTTTCATGTTCACAGGCTCTCTTAGTCCTTTTTTTCAATTTTTCTCTCTTTTTTTCTTATGAACTTCATTTCTTCATTCTGTTTTCTGTTGCTTATAAGTCTTCCCTATGAATGTGAAATGTTAAAAATAAACAATGGCATGCTTTTACTTTATAAATTAAATTGCTCCTTTAGCATATAACTGTTCATTAGCCAGCATATAATTAGTTCTGCAAGAGTCGATCTAAAACTTGCATATCTTGACGCACAGTTCATTTTGTTCTTCTCAACTAATGTGTTTGTAGGGAAGCTACTGCAAGCCACTGCTGACTTATAACAAGCCAAAATGTAAAGTAGCCTCCAGTGTGGATACCCTGGGAAAAGACACTGAGCCTTACAGGACTGGCTTTTCATGTCTTTCTTCAGACTACTGTACTACCACTAAACTTTGTGGAGCTCAAAATCCTCAGTAGCCTTCTTAACAGATCCAGGACTTACGTTGCTTTATACTTACATGAGAGTCAGTATGTTGAAATAAATACTGCTCAGCCCACCTGGTCTCTGCATTGCAAACAGCTTCAGGTCACCTTGAATTAGTCCCACTGAAATTATCCATAAAGTTACTTGCATGAACAACGTACAGGAATTAGCTTGGTTTCTTAAGTAGGCATTTACTATTTCAGTGCTTTATTTGTACCAGATGGAAGTTACTCTTAAGGATTGGTGATGATACTTGTGTTATTTAAGAAAACTTTTGTTGTCTATAGTTGTCTCTATAGGTATCAAGCTTCAGAGCAGAGATGTGACTGTACAACTCAGCATGGATCCCAATTCTGTTCTAAAATAAAATTATTTGATTTTAGTATTTCTAGGCCATAGAATTTCCAGCACTACCTTTCAACACCTAAGTAAGTAAAGATGGCAACCTGTCTGAATGTCCAAAAGGATGTGCTAAATTGCTCTTTAACGTCATTGCTGAATACTGGGTTGATTATTGTTCTGGCTAATTTGAAAATACAGACTTCATTCAGAACATGTTATAGCTTCATTTATTTAGGGGAAAAGGAAAATTTCCCCTGATTTTCCCTTCAGGGAAGTTTCCACACTGGATTAGTGCTACCCCTAGTCTCCCTCCTGCCAAACCCACAAATTGCTGGAAGACTTTGAAGCTGGAAGCAAAAGGAGATCACAGGATGCCATTGAATTAATGAAAATGGAAGGGCTATTATAATCTTATCTGTAATAAGCCCAAGCAGTGTGGAGTGAATAGGAGCTCTTCTGTGCTGACACTGTGACGATGACAGCATCTTCTGAAACTGGGATATTTTGCCTCTTAGGGCAGCTATTGGACAGTCAGAGCTCAGGGTTCCTTTTTATTTTTTAACGGGAATTTCTGTTTCTGTCTATATAGCTCTAAACTCGGTGACTACTCCTTCATCCTTTCTTTCTACAGTGAGTATACATTGCAGCTGGTGTATCCTAAAGGACCTGGGGCATGAAGAGGTACATGGAAGAATTTGGTCACCGAAGTGCTCAGCACAACCAGGGAAATAACTTCCTCCAGGGTTCCTCATGTATTTGAATCAGCCCTGGCTGTGCCCTGAGCTGCCCTGACCCACAGCAGCTGAGCCAAACTGATGCTGGCAGAGGCTCTCCCGCTTAACTGCCTTGAATGTCCTTTTTGGATGGGCTGCTGCAGTACTCAGGATGTGTGCAGGCTAATTCTAACTTCTCACAGACCAGATGACACCCCCAAGAAGGCAGAGCAGCATTTAGGATTACGAGGGCTAAAATTAACCTTACACCCAGCCGGCAGGCTGTCTGTCAGGAAGCCCTGCAGAACAAGAGTATCACTTGTTCTCCTGCCGGTTGGAGGACATGAACACAATTTAGTGAACAGCTGCAATGAAGAGAACAAATAGGTCTGTTTAGAAAAGATTTCTGTGTAGGTTACAGAAAAATAGAAATTATTACAAAGTGGTTTAATTACTTACAGATTAGGTTCAGTGGGTCAGTTCTTTTGCTAACATCCAATTCTACTTTACCCACTGAGGTTCAATAAAGGTAACTGATAATGGTGTTTGGCCCAAGATACTCATTCAGCCCAGTGAGTTTCATTTGATGTATTTGATCATTCAGTTGGCATTCTTTGATAGGCAGTAAACAAAAATTTATTTTGCTCAACACAGAGAGGCCTTGGTGAAAAATTATCATTGAGGTGTGTTAGCTTTCAGACTGAGAAGAATGAAAATGGTTATTAAAAGCCTTATTTAGTCAAATGGAGAGAGAGTTAATCAGAGCATTGGAAGGTGGCCTGGAGTACCGGGAAGTACTGTCTCCTGTCCAAATGGCTGTGTCTGTTGCTATACAAAAAAGGATTTTATTTTTTTTTTTACTAAGATATTTCAAAAGGTCTCATGCTCAAAACAATTGTTAATTATACCTTAGCAGGCTGACAGTGTCAGGCAATAGCTTAGGTATACTATAAACAAACAGTTGGATCTATTGATACTTGCCCATCAGTATCTACTTCTCTGAGGATGACCGATACATCTTACTGTTCAATGGACCAAACCAAAGCTGGGGGACAGCTTTAAAATGGGATAAAAAGGACTTGGCAATTTGGAATGTATTTCCTGCCCAAGTCTGGTTTTTTTTCTGTCTCCGTGGACTTTGGAGCACTGCTGATTATTTTACCCCTCTTTATGTATTAATTTTTACTCAGATTTTTCTACACATGTGTTTAGTGGATAGTAAATGCTTCTATTGATTTAGTAAACTCAATAACCTAGATTTTGATTGACATACCTGATTAAACTTACAGATGCTGTCAGGGAACATAATGTTAAGCTCTTCCCAAGAAGAGCAAGACAAATGAACAGCACTGCCTTGCAAGAGGTCTCCAAGAGTGCAGAGATTGCTGAAAGCTTCCTCTGAAGTTGGGCCAGTTGCCTCAGAATTAGAAATGACCATTAAATAAATGAACACTATGAAGAGGTAGGATGCAGTATGGGTATTGTTGTGAGGAAAGAGAGCTGTGTAAACATTTCCCTGTCGTGAGATAGTCCTAATGGACTGGGGGAAGCACTGGACTCTTCCCTCTATATAAACTAGTATAGCTGTGCTTATGTGTGCTGAAAAGAAAGCCAGATTCCTGGTGGAAGCATCTTCAAACTAGTAAAGTTATCAGTAATCAAAAAGTAAAGGCAACTTTGTTGGAATATGTGGGGGAGGAAGGATTTTTTTTGTTATATAGATGTTATTGAAAATATCCTGCTAGTGGCTCTTTTTGTTGAGTTTTACATTTACAAAATGTAAATGAAACTTTACATTTCCATATAGACTGAAACATACTGAGTCCTAAAGAGTGTTTAATGTTCTAGAGACATAGGTACTAAGCTTGAATGAAAACATGAAAAAATGCTATGTTGAATTATAGTAATGTAAGTTAAACACTCAAAATAGATAAACTGTAGCTGTAATCTGTGTAGACCCAGCATGGTAAGGAAAGTAGTATGGTTATTTCCAATGTGTATAGTATGACTATGTTTTTTAGTGATTAATATAGCTAAAATAATAAAACCAAACATAACTGATGACTATAAGCAATAAATACCATGTCAAGCATCACAGGGTGAAAAGAAGCTATACATTCCAGGCTGAAACATCTGCCTCTTCAGAGGCAAACCTAACTCTTTCTAGCTGTCTGACCAGATTTATTGGCTATAACACAAGTCTTTAATGAACCTTAACAAAACAGTCAATTAGCAAAGAGTTTACCACTGTATTAGAGCAGTTTTTATGAAAACATGTTGCTCTAAATTTTGAATCCCTATTATGTTTTGGTTTTTTTTAAAATTGACTTTTCAGTTCAATTTCCTGATTTTGAGTGGTTCTTCCCAATTACCCATCTTCTAGGCCTCATCACATACCCTACTTAGTTTCGGGCTGCTGCTGCAGTCATCATTCAGCAAGTTAGCATTGCAGTAAGAACTATTTCATTGGCATAGTGTAAATGTCTTGCTTAATTTAAAAAATAAATAGAATAGCATGCTTCACCCATCAAGTATAATAACATGGAGGAAAATGTTTCCAAGTGAATACGCCTGCTTGTATTTCACAGTTAAGGTACTTCTCATTTGGGGCTCAAATTATCAAAAGTCAGCATCTAGGAATTGTGATATTACATCAGACTAACTGTTTGTCTAGTCCAGAATCCTGTCTCAGGCAGTTTGCTGAATCTGATGCATTTAAGAGAGATGCAGAAAGTGCCACCCCACCCCTGTAATTTGTCTATTCTTCCAGCTTTTACTTGGTGGTACTTGGTTTACTTCCTGGAGCATGAAGATTTGTGTCCTCATGTTTGCAGTTTTATTGCGATCTGATGTAACTTCATTTTCATATAAATGTAGTTTAAACAAAAGAATTGGCTAACTTGTTTTCAAGAATGTCTTTCAGCTGTGAAATCTTCAGACTAACTTTTTGTTATATAAAATTATGTTCTCTTACACCACTTTCAAATTAATTTCTTCCAGTGATCCCTTGCTCTCCCGTCATGAGAATGGTATATTGCTATGACCAATTTAGTTTTCATATCATTTATTAGCTTATGTATCTTTGTTTCCCCTCTATTTGTCTCTTCTTTTAGCTAAATATTTCTAATCTTTCAGTCTTCCTTCATTATGTCTGTGGTAAGTTTTACTGCTGTATCATTTCCCACTATTTCCTTTTTAATAGGGAATGATGAGAAATTACGACAATAATTAAACCATCTTGAGTTTAATCAGTGGTGTAGTGTCTTACCAAGGCTGGAATTCTTGGAAGTTCTCAACCTTATTTCATTTCAAACACACAAGTGAACCAAAGCCCTTGGAGGACACACTTGTGAACGATAAGGAAACAGCTATAAGAAGAGAGAACTGTGAGTTAGGCTTTCTAGATTGCTGTTCTATGGACCTATTTTTAGCACTTCACATTGAATAGGAATTGTAATAACTGCTCCTGGGTCAGGGACTACAATGCAGGGCTCTTTGCCAGTTTAGCAAGCAGTGTACTTCTTTACATGTTGTTGTTGTTGTTGTTCTCTGTGGAACAGTCAATCTTAAATTACACTGTTCTTTTTTTCAGAAAAAATTTTTTTTTTTTGCTGATGTCATCGAAGTGGCATGACTTCAACATGAGGAGCTGGAAGATATTGTCTGCCCTAGGACAGCTGTATAGCCTCTGTTTAGGGAAAGTGGAAGATGTCATTCTGGACCCTTTCAGAATAAGTTGGGCAGAGAGTTATGTTCTCCCATGGGTCTCTTTCATAAAAAATTACTTAACATTACCACCAACATTTACATGTATATATTTAGATGATGTTGGCTGCAGATGATGCATGTGTGCAAACTGAGGCTTGTTAGCATTGAACCTGTTGAATATGTTCAGAATACAACTTCCATGAAGCTTAAATATGGGGACACCCATATTTAGTCTGACCAACTGGATTCTCATACAACACTGAACTTAGTCCCATTGAGGTGTAAGCAGTTTGTGCAGTAGCAGAACCTCAGGTCTGTAATAAAAAACACCTTGAACTCAAGCCTTATGATTAATTTTGAAAACTCTCCTTTCACTCTCTTGGAACCAGCACCTCGTTTTAAATTTTAGGTAGAGTTAACTACTACTGCAAGATCTATTTTGTGTTCCAGAAAAGGTGAGCGAAGATGCAGAGATAGGAGTGGGTGCTCTACTGGTGATGAAAAGAAAGTGTTCAGAGACTACGTAACTGCTTTTCCCTTTTCTCTGGTGAGCTGATAATGCTGACTATAATAGTGAGGTTCAAGGCATGAAAGCCCAAGGACAGTGAAGGAGAACGAATGTTCATTGAAGAAATAGAGCCATCATAGTGCCTACACCTGCATGCTCTCCTCTGCGTTTGTGTGCTGTTATCAGGGTTCAGGAGGTGGGTGGTACCTCATACCAAGAAAAGAGTCAGCCTTGTCTCTGGTAGAGAGGACAACTTGCACTGCATTTTTAGAAGGCTCTCGGGCACTATAAGGCAAAGAAAGCTTGCCCCATGGTGTGCGTAAGTGTTTTCTATCTGTGCTGAACAGTTTCCATCTAATTTGTCTGTAAAAGAAATGCGGGTAACAGTAACATTTTTGTGTTATCCTCAATTTTCTATTTAGGTTTTGCTTACACTTGCATGTGCTGTTATCTTGTCTTTTGTTCATTCCTAGACCAAAACAACTATTGTGTACTCAGACAGTAATACTGCATGCAAACAGCCATTTAACAATTTTCTGCCAGTCTAAACTTACCTGAGACAGAATGAGCTGATTATTCGAATTAAGCTTGTCCAAATACCTTACTGCATTGGTGAGACACTGGATACTTCAATTTGTCAAGATTTAGCAGATTCTTGACATCCAGCTTTGTAACTCATCAATACCTAATGTAAGTCTTCAAAGGTCAATCTCGTAGCATTGAAAATCTATCTTCTCATGTCGCAAATACACAAGTGACACAAATACACATGCCAGCCTAGTAGGCATTAGGGGCAATGAAACAGTTAGTTTAAGAAGATTCTTGAATAAGGGTTCTTCAGGGATGTACTCGGTTGTCAATGGTAGCAATAAAAGACTCTTAAAGGCTGCAAAAAGTAATTTTAAAAATTAATTCATTGTTTTGATTGCTTTATCCACCTAAAATCCTATCTCTGTTTCTCCTGGTTAAGAAAAATAAATGACCTGTTTAGAGTTTTGGTTTGGGCCCTTATCTTTGTTGTGCCCATATAAATCAAGGGTAACTTCAGTGACACTGTTACAGATTTATACTGATGTAAACAAAGATTACTATTAATCTGGCCACCAGTCTGTAGAGGGAAAATGCCATGGGTTGTGTTTCAAATGTTTATATCAAGGGTGTACAGCATTGAATAGTAGAGAAATAATTATGGAAGACAGTGAGTGAGTGCTTTTAAAGAATGGCTGGAGTAGACAAGAGCTAGCTTGTCTGGTTGAGCGTGATATGATAAATACCAAAAATTGCTCTTCTTCCTAAGGCTAATGTGAAGAAGTTACCAAAGGAGTGGCACTCACCTTTTTGGCCATTAAATGCTACACTTTTCTCAGAGTAAAGGTTATTAGCTTCATGGTCCTGGCAGAATTCCATTTCGCATAATCATATTCTAGCTCCTCAGTTGCTTCTGTTAGTGGCTAAGGGAGTCTCCACTTCCTGTCCTAAATGGCTTGGTAGAAACTATTGTGTGACATTTACTGCTAGTGAATAATTGGCTTTGACAAGGTCTTGAGTGGAATATTTTTGGAAATTATTTCAACTTTAACGAGATGCCCATTCGTCCACCTAAAAGATTTTCCTGTATCTCTTAGACCTTTTACAGCTATGCAATATGTGTTTCTTGTCTGTGAAAGTCACTTACCTGACTTTCACCCTTCTGTTAACCAAAAAAAATCCAGTAAAAACTTGACTTTATTCCTAGCTGTGCTTTCTCCCTTGGTTGGTGCTGAGGTCTCTGTGCTAGAGTGTGCCAGCTGTGTGCTCTACAACAGGGAGCTGTAGGACATTGGGATTTCTTCTCACAGCTTGCTGGGCAGCTTGAAGGAAGCAGGAATTTCAAAGTTACAATCCTTGTAGGGCAGTCAGAGGATCTGGTATTCTTTCAGGTTTCTTCAGCAGAAGGCATTGCACCTTGTGCAGAAGCGTCCCTAAGTAATAAGGAAATGCAGATTGCTACCATCCTGATACTGTAGTATAATTTTATTAGCTACTTCATAACTTGGTACGGAGTATAGATGACTTCATATGGCACCAGGCAATAGCGAGTCAACCCTTTTGTGCGTGAGTCCAGCACTGCACCATAGAAATACAGAGATCGTAAACAAATGTGATTTCTTTTGTAGCTTAATATTGATACATCAAAATATCAAGAAACTGAGATTCTACTGCATCTTTTGGGAAGCCCTAGACATGATTTGGTGCTATGGTACCAAATTTAGTGCACCTTTTCCTAGCTTCCATCAATGGCACAGAAGAGCAGCCTTGTCTACCCAGAGGGCATGCTTTTGAACCATTCACATATTTTGATTCTGTGAGGACATGGTAGAGTGTCTACCCTAACAACTTTGCATGCATGCCAGAATGGCCTTGTCTAATGAGTCTCTGTATTGAGACTGCCTGTGGTTTTCCATAAAGCAGTGCACCAATGAGACTGCCTTTGCTTAAGCCAGGGGAAGGTTATTACCAAAGCTGCAAGTGTCTCATCTCTGGCATAACTGTAAAGCCCCTGTAGCACAGTTGTCTCTGTGTGTCTTGTTAGGAATGAGGGAGTAGGGCCACAAAACATGTCTAGTCTGTCTGTTCATGGTTCTGTCTTTTTTCTCACAAAGTACCTGCCTCAGTTTTTTTCAAGATTATCAAGCTTTATTTCAATTCCTGGAAAAATGCTGGAGCAAGTCATCCATCCTTGTAAGCTCCTAGAATTACAACGTCCAGAAGGGATTTGTCTCCAGGAAAAAAAATCACATTTAGCTGATACAATTTTCTCCTGAAATAGGAAAATTATTCTTGTGCGTAAAGCAAACACAATAGGTGTTCCTTTCTGTCTCAGGGGGAAGTATCCTCTAAATGAAACTACCAAAGAACAGATACAAACCTGGTTAGATAGCTATACCTGAGAGGAGTTATCCCCAGTTCACTATCAAAAGAGAAAGCTGCTGTGCATGAAATCTGGAGAGCTTTGTGCAGGAGCCAGTTCTGTTCCGTGTTTTCATTACAGACTTGGATGATGGCATAAACAGCATGCTTATTACATGTATGTGCTAGGAGGAACTGCAAGTATATTGTAAGACAAGGTGAAAATAAGAAATTACTGTATAAATTGAGTCTTTTAATGAAAAATAGCATTAATTTAAACAGGGCATAATATAACACTCAAGTAGGAATAACTAACTGTGCACAAAGATGTTGGAGGATAACTGGTCAAATAGCAGGTCTGTAGAAAAGGAATTGAAGGAAAAAATCAATCACAAGCTGAATAGGAATCAACAATATTGTGCTCTTCCACAAAAAGAAATTACACTGGGGTATATAAAAAGAAGTACAGTATGCAAGATGTGTAAAGCAATCCTCCCAAATTACTCAGCATTGGTAGCATTGTGTCTGATTTAGAGCAAAGAAAAGGAAAGAAATTAAGGGGAATAAAAGTGGAATTTGAGGTGCAAATACTTACAAGACCACAATGGAAAAGAATATGAAATTTAAAGGTAACAAATACTTGATTACGTTGTTGAGCAGCTAAGTGGTTTGGATCATCACTCTCTGCTACTGGTAAGAGTAGGCAGGTCCTACTCAAGGCTGGCTGTTTTCCAGAACCTGAGGTGCAAGATAAGGAGATACTAGAAAAAGATGCTGATTTGAAAATGCAGTAAGTTGCTGCAGTTCCAGGTGCTGAATTATGAAGTAGGTGGGCTAATTAAAAAAAAAATAACAGTTGATAGGAGGAGTCCATTAAATACAGCAACTGCATGCTTTTATTTTTTTTTAAAGTTGTAAAAGTTATTTGGGGAATTAAAAACCTGTAAGATTTACACCTGGACCTGGCAAGCAGGACAAAATATTAACTCAGAATAGCTAATAGTCCTATGAAAGGTCTAGCCAGGTATAACAAAGGTATAAGTGTGTCACCTCTCTCTCCGGCCATGTAAGGGAAGTAGGGGATGTAGAAGCAACACCTGACTTAAACTAAGTATTCTGGAGGCCCTTCATATGGCCTCCAGAAGGCTATTAGAGAGACTATCTAATCACAGTGCAAGGCACAAAGTACTTTTTGGGGCCAGAAACTGAGTAGGAGATAAAAAGTAAGAAGGTTAGGTTTCAGCAGGGAAAAAAAGGAGAGCAGGTGTTTTCTTGTTCGATGTATTTATTAATCTCAAAATACAGATCTTTATTGAAGCAGAAAATTTGTGAAAGTTAATCAGATCTTGCCTTGACTTGAGCCAGAGTGAGGAATTAAAAAAACCCCACTAAACAAAAAGGTGAACAAACAACATGCAATGTTGACAAATGCATTAGAAAAGGTTCAAAAGGGCACCCATACCTAGCTGTGCCTTTTGGTTACTATAGTCAAGAGATGCCAGTTCTTACAGCTGACAGAATGGGAGAAGAACTGTGTCTGGTGGCCTTTGAGACAGAGTACAATCTTCAGCAGAGAATAACATAGATTTCTCTGGGCCCCCAGTGAGAGGGCTTCAGTGTGCTGCCTCACTTAAGACAGGTGATGCTGCTAATGCTTTGCAACAGGTATTGGCAGGCTGAAAGATTCCCTCCTAGGATCCACATGAGCGCTCCCAGAAAGGACATTCTTTCTGTTCAGGAAGAATTCCTCCTACACATAATCTGGAAATGAGAAGAGGTATATACAGGACATGTGCTACAGGGCATCCATCTCTTCCAGGTGTCTCAAGGGCTCTTACTTAGGCCTGTGTGGGGTAAGACCAGTCATGTTACAAGAAATTCTGCATGAAGAGCAGTCATGCCATATTGCTGTTGTTAAATGGTTCCCATGATTATAAAAGTGCCCCCAACATGGGAGCAGCTTCTGCCATCTTCTCACAGAAGCCATTACATTCCCCCCACTATCAAACTTTGGCACATAAACCCAGTACAGTAGCCTTTTCAATCTTCTGTGCTATAGTAAAGTTTTTACTGCTTCCCGTAACTGAAGATAGCAGCATTCTGGTGATAGCTGATCACCCCAAATACTATGCTGGACCTCATATCAAAATTTCTGAGTGTTTTGGAGTAGGTTTTAATGAGCTAAACTCTTTCTTTCCTGTTTGTATAGGTCAGGATGTACTTTTCAGATTACAAGAAGGAATTCTATTTGGGTTACACTGGAGTAAATTCCTTGGGTAAGTGAAAATATGCTTTTAAAATTTGCATCAATTATTGTTCACATGTTGCAAATCAGAGACGGTTTGCTGCATTTGAAGGTGGGGGAGACAAGCATATAGGTGTCTTCCCCAATCTGAATCTACTTACCTTCAGGTTTGCTAACAGAGAAATCAACAGAAATATGAAAATGATGAAATTTGTATATTTGAAATTTCATCTGTGGCTGTGCTTGTGTTTCCTCCTAGGACTGTTCATTTCCCATCTGCTTAACTCAAGGGGTTAGTCCATATGCCTCAGACAGTGGAAGCTAAACATGTCTTTCCCAGCCACTGAAAGCATAGACTATCCCAGACATGCCCTAGCAGTTTGTCAAAGCTGGTACGGAAGATAGGAAAAAATAACATTCAGCCTATTTTGTAAAAAGTAATGCATGGAACACTTAACAAGACAGCCAGTCTAGATATACCATATGCAGGGAGCTGCAAAGGTCAAACACCAAACGGATGTAAAAAAGGGCTTCTGAAAGAGCAGATAAAAATTTACATTCCCTGTAAATAATCCTGAAGTATTTTAAATCCACTCTGAAATGTAAGAACAACCTGGAAGGCAGGTGAGGGTCAATGTATTGAAATACATACTGAAACGCAGTTGTCTAAATGACCACAGACCTGTTCTATTGGCAAGCAAGTGGAAGGCGTCACATTCAGAGTGTGATGGATAGGGCAAGGTTTACCCCTCTGTCATTAGATCTGGAGGGTGAAAGTTAGCTGCATGTCTCTGGGCTTTCCAGAAGGTTTGGCAGAACTGAGCAGATGATTAGATAACGGTGGAAATTATTGCTTCAGTAGGTGATCATGAGTGTTTCTAGACATTGTTTTAAGATACTGAATACAAATTTCAAAATATTAAATAAACAAGGGGTAATATATTTCAAAGTTCTTACATTTTATTTGCAAGTAGGTAATTTAAAAAGTCTTTATGAACCAGTTACAGGAAAGTTCCCAAATGAGAGTAAAATGATGTAAACATTAAACTTCTATTGGCTTTGAAGAGTGCATCGGCATTTCAGTTGTTGCTACTGTATGCATCCTGCATTTGTGTTTTAACTTTGTAATTTAGTTACTGCTAAGGTGTAATCACTCTTGATGGATGTGTTAACAACTAAGCCCTAAAAAAACCCTGCTGAGTGTGTTCTGGAAGCTGCTAATTTTTCTTAGCTCTTATTAGTTTTAGTACCAGTCAGAGATAACTCAACCCTTGACTCCAGTATTTCCTGTATGTAAGAACAGAAACCTTATTAGTGTTGACTTTCAAAAAAGTACACCTGATTTTGACAGCTGTCCCTAGGCACTACAGAAAAGTAGGAAGTAATGGTCAGCGATGCAAATCAGCCCTTTTCCTGGGAGAGGGATCAGAAGCTCTGAACGAAGTGCATCCCATGTGAGATGAGCTTTCCAAAACCTCCCTCAGTGCAGTATCACATTTTGGGAAAGTGAGACTATGTGCTATACTTGTTAAGATTCATAAATATGTTCTTCCTTGTACAATAGGCTTTGTATTTGCTATTATCCAGTCTTTCTGATTCAAACTATGATGCTTTCTGAGCACAGCATATTTATTTCAAATTATTAGAATTTACACTTGTAAGAGACTGACAATGTTTTTTAGAGGCTGACACACCTATGTTGTTTTCCATGATTCTCTGGAACTTGGCAGAGAAGAAAATCCCCAGAATCAGAGAAAAGCATTTATTACTTTATGAAATTCTGTTCAGTTCTGGCTGAGATCTAAACTTGGTAATTTCCCTTTTTAGCACTTGATTTCTTAGCAAAATGCTGGCAGTTTGTCAAAACATAAACAGTGTAACCTGGCATACTGTGCTGCTAGGAATAATGGCATCTTGCACTGGCAGGGACACAGTCTCTCCAGGGAACAGAGAGAAAGAAGCTTGGGTAAACTGGGCTCCTAATTAAATATTGTCTTACCTATTCCAGTGATTAAACCAACAAGTAACCTCAACACCCCACTTCACAGTTAGGACAAAAATATCTTCTCTTTGGCAGGTGATGTAGTTACTCCTGATGTGTAGGGTTTGTACACAGCTGGTGATAGCTAACTGGGAACTGTTGTGATTTCTCTTTCCCCGTGTTCTCACTTGAAGAAAAGACAGGGGAACAGCGTCTCTCTCTTTATGTCAGGTTTTTTGCATTAAAAGCTGCTTCAGTTGCAGTCAGGCACTCAAAAGTTATGAAAAGCCAGACAACAGTCATCAGTATAACTTTTTCATTCAACCTCTATGTGTACTGCTGAGACCGCACCTCAAATACTGTGTTCAGTTTTGGGCCCCCCCTCTACAAGAAAGACATTGAGGTGCTGAGGTGCATCCAAAGAAGGGCAACGAAGCTGGTGAAGGGTCTAGAGAGCAAGCCGTAGGAGGAGCAGCTGAGGGAACTGGGGTTCTTTATCCTGGAGAAAAGAAGGCTCAGGGGAGGCCTTATAGCTCTCTACAACTACCTGAAAAGGAGGTTGTAGCCAGGTGGGTGTCAGTCTCTTCTCCCAAGTAACAAGTGATAGGATGAGAGGAAACAGCCTCAAGTTCGGATTGGATCTTAGGAAAAATTTCTTCATCAAAGGGTTGTCAAGCATTGGGACCAGCTGCCCAGGGAAGTGGTGGAGTCACCATATCTGGTGATATTTAAAAGACATGTAGATGTGTTGCTTAGGGTCGTGGTTTAGTGGTGGACTTGGCAGTGCTAGGTTTATGATTGGACTTGATGATCTTAAAGTCTTTTCCAACCTAAAGGATTCTATGATTCTGATGTAATTTTTAATTATGGTACTTAACTCTCTTGTGAGCTCTCTCACATATTAATATCTAGATGTAAGTATATCTAAGTGTGTGTCAGGAAGATTCTCAGTTCATGTGTAGGAATCTGAAGGTGCATGGAGAAGAGAACACTAAAGGCAATTGCTGAAGAGAAAGGATCATCCTGTGATTAAGGCAGGTGAATGAGAAGAATTCTCTTTTATCCCTCGTTCTGCTGCAGTCTTCGTGCGTGTTGCTGAGCAAGCCACTTCAGCCAGAATACCTTTTGTGGCTACTCTCTGTCTCATCTCCTAGACCCCTCAGGCCTAATGTGCGGAAGTGCTGAGCGCTCACAGCTGCAAATGCAATCAATGGGAAGCATGGTCACTCAGTGTTTCTGGAATTAAGGCAGAATGGAATGGATGTCTGGACATGGGGAAGACAGTAGATTCTGGGTGCCAGCCTCTCCTCTGCAAACGATTTGCTGCCTCTGGCACGGCAAATTTTTGCCTCTACATTTTTGTCTTAGTGTCTCTGTTGTGGACACAGTACATCTTGCAGTAAATGTAAATTAGTTAATGTCTGTAACTCCTGGCTAAAAATTCCCCAGGTAACACAGGTGAATACCTTTTCTACGCATAGCAGATTTTGGATGGTATATTCATGCAGATGTATACTGTACACAGTATACACGTACATACACACATGCACAGACATCCCATATATGTGTACATTTTAAAAGATGTAGATGTAAAGATAGTTTTCTGTTGATGATAGAAGAGTTCAGAATAGCAACAACTTGGATTGACTTTACACACTTCTAGTTATGAGGTGTTACTAATTTTTTTTTACAAGACATCTTCTAGCTCAGCACATTTGATGGCTCCCAGTCATCAACTGAATACACTGCTTAATGCTTTTATTTTTACGTATTTATAAATGTATTGGAAAATGTATTCTTAAACTTGGTTCCCAAAAAGAAGCTGGGTAATATCTATTTTTCCTGAATAGATGGCATTCTTAATTCACGGGTTAAGGTGGAGAATGTTTATTAGCAAACAGGTAATAGAACAGGTAATTAGAACAGGTTGAGCAACCTGATCTAGTGGAAGGTGTCCCTGCCCATGGCAGGGGGCTTGGAACTGGATGATCTTTAAGGTCCTTTCCAACCCAAACCGTTCTATGATTCATTCTGTGATAGGTAAAGTCATTGGCCTTTGTTCAGCTCTGTGTAAAGCTGTCAGACTAACTAGTGGAGGCTGCTTCAGCCACTCCTCACATTACATCTGGGAGTATTTTCAAATGGTTTTAATTAACTTCAGGAAGGCAGGATGGGACTCAGATGTTACTAAAGCAAAATAAATAAGAATGCATAATTAAGGACAAGAGTTGGAGTCTCAGACGATAATGTGTCTTCCTAGTGGACAATTGAATTGTGTCAGTAGAGTTACCCTGGTTTTATACCTGTAAATATCAGACAAGAAAATGGCCTGGAATGGACTAGCACATAAAGGAGATGCACATGTTTTCACTGAAATCAGTATTGAAGTTTCCATTCATTTCAGTAGTGCTAGGAGATGATGGATTAGGAGAACTTAATTTGGGGCTTTGGGGAATTATGTTCACAACTTTAATTGTATTTATATAAAATGCACAGTGATCCTTGAACAAATTCTCAGTACAGCTGGCCATTGACAAAAAATCAGAAATGTTGTAAATGCCTCTGCACATTCTTCCTATGATTAAATGTTCTTTAAAAGAGAAGAGAATGTAGGGATGTAATAGCAGATATTGCCCTGTTCACAATTATTTTGAGTAGTAAAACAGATTAAGCAGAGGCTTAAGGCGTGAGCTTAGTGAATGTAGCCATATCTAAACAAACAGTGGCAAATCTGCTCTTTCACTCTGAATTTTAAGATTAAATAAATGGCAGAGTCTTTTAAATTATATGTAAGCACATGCAAATATTTAATTAATGGGGTCTCGACACTTTAGCTTGTAATTCCTACTCTCTTATAAAAATCATCCACCAAATTGTGAAGTAGAAATTAAATCTTTCTCTAATTAAAAGCGTTACTTTTCAAATCAGATTGTGTACTGTGACAAGTACTTCTGAATTCTGCGTTAGTACAAAAGCTCCAGAGCTCTCAAATTTGTAGGTCTTCTGTATAAGCAAACAAGATTCTCTGCTAAAATCTCTGTGACTCATCTAATAATGGTGGCGAGAAATATCTGGCTAGTGCAACAGCTGGCTCGAATGTTGCTGTATATTTCCCTCATACTTAACTTAACCTCCCTACGCTTCCTTTTCTTCCTCCAGTAGTTAATCTGAAGAATTTGAATGTTTAAGAAGCCTGAGGGAAGGGAAGTATGGCATGGGGAGGAGAGAAAATAAAAGTCATTACTCAGGTTTTCATTCGCTTGTGTGCTTACAAATGATGCTGAGGCATGAACTGTCAGCTTATTTCCATAGTGTACCTTGCCAGGTAAATATTTATAGAATTCCTGTAAAGCACCAGAACATAACAGGGGTTAAAAATTCATGTTCTTGTCACTTTTGTAGGGGAGAGGAACATAAGAAGGCCCCATCTAAATCAACACGAGTTTTGCTTTTGACTTCAGAGAATACATGGGATGAAATTCTGGACTCAGCTGCAGCTGGGGAATAAATCTGGATTTACACAGGTGAAACTGAGAAGAAAGGGTCATGGGGGTGGCTGAGCAAATTTAACTACTGAAGGGGATGGTTGTGCACCACCTGCATGGTCTGCTTGTTCCTAACCTGCTCAGTAATGGCTTTGCTGCTTATCTGGGTCCTCAGTGATCCCACTTGGCTTGTTAAAGATGAAGGAAACTCTGCTTTTCTCTGCCAGGTTAGTCTTCTGCTGATTTAATGAGTTGAACTGGCATGCCACAGGGTTAAGCAAAGCTGCTGCAAGGAAAAGAGCAGAAACATGTGGCTTGGGAGCTTGGGGAACTTTTCTTTTGGTGGCAGACCCACTTTCAAAAGCTGCCATCCTATATTCTCACCTACGTCACTTGCTCTCTGCAGTTGCACCGTTGCAATGGTCTGTTCGTGGGGCCACTGCAAGAAGTGAGATTGGGGAATTGACCCATGCTAAACTCAGTTCAGAGAAAAAAGGGTATTTTTAATCTGAGTTCCCCATGGTGGCATGGGAGACAGACTTTTTAAGACAGCCCTAAAAAAAGCCAACTGGACAGAACTCGTTTGCTGAGCGATGCCCTACTCATGTTTTCACGTAAGCAAGTGTGGTGGGAATAGAAGCAGCATTGGGGTTGCTGGAGTCTCTGGCCAACCCCAGCCTTCTTGGGATTTTATTGTTAAATAAGTGTTCTTTGCATCCTGTACTGAGTGGACAAGTCTGGCCTGGCCTACTGCATTGGTCATGGGCCCAAGCTAATATTCCCCCAAAGACAGGGGAGAAATCTCAGTGTGTGTGTTTTAGGTCGTAACTTGAAGTGAAAAATTAATTAAAGGCTGAGGCCCCGATCCCAAAGGCTGCTGATCCAGCCTGTTTGAGATTTTTCTTAAGATAGTTCACCAAACCCTCACATTTAAGCCTGCAAAGCTCACATATTAAGGAAATGCTCATACTTAAAGTAAATAAACTATTACAAGAAAACTCACGGGCCTTTATTGAAGTGCACGAGGATCTTTACAAATACCTTGTTTCTAAAAACAAAGGTGCAAATACAATTGGCAGAAGCCTAAACAATGCTTCTGCTAATGTGCTGGCACTATCTTCCCCCTTCAGCTACTATAATTAATATTAATTTTTACTTCATGAAAATCATCCCCCTCATTAACTTCCCAGCCCATGCCAGCATCCCCAACCTAATCCTGCTTGTAGAGTTCATACCTAGTGGCAGCTCACCGCTATTTCTCTCTATTTGAAGTAAGCTCGCATATTTTTTTTTTCCGCTAACAAGGCAAACTAAAGTAAGCGCGCTCCCATCAGCGGATCAACTTCGGAGGTTAGGAAGCATCCGCCGTGCCCACGAAGCCTGTCGCCTGCTTAGCGGTCCGCCACGGCGGGTATTTAAAGCCACGACCGGGGGTGCCGGGGCAGAGGGCGCTGCGCCCCCGGGACTCGCCGCGCCGGCGGCCGCTC
>JAVJGG010000094.1:5624014-5667473 GCA_035590195.1 Aviceda cuculoides
TCTTCTTCCCCCAGCTTTATATGCTGAGCATGACATGGTATGGTCTGGGATATCCCTTGGGTCAGCTGTCCCGGCTGCGTCCCCTCCCAACTCCTCGTGCCGCCCCAGCCTGCTCGCTGGTGGGGTGGAGTGAGCAGGAGAAAAGGTCTTGGCTCTGTGTAGGCACTGCTCAGCAGTAACGAAACATCCCTGGGTTACCAACACTGTTTTCAGCACAAATCCAAAATGTAGCCTCATACTAGCTACTGTGAAGAAAATAAACTCTATCCCAGCTGAAACCAGCACAGTGAGCAACTTCAAACATGGCGAATAATTTGTTGTTAAAACTCTGCTTGTTATTAGCAAACAGGTGAAGGAAACAAAACCAGTAGCTTTATGCTTTTCCTTTCGTGGATTTCGTAAACTTTTAGAAACAATTTGGGCTTAGTTAAAATGTTCTTAAGCAGGAAAATATTATGGATGTTAGCTTTCCTTTTTTTGTTTTGTTTTGATGTTTGGCTTGCATCAGCTGTCCAGCTAAGTGTCAAAATCTGCAAATAGGAAAGTAAAATCTGGCTTTAGTTCAGCTGTAATAGTAAGTCTGATATAAAACCCATTGGTTTGGCAAATCAAACCTTTTTACCCCATGAAGGTTGGTTTTTGGTTCTTCATCATAACTTCAAGCAAACTTAATGGGCCTCTGGCAAAATGAGGCATTGCTTTTGTGTGAGCCAGCTAGTTTTCTCCTAAACTTAGAGTGCATTGCTGAAAACAGAATTAATAGCCCGTTAATATGTACCTCTCAATACTTAAAGTAGGCAGATGGGTAACTTGACTAGTTCAAGCCTGAGATCTGGATCTAGCCAAAAGGGTCCTTGAGACTTAAAACCGGGTTTGCTAATTCTGTCCTATTAATAGTTTATAAATTCAGTATGCAAACCACAGAAAACAGTAGTTAAAGTGGAAAGGTTTATTGCTCAAAATCCTGCAATCAGAGCTTCCTGTTTTAATTAAAAATAACTAATCAACTGATTGATGAAGGGGAAAAAAGTACCTTGCAGGTATATATTGTTCATTTTGCTGCTACTAGAGCATTCTATTTTATGCATTTGTTGATATGAACCTTTTCGGGAAGGATACATTGAGCGCATAAAAAGCTTGTAAGAGTACAACAGAGCAGGCTTCTGGGAAAGAAGATGCTCCTGCAACTTTAGATGCTTAGGTGGCTTATTATAAAGAGACTTTACAATAAATACTAACTCAGCAGTAATTGGATTTGATTTGTCTTTTGGCAGTTCAGGCAGCTGGTATAATCCTATTGGCAGTGGTTTTATGTGTTTTCTAGTTGTTAGGATTACATGCTGTTCTTTGGTGACTGCATACCTGACTGAATTTTTTTTCAAGCTCTAACACAGAAGAAGTTAGAACAAATACTTTTAATCGCTGGTGACAAAACTGAGTAAGAGCTGAAGTCATTTAAAACAGTGTCTGTTTCGTATATGTAAAATCTATCTGACCTGTGTATGACACCTATATATGCACAAAACAGATAGCTTTGGGTGTGGGAGAGAGAAGGACATTCTTCCTGGATTCACCTGAGAAGGGAAAAGCCGTTAGAGCATTTGAGAAGGGCAATGTATAGCAGTAGAGTGACTGCATTTGCCTTGGACCCTGTAGATTGCCCCGTTGTCAGAGACTCGACCTGGTCGGTGTGATTGCCCTGAATCCTCGGCTGATGTTAATGAGCGTCCTTGGAGGTGCCAGAGTGGAGCAAACCCCAGAACTGTGAGCAGGGGGATGAGCGCGGGAGGCAGCTCCCACTGCTTTCTAGCCTGTGTCGAAAATGCAGATGAAGGTTGTAATTGGGTTTTTTTTGTTTTGTTTGGGGTTTTTTTTGAAGAAATTTTGTCTCTGCTGGGTAACTCTTTGGAAGGGTTTTTGCAGGCAATTAATGACCAAGTGGACTAGTGGTGTATCTCAATTAGGATGCCGCAGCTGTGGTGACAGCATAGAGCAGTGAGGAGCCAGGTGCCAGTCAGGCTCTCTTACTTTGTGTATAAAAATCTTATCTCCACTACGCTGGCTCATACTGGGAATAACTACTCTGAAATAATGCTGTTATTGGGAGTTTATATTAGTAGTGTCAAGATTGCAATCTTAGCCTAAAGGTGAACAGAGGAATCCTGGGCTTTTTCCTAATTTTACTTGGAACTTCAAAAAAGCAGTCCTTGCTGTAGTGGATGTTCGCCTGAGGAAGGGCCACGGACTGCTGTCTTTCTCCAGCCTATTTTGTCTATCATCAAGAGAATGCCCTGCAACATAAAGGCACAGTCTCGGTTCAAATGAATTCCCTGAAATAGTGCAGTCTGAAGGGCAAAGAAAAAAGAGAAACGGAGGAAAGTTCAAAGTGAGGTGCCGCAAAGACTGCGGTTATTTTCTGTCATTGGTGAAGCAGTAGCTTATTTTTTTTATTTAGTGCATACATTTCATTTCCGTTTTGTTTTCTAACCTGAACAAAGCATCTGAGATATCGGGAAAAGAAACTGAGTAACAAGACAAAGCTGACTGATAAAAGCTGGTGAAAAGATTTTGGAAGTCATTTGGGGAGGACATACAATATTCCTGATAAAACAGCTTCAGGAGCCATCTTAGTAAAGTCCTTTCTAATGTGAAGATCATGTTTAAGCACTAAAATGCTGCTCTTGCTGAAGTGATTTAATTAGCAGAAGAGAAACATGCAGCCCAGTTCTTTTATCAGTGCTTTTATTTATTATTTTGGTTGTTAGGCAGTCAGATTTGGGTAAGAATCTGTGGATAAAATAGCTTTGTTTTTCCAGAAATACACATTAGCACACATTTCTACCTAAAAACCCCACAAACAAACAAACAAACAAAAAAATCCCAGACCAACGCCACCACTCCCCCCAACCTGTAATTTTCTGTAGGAAGTGGCTTAAGATCCAGATTGTAAGACTGAACGTGTAAAAAGTACTGCCTGAGGATCTGGAGGGGCTGTGTGAGAAGGGTTGTTAACATGTCCATTTTACAGGCTGCTTATCGTGGTAACTCAGGAGCCTTCCTGCAAAACTAGGTTATTGGTTGTCTCATTTATTTCATTCATGTGGTTCCTTGTCACATATTTTAAACAGAACAAAGATACTCCTTGGTTTCCATTCAAATTATGGCTCAGCGCACAACCATTGGAGAGTTTTAGTGGTTTATTCTTTTGGATGAGATGTAGAACTGCAGTCTTACCGGTCCATCATTAAATTTCATGTGACGCTTTTTACAAAAATACGAATATTAATCACAGCGTGCCGGTGTAATTTGACGAGTTGATTACAGCATTTTCTGTTGGCCTACAGTTTCCCCCTCCCTGGATCTTGAGAAACAGTGCTTCTGTTACAGTGGTTGCTGCCTTCCAGCTGGCACTTGGTTGCATTTGGTAAGAGGGAGATACTACTGTATAAGGTCTGGGTGTCTTGTGAGCTATCTGATGGGAACACTCCATGAGTACTGCTGAGCTGCAGGCCAGTTCCCAGCCTCACTCACCTGCAGCAGCTCAGGGATAGGGCCTATAGATATCGTTAGCTCTGTGCCATCTTGCAGAACTTGCATGCCACCAGGTGATTGTCTGAGTCCAGATTTCTCTGATATCCATCCTGTATCATAGGAACGGGGGAAGCCACCCTATTTCAAAGTTACCATTTCTATTTAGATATAAGGATATTACTTGGACCAGCAGCTCCAAATTCTGCTGGCTGATGAGCAGCAACACAGGGGTGATAACAGGCAGCATTGTGCTGCTCTCTTCTTGCAGATCTCAGTATTAACTTTTCTTGTTTGTAGGGGTATTTCCCTAGTTAAGCAAAGGTAATGAAGGCAGGTCATTGTATGTTACTTGCTACAAGAACTGTTAAAATTTCACAGTGATGTATTTTATGAACGTTTTTGTGAAGGATGTTCTGTTCTGTTTTTAACACAGAATGTTTTTGTGAAGGATGCTCTTCATGACTCTTCCAGAAAAAGCACATCTCTTCTAAGCAGAGAAATCAGCTATGCCCTGTCAGAGGTAGAAGAGAGATGCTTTTTAAAAAAAACCAAACTGAAACCAAACCCACAAAAACAACAACAAAAACCTTGACTATTCCGATGATCTGGCTTTGGTGGTTTTGATTGAGCTTTCTCTTAACTGCATTTTCTATAAACAGTGTCTATGTGACTTTACAGTGTGGCCATTGTGGTACATAATGGTGCCGAACATGCTAAAAACATCATAGACTCTCCTGGGTCTGTCAGGGACAGGTATGGAGGGTATTCCTCTGGGTTACCACTAGCTCAGATCTTCCAGAGTAGCTGTTGAAGCTAATCTGGTTTTGTTTTATTGAAACGCGGAAGCAGAAAGGCTGACTGAGAAACAGATCTTTGGGAGAGGTGAGTCGTGAGAGTATGGGGAGGTGCTGGGGAACTTTTTTCAGCCAAAGCTGGGAAAGGCCTTGCAAGTGCTGGGCCAGCAGTGTCTTTCTGAATGGCAGTAAAGTAAGTCAGTGTGTTTCAGTTCTGTGCTAATCCTTGCTTCACTTGGCAATAGCCAAGTTACTTAGCTAAGCATATATAGATATGTACTGGTTAACTATGATGGTGTTTGAATTCTTGAGTGCTATGGCAGATACTTATTCCCAAGAGTCTCCACTGAACAGACTGGTGCTTCATCTAGTGAACTGAATTTATAGCTTATAAAGATTTTCTTCTTCTTTTTTTTTTTCTTTCTTTCTTTTTTCTTTCTTTCTTTTTGCACTTGGGTAATATCAAAGCTTGAAATAACTTACTTGGAAATCTTTGGTGTCTGGGGGTGTACCCAACAGCACAAAATAACTTGTGTCTTTATTCTCTGCTGTTGTCCGTAAACAGAGATTGCAAGTTGGAGGAAAGAAAATATGTGAGACAGCACAATGAAAGTAATTAGAATATGGTATATTTTGTTTTTATTGTTACATCTAAAATGAGTGTAAACACAAGCTAGAAATGAAACCCGCACTCTAATGGAATTACATATTGACAGCTTAAGTGCTGTGTGTGTGACAAGGAAAAATTAGCAAAGTGAAGCAGAAATACAATGTTGCCTTTGAATTTTGTTTTTATTTTTAGTCTCTGTCAAAGAGAAGTGGTAGATGGGTAAGCAGGAGTTAAATGCACTAAATGAAAACATGTACAGTCTTAAGGTATTAATAAAGAAATATTTTTGATTGCCATGTTGTAGAAACATGAAAGCCTGGTTTTAGTCTCTCCGCATTGTAAAAGCTTGGTTTATGTAGTAATTAAATATTCATGTGTTCTTGCAGTTGTTGAATGTCACTTTGTGTAGTCTGTTAAGGCAATAATTGTTTCTTCCTGCCTTGCATCAGACCAGTCCTTTGGGCCTGTGGTTTCTTGGGCGGGAGGGTGCTCTGCGAAGAGAAGCCCTATATTGAATAGGAGGTGCTGTGAGAGGGTCATGGTGAACCGCAAACAAATGCCGTGATTTGGCTTAGCTTTAACAGACGCCTGCCTGCATGACGTGAGTGAAAGTCTCGTCTTCAATTACTTAGACTCTAAATGCAATCAGTGATACAAGCCCACAAGTGGGATCCAGTGAAGAATCACATGGCCTCTTCCTAAAATACCTGAAAGTAAAATTCAAAATATCTCAGTTGTTTTGAAATAAACCTGATTTTAAGGCTTTAGTGAATTTTTAATGCTGAGAGAGAGTATCTTGGACTACTTCAGTTGTATGAGTCGCACGTGCGCACCCTCTTCAGCTTTCTGTTGTCTGCTAATGAAGGTCTCTGCATAGCGCTTGTTGCCTTTGAAGAAGCACTGACTGGTTTCTGAATCTATTTAGCTTATGAGAGGTTTAAGTTATTTAACATTCACAAAAAGGATCTTTAAATATCTCAAGAACAGTCTGAACTCTGTTACTCATATGTCCACTGGCATAAATTTCTTCATAATAACAAAATTGCCGCATTTCCGATAGTCAAGGAACTTTCCAGTACTCACTCGTTTTTCTTAGGTTGGGGGAGGGTGTTTTCCCCTGCAGGTGCCCAAATCAATCATAAGGCAGTAGATAATCTTATTCAACAGCCTTCCTTTACTTCTCTCTTTCTTTTTTTTTTCTTCTTCTTCTTCTTCTTCCCCTAACCAGGTTTTGAGAGCAATGCATTTCATGAGAATAAAACTTCTAGTTTGGAAAAAAAAAAAAAAAAACAAAACCAAAACCAACCACCAAAACCTCTTTTAATGTTTAATGTGAAACAAGGTTACTTACTTGAGTATTTGTAACTGCATAAGATCTGGATAAATGCCCCTGGTGAATTTCAGATGGTGGCTGTTTCAGGGTTTTGTTTTTTAAAACTGTAGACTCTTTAATCAAAGGGGATTTATGACTGGTGAACCATGGGGCAAAACTTGAGCTTCTAAAAATCTCGTTGTATCTTGAAAAACTCCAGAGAATAAGATACTGTTAATTCCTGTTGAAAACATAGTTGTGGCTGCACTTGGGAGTAGAAGCAGAATGTACAGCCTCCAGGAATTCTGCAGCAGCCTCTGTCACAATGTGGTATCTTTCTGTTTGGCAGCCGGCTCGGGAAGCAACGTAGATGGAGGTGAAAGGCTGGTGGTGAGTGGTGTTTCTCCTTTTCTTAGCAGTTTATCCAGCTAAGCCCCTAGATAAATCTAGATGAGGGAATTTTAACAATATAACAGCTACAGGAGGGTCAGAAAAGCTGACCTACTGTTGCAGTGGTCTTTTTTCATCTGGGAAGGTGGTTGGAAGTACACTGGTGGGACTGAAACTACTGAATAGATGAATCAGACTGTTCATGAAATTCATAATGGATTGAAGCTTTGTCCAGTAGCGCTGCAACCCGCTTCCCTTTTTGCTATATTTCTTCCCGATTATGACTTCAAAAAGCAATGAAGCAGTAGAAGATAGTGCCTAGGTTTGCCTCATTGAAGGTAAAGGACAGAGGATTATTGAAATCCCTTAATAGCTCTCTTTTTTGGGGTACAATGATCTCCCTTTGAGTCTTTTATAATATTCCTATTCTAATATCTTTGAAGGCAGATTTAAAAAAAAATCTAACTATTAAGGGAGTCTCAAACTAAAGGGAGTCATCCGTCAGAGATATGGATGTTATGTCCTCTTGCCCTTCCACCAATTATCGAGATAGTGACAAGTTTATGACTTGGACTGTCAACCACAGAGGATGTCATCAAGGATGTGAAATTCCAAGTTCTTTCTGAAGATGTCCTTGTATAACTTCTGTGAAAGAAATTAGCAAATTACTTTGGTGGCACAACAGGTAACTAAAATGTCAAGGCTTGTGCAAAATTAAGTTGATCCTCTCTGGGGCACACACACGTAAGACAAGTTGGGGCTAAGAATTTGCATTTTGGGTAGAAAGTTATAAGTTCAGGGCAATTGCTGTACTGTTCTGAGATTCATTCTGAACTGAATTGAGGCTGGCATTGGTTGTGCCAGAGTTAGTCCCTACGTGCTCTGTGGTGGTGGTGATGATTTGGTGGGGGTACATAAAGCTGATAGCTGGAATTTTTTTTTTTCCTTCTCACTTTGCATTTGCTCATTTGAATACTACTGTAGAATTGTTCTATCTCAGTATTTTAGAGTGAAGCAAGTATTTAGCTTGTAGTTAAAACCAATAGCTCCAGTTCATCTAACAACTTTCTCCTGCCTCTGTGTGCAAATATGTCCCTACCCCTGGGTCAGTAACACCTTCATGTTACTGGGGCTGTTGAAGTCCTTGAGCTTGTCTAGGAGATGTCCAGCCTCCTGAAACGGGCAGAACTGAGGTCACTCAGTAGGAAGAAGGCTCCTGAGACAAGAGCAGCTAGTATCTAAGGTTCATCAAGAAATGTGGCAAGTGGGGCTGTGCAGTCTTGGAAAAATACTACCTTTCTGAGACAAAACTGTAATGAATTGGTCTCCAAAGCTTATCTGTGTCTATTTAGTGGCTGCTGGAATTTTGCTTTTGGGGCTTTAATGTGAAACCGCCTTCTCTTTCCCCTGACGCAGGTACGTGCAGATGAGTGGGTGCATATGCTCCTGATCTTTTGAAGTAGATGGACGTTTATTTGTAATGCAAAAGAAATGAAAGTTTTCTTGAATTGACCGAGTGTAGCTGTAGGCACAGCACACAAGGAATTTGCTATTAAGACTGTGTAGATCCATCTTGTCAACAAACATTTGTTTGCAGTTCTTGTACTGCTATATATGATCTTTTAGCAAAATCAATTACAGGTTAATATTACATGGAAAATTAAGAATAACCAAATCCGTCACTAAGGTTATGTTGCAAGCAGGCAGGCTGAGATTATTGTTAGTGTGCTGGTTTACTTATAGTGATACTGTTTCCCTTTTATTCAGTCTCCTAATCAAATTCTAACATGAGGTTTGACATTTACATGACATTCGCATCTGTAGAAACACTGTTTCCTTTTCCCTATTGCTCAGTTTTCTTTGAATTAACATTATGCTCAAAGAGGTAGTCTCTGAGGTGAGAGAGATTGTAGAAGGGAGCTGGTAAGAAATGATGACTGTAACACATCGGTCGTGTTCTCAAGGCTGGCTACAACTGTTTTAGACTGGTGAGGAAAAGGCTTTAATCTGCAAATTGGTAGCAGATAGTACCACAGAATTCTGTGCCACAGAAACAAACAGATTTCCCATTTTTGGTCCCTTCGTTGTTTTCAGCATAAGTAATTTTTCAGGGTTAAGAATAACGTGCTGCTTGTTGCTGGTATAGATTGTGTTGATCCACTGACAGCAATGTGATGTAGTTTCCCAGCAATAGACTTAGGAAGTCTGAGTGGTGCGCTTTTCCCCCTCTGTTTCTGCCCTGAGAAAAAAATGTACCATCGCGTACTCAAATGCGATGAGGCCACTGAAGCAAGCCACACAGTGTTCTGCATTTAGGTTTCCTGCTGAAGCAGTTTCTTGCACTTGGTTATGGCATTTTTGGATAAGGCTGTGGGGTTCAGGAAGGAACGTGCATCTTGGGATTGCACCGTGTACCCTGGACCAGTGCCTATGGGGAGCACCCACCTGGGCCTGACTGAGGGATGGGTGCTTGGTGGGGGGCTGGGGGGGCCTTTTCCCCAGGGGGAGGGATGGAGGTGCACAATGGTGCAGCCAGAGAGCACCAGCCTCGCTTGCTGAGCTGACTGGTGCGTTTGGGGACCTTGGAAACAGGGCATGGATGAGACGTACAGTGTCTTGTTCACAGTGCCTTGGAGATTGAGATGCAATAGGAGCTTCAACAGTACATCTTGTTTTACATATTTGTACGTAGATATCCATTCATGCATGCTTAAATGGTCTCTAGAGCCTCCTAAAAGCCATGGAGAAACTTCTAGTTTTTGTTCTGCGTGCTCTGATCAAATCAGAGCTGATAGATGTGGATGTACTTAATATACATACAAGAGTTTATCATTTTCCTGCAAAATGGTGGCATTCTTGGGCTGGTGATGAGTTTGTTGCGTGTAAAGAACAGCATAATATGGAAGTTTTGATATATGAAATCTGAAGTAATGGCTGAAGGAGTGTAGCTGCCCTGACCATTACCAATACCAGCGTAAGAAGGATTAATCTACATTACTATATATATATATATGTAAAGGTTTGTTTTCAGATGTTACTACTTCCCTAGTCTGATTGTCACAGCCTTTTCTGTGGAGCCGTATGCCAGTCTTGTCCTGCTGCAAGTTTTTCAATAACTGCATATATGTTTAAATCTAGTTCTTAATTTCATCATAACAATATCATGTCTGTCAAGTAGATTTAGAGGTTGAGTAAAACAAAGTATATCTACTTAAAAAATATGCATCCAAATGCAGCTACTTAAAAAATAAAATCTATACGTTTCACAAATCACAGGGTCCAGAGTTTCCGTCAGTGACTTGTTCTCCTGTGGTTAGGATGGAACCATTTAGTTAGACATTTTAACTGATCTATGTTATCATATCGCTTTTAGAACAAATGCCAAATTCTGTGCTGCAGGTTTTTGTAATGCATTTGTATTTCATCATTTTAACATCTGTGCTTGCTGTTCTCTCTGAGTGTTACACAGAGTAAATAGTTTGAAAGGGCAGAGCTGTGGACAGAAAAGATTTTGCAGCCCCACTTTATAATCTGGAGAGTGCTAACTGATTTGCATGTAGCAGGAGACGGTACTGTGCTTTAACTACAGGAAGGTAGTCCCTGCATATGGGGCTGCCTACAATGGCATTAAATGATGTGTTACAGTAATGCAGAATTGGGCTGTGGAGGGGAACCCTACAAAAATATGGTTTGCTGCTGTATCAGATGCATGCTAGTAGTAACCTGTTTGAAAGAAGTTTTAAACAGCTGTGTGCTACGAGTGTTTTTAATGCTGTTGAAATGATGTACAGTGTTAGAAATCATTATGCTGGTAATGAACTGTGGCAAAAATATGAACTGCAGTGTGGGTATTTTGGATTAAATAAAGCCTCCCAGTCTTTTTGTCCCTTATATAATTTCAGGCAGACCGTGTACTTGAATTTTTGTTAGCAACTGGAAGTAAGCTTTGCCGATATGAAGATGTGCTCATATATTTTGAGGTTTATTTCCCCCCCCCTTTTCAATGCTATTGCAACTAGTAGCTGGAGCATTGTTCCATTGCTGTCATACTATAAACAAACGAAAAGGGCAAAAAAAAAAAAAACCTACCCCCCCCCAAAAAAACCAACCCACAACCTTTTTTTTTTTTTTTTTTACTTTCTGTACTTAAGAGAAGTGTCAGAGCACGAAGGAATTGGTTATATTGTGTAATGGTATCAGTTGGGAGGTGGCAAAGCACAACTAATGAATTTTGGACTCTGAAATAATTTATAATAAGGACCTCAAAATCTGGAAAATTGTTTTTGAAAGTTGTTAGAAACAAAAATAGCACTTCTCAACTGCAAGGCTGAATGTTGACTTTTAAGTTAGGTAGGCATGTCTAATGGCAAAAAATTGTTCATTAGATTTTAATCCGCTCTGAGATAGCTGTGCACTCTGGCTCCTTTTGAAATGTGTAGAATTAGAGAGGAGGAGGAAAAAACTATTAGGAACAACAGATCTTCTCTCTTCAACATTCAATACATTGTGAGGTAGTGGGCCAAAGTGGTGTTCCCCATGTTCTGTGCCATTTCTCTTTTTCAATGTTATGTTGTATCAATTTTCTAGATGTTCCATTATGTAAAGGTTACACTACTCTTTAAAACAATACAAGTTTTAGTTTCTTATTCTGTTTTCTTGTAAGTACTTGAAACTGAATTTGTTCTTGGCCTTTGTTAAACAAAACCTCCTGCTATTTTTGCAACAAGACTATGAAAAAGTAAATGGGAAACAGTGGACATAGACAACCTTTAAAATACAAACGAAAGCCTTGGCAGGGTCTTTGCAAGAGATCTCTTTTATTAGACAGTCTCCTGTCCTAGACTCACATAAATGCATTGTGGATGGATCTGTTCTGTTCACCTGTACTGTACTTGTCACCTGTCCTCCTTATTAAGCTCTGTTTGTTTTCTGTCTCTCGAGTGGTCATTTAGAAAATTGTTTCATCCAAATGCTCAAATAAACAAATGGATTTGTTGTTAAAATTCTTATAGGAATATAATGCTTTAAGGGACCTTTTGGGTCACTGAATCTGTCTGCCTGCTACTGCTGCTGCCACACTGAAAATTTCCTTTTGCAAAACAAAGCATGTCACGGTTAATATTTCCTCTTCTCAGCGTAAGGCTGATTGCTCAAATTACTGTGCCTCTCACTTATAATCTATGCTTATTTAAGGCCCATACATTCATATTTGTTATTGTGCCAGCATTGTCCTTTTGCTTAAGTAGTTTGCTGCCCTCCGTGGTGTCCCCTGCTTACACTGCATTTTGTGGAGAGAATGGTTACATTGCTTTTTGCCTGTGGTTTCCCAGAGTAAGCAAAGCACTCTCCTCTTGTGAGATCTACTTCATTCCTAGCATCATCTTAAAAGGTGTGAGCTTAGGTTTTGTTTGGGAGCTTGAGGATTTTCGGCATTGAAGAACTTGTTAATGTTTTTGATCAGTGTAGGCAATATGCAATTTTTTTCCATTCCCAAGGATTAAAACACATTTTTCATGTTGTAGTGGGGAACATTAACAGTTGTAGTGGAGAAAGGGTTGAGGGAGCATTGTCAGAGGATGGTGCTGTCTAGGGAAATGCTAGCAAGAGTTCATATACTCTTTTCCCTCTCCCCCCAATCAGTTTACAAAATATAGGGACTTTATGGAAAAACTGAGCAACTCTTCTGTCCCCAGCCAACCCAATCTTTGTTTGGATTGAAGAGAGGCAGAACTAGTTATGCTGCAACCTTGCCTGGTTCAGAGTGGTGTAGATGCTTTTTTTTTGTGCGGAACAGAGCCTGTGCTAGCGGTATGCTCTGTGCATCCAGTCCAGTTGTGTGCAAGACGACTGTGAGTATCTCATCATCACACCGAATCAGCAAAAAGCTGTGGGATTTGCTGATGTGGGCACAGATCCATCTCTGTTGGGTTCATGTGAGCGGTGCGTGGGTGAGAGGCTCCAGAGCATGTCTGGTTCTGAGCAGGCTCGTTACACTGGCTATAGTGCTACGTGAGTGCATGGGCCAGCCAGCGGTTGGGGTCTAGTGTGGGCAGGAAGCCCTCCTGTTGTTTGGGGTAATGTGGAATATGATTCAGAAATACTCTGCTGAGTCTTCAGAAAACCAGTCTGGGTCTGTCATGGTCAGGGCTGGGACTGGAACCAATCAGCCTGATATTAGCTGAATCAGCCTTACAGAAGAAGCACTTGTGTGCTGTGCCTTTCTCCCTGGTACTGTCGAAGCCCTTTAAGGTCTTGTTAGCTTTGCTTGAGTATGGAGAGTCAACTTGAGGTGTGTGTGCACCCAAGTAATAAGCTCTCCTAAGATGTGAAACACATCAAGACAGGCACATCTTACTTAGGTATGACTTGCTTTCTTGGGTGGACAACCACCCCCTTGTCTGCTTTACACTCCCTGTTTATGCGGGTTTTCCGTTGTTGGCTGGGGGAGCTCTGCTGTATCCCTCCTCCAGGCTTGTTCCTTTCCAATCCTGTTCTTGTTTTTCCTCAAACCAGTTCTTCTAGTTATGGTTTTCTCTGGAATAGTTTCCCCTATGTTGTTGTATCACATATATCACTGTAGTTCTGACGGGGGGGTGGAAATAATCATATCTGCTTTGTTTATTGCTGCCTTAGAAATATTTTGGAAAGGTGTTGTATTAGCTTGATGCCGGTGTGTCTTGGGAAGTGAACTCGTTTTCTGTTTGCCAATTCTTCATTGACCTGTGTATCTTTTAGCGTAGCCTTTTGTTCCAAAGCTCTGTACACATTGGATACAGACTTACAAGCTTAGTTGCTCAGATCTTTTTTTTTTTTTGTTACCCTTTTTTCTTAATTAAAACCCTGTATCTCCCATTCTGTAATCAATGATATCATTCTTGTCTTAACGTTCAAAACTACTGCAGCAGCAGGATATGCAATTCATATGGTGGAGCTTTCTGAAGTTGTAGACAGCCTGTCTGGCTCTACTGTTTCAAATGCCCTGAACTTCTTCAATTTGTCTTCCACTAAGTAGTTGTACTAATTACCATCTGTGTACCCTCGATTTCTGTCTTAACTGTGCATCCTTCATAAGAAATGTTTCCCCCAGTTTTTGGTGAACTCTTTGTTTCTATTACCTGGATTTTTCTCCCTTCTTTCTGTCACATGGCTCCATTTCTTCTCTGGTTGTAATATATGGCAGAACACATTTTTGCTGTATGTTGTACTGCTCTGCCTAATATGCAGCGGTAGCCCAATGTTTAGCCAGACTGACCGTTGGCAGTTTTCACTTTATTTCTATGCTTTCTTAATCTCAGAGAAAGAGCCCTTTCAAGTAACTGTACGCTCTTCTTTTAGAGTTACTGGGAGACACTGAAGGCAATGGCCAATGTTTCTGGTGAGACCTGCGCATTTACTGTGCTTCTGACCTCGGTCTTTGTTTGTCCCAGGAAAGAGAGAACAAATTTTGGTATTAAGTGGTGTGAGAGGTGTACCGAGCCATAGGTCATTAACAAGTGACTCCAGAGCCCTTTTTCATTAAAGAGCCTCTGCTCAAGTCCTGAGTTGGTTCAGTACACAGAAATGGCGCAGGACTTTACCATCAAAAATGTATATTCCCATTTATCTGTTTTGCTTGTAGCTTTGCAATAAGCAAAAGACATCTCAACTCTATTTTCTGTTCTTTCTGCCTTGGGTTTAAAGGCTCATTTTCTTCTGACTTTGGGGTTTTGCCACATGACATGGTGACATGTTTCATTTCGTTTAAGGGGTGGGTGGGAAAGTGGAAGCAAGTGTCTAAAAGTGATAACACCACATAAACGTGGAAGTGTCTTGGGACATGTTTATCTACGTAGACTATTATATGGCTATCACAACTAATTTTAATTTTGTTTTAGAAGATTGCATCAAATACAGGGAGAGGCAACTGAAATCTTAAAAGCAATGTACAATCAAAATAGCTTTTGCTTTACCCGTTGTACCGGGAACCATATATAGAAAACACTGCTATGTGCCCAACAATTTTGGTGATAATCTGACTTTAAAAAGCTCTTCCTTGAAAGCTGTAGCCAGATGTATGCTTTCCTCTGGCTTATTACTGCTCTAGGATGGCAATTATAGCATGGCAAATAGGACAGATTGAGGAATACAAGACCTGCAGAACCTTCCTGTTTAAATTATATTAACAGTTAACAGCAGGGTTACCTCGGCATGTCTCAGCTCTTTCTTCCTCATTTATTGCTCCTAAGAGCCAAGCATTTTTACAGTCTTTTAATTTTCTACATATTTTTAAAACCCTCCAGAAGCAACAATCGGAAGGACCATTAACACCTCAGCTATGGACTAATGAGGAACACAACTTCTGTGCTAGAGATATTGATTTGCTCAGTCCCAGCTGTATTTCTCCCCTTTAATTCTTTGTGTTCTCCCCTTAGCTGTGGTGGTTGTTTACTCACAGTACACCCAAGTGAGTGTAAGATGAACTACTGAAAATGAGTGAAACATTGGTTGCAAGGATGTTCCTATTAATCTTGACACACTCCCTAATGTGCAGTAACTTTTTCCTGTTTTTAAATACTTCTGCTCAGGCACTGGTACATAGAATTCTTTTCCTTTGTGTTCTTTAAATGTCAGAAATCCTCTTCTTTTATTCACAACATCTCTTTAGTCTCTTCCTTCATCCATGAAGGAAGTGAAGAGATAAGTTGGACCGTTAACTTCTGTCTCCTTCCCTGCCCCCCCAGCACTCTGAAGGTGCTTCTTTCCCCTAGATTGTACATTTCTAGTCTGTTCCACTTCTGAAATGAGAAGGCAGGCAGGATTTGTCCTGTATGTGGACCAATTCCCTTTATTTTTTGATAAAGCAGTTTCATGTGGGTACTTCATCTAGATTTTTTGGTTTTGAAATAGTCATGCATTTGTCCTGACCTTCATTTTATCTGTGTGGCATTAGGAAAACAAGAAGATATAAATTAACAATAACAGTGAATAATACTCTCTAAATTGAAGAATAAAATGAAAGAGGATAAACCCATCAGTAAATGCATTGGTAAAATGCCCTGAAATATGCTGCTTACCTTCTTTTTTTGTTGTATTGCATTTTCTGAGCTCAGACAAATATTTATTCCGTGAAAGCAATTTCAGATTCATTTATCCTTGCAGGTTATAACTTTACCCTGTAAAGCCTCTTGAGAGTAAAATACTGTTTTAGAGGAAAATATATAGATAAAAAAATAACCTTAAGCTCATCCCCTACTGCTTAAACCTTTTGCTGCTGTATTCTGAGTTTTATGAGGTATGAGTTGGAGTATAATGGCTTTATGTTTGTGCCAAAGCATTATCAGCTGCTCCCTCTGTCTCTGCCTCCCAGTTTCATCGCTGGGCAGTTTCTTACATTGCTCATTGCATGTGAAATCCAAACTGTATTAAAGTATCTCTTTCCACATTAGCCTGTTTCCAGAACAGATTGTTGTCTTAATTCTTAGTACAGGTGTATTTGTTTACCAGATGACTGTGTTTGAAGAAACTATCCGTAGAAAATAGAATATGAAACTGGCACACTGGCACCTGAAGCAAGGCACACTTCGTTTTGACTTGTCAGTCATTTCTACATTCTTTCTTATTTAAAGGCATTGCTTACATACAGGCCCAATTTTTCTTTTTTTTTTTTTTTTAAATTTATTATTAAATGAATTCTTATGTTTTTATTTCTTTTTTTTCCAAGTTGTGCTGGCTTAGTTTACGTAAAAATGCGTGGGTGCTGACAGATTGCAGTGTTTTGTAAACTTCTGAGGAAGTAGGTAGACTGCACTTCTAATCTCAGATTTTTTTTAATTTTTTTTTAATTTTTTTTTTCCTGGTGCTTGAATATGAAATAATTGCAAACTATTTAAAATTGCTTGGAACAGAATGCTAATTTTTTTAAAGAATTGATTTATAATTGGTGAGCTATCTCCCTACATTTGTCTATATTTCAGGATGTTCCTTTCCAAAAGAATTGGCAACAGTCACATTTCTCCAGAAATGGCTTGCTAGATGCAGAACACTTCCACCTTCTTACTTGGTTAAGAGAAAAATGATGCTTATAATAAGAAATGTTAGAAGAGACTACAGATCAGGGAAAGGCAATATAGTGACAAAGAAATTAAGTACAGCTTCAGAAAGTCAAATATCTTGTTAAGTCTGGGCAGAAATCAATAAGCACTTTTGAGAATGGTGGTATTGAGTATTCTATTTTGAGAAATACTTCTATCTATGGAAAACCAAAGTAAATGACTACACTAGAGATGCAGATGAATTTTGGAGCAACTTTCTAGGAAGTCAAGGCTGTTGGTCTCGCTAGACTTTTCTAGCTGTTGCCGTGTCTGGATTTCCAGGCAGCCTGTCGGTACCTTGGGATGAGGGGGCAGTTCCCGAGGCGGTTGCGCACCAGGACGTTTCCTGAACAAGAGCCCATCGTCCACTGTGCTGCCCTTGCCTAAGCACAAATTACAGCAGCTGCCCTGGAAGTGATCTGTGCCCACCCTGTGCTTCGTAGGTATTTTGTCACACAAGTACTAGGTCAGACGGCTGCAGGCTTTTCAGGACTTTATAGCAAGCTTTAAAATGTGTTTGTCAGCTAATAGGATCAACAGTGTTTCCCCTGCCCTCCTCCCACCCCCATTAGCAGTGCTCTTCTGTTGCAGAAGGGTAAATGATACTGGTTTTTCCATTTTCATTAAAGCTCAGCTGTGAATTCTGTTTTGACTTTGCACTGGGTGAGAAATGTTCAGTTTGAGCCATTGAAAAAGACAATTCTGAAATGTTATACAGCGGTCTTCTCTTTCGTAGCTTCTTATAATGAAACTGTTCTATCTGAGGCTTTTGGCCAGTGCTACTGTAAGTGGAAAATGGGAGAAAATCATGGAAAAGCAACTGCATTTTCCCACCGTCATGATTAGCTGTAGCTGCATGTTTTTGCTGTTTGATACTAACACAGTTGCAGCTTCTGTGTGAAGGCCAGTTCTTGCAAGAAGTGCTTCAGGCTGGAGGAGGGCAAGTAGATGATTTTAAGTGTCTTTGGACCTCACTGTTGCTCTGTGTCCTTTGTAAGAGGAATATCTACATGGTCTGCAGAAATGAAACTTGACTTGTAGTGGAAAATAAGACTGTGTGAATGGAACCAATTGCGCTGAAGTCGACTGAAATAGGAGTTAGACTATATGCCAAATTGCATACGGTGGGTCTCTCAATCATTCCTGTGTAGTGAGCAGACTGTAAGAAAGCTTACTTTGTTGCTTCTGCATACAGAAAAATGTATGTTCTCTTGCACTTTTATCAGTTAATGATAGAAATCTGCTGATGACTGGAAGTATTTATTTGCTGTGAGAAGAACCTGCTTATGTTGCACTGAGTGTCACGGTTGAATAGAAAGTAACAAGATTGTATATTATAGATGTAAACGTTACTGGAACATGCATTATTGACACACTCCTGTTGAAGGGAGCAAGTTACCATTTCCTCTGTGTTTTACTGTAAGGAAAGTTGAAAGGATTTTGATCCTAAGCTTATGGTTTTACATTGCCAAACAAGGTAGGGTGTTGATGGGTATTGGAAGAGTCTGGCATGGCGCTGGTTTTAGCGGGCCCAGTTTGTGCAGTAGGAGGGGGACCAGGTTTACTCTAGGGCAGAAGCTTCACACTTGTGGGTGTTTGAGATGTGGCTTCACTTGGCTTTTTCCAGCTGTGGCAGTCGGTCCCTGTATCTGGCTGGCTTTTTCAGTGTGGAGGACGTAATTGTTGCCTTAGTTTTGCTGCTTTTGTTGTTTCCTTCCACTGGGGGGAAAGACATGTTCTCAAATGAGCAGGTGTATATTTTTCATAAATCTCAAGTATTCCTTTGTGAATGAAAGTGTTGTAAAAGATCTGAAAGCCGTTTTCTTTGACATAAACTTCTCTGTTTAAAGAATATGCGGAATCATTTCTTATTAGAGCTGAAGTAGATGAAATTGTTACAATGTTCTGATGTAATGGACTGTATGAAAAGGGTATTTGGGCCTTTTTAAATAAAACACTTTTTGAACTTGTTTTGAGCTGTGAAACAACTCAGATTGCACTGTTGGGAAACAAATAAACAAAAATGCCCTACCAAAAAGAAAAAGAGAATTCCCTACAATATACAGGGAACTGTGTGCTAGTGTTAAGCAGTATGTGTTTAAAGGGAGTTGTCCCTTTGCTTCTGGAGTAAGGAACATGTTGTTTAGTGATGCAATGTGAGAAGTGGCATTGTGCAGTGCTGCTATTAAGAATTATGTAAATCATTAATGCTAGTAAATGGTTTAGCTGTTTACTGTGGAAATAGTACTTATCTTCACAAGGAAATGTTCTTTAAATTAGCTTGATTTGAATCTGCGTGATGTTATGGTGAAGTGAGGCAGAATAAACTCTCAGCTGACTCAGTTTTGCAAATAAATCCTGGATGTAATTCTTGCTAAATTATTGATCTGCTAGGTATAATGGTTGGCATGCTGGCAGTTAATATAACTTTTTTCTTTTTTTTAAAAATTGCTGTTTCTCACTGCTGTCCATGCAGTTTGCATCCCTGAGGGGTGTTGCTGCTAGGATATGAATTTGAGAGTGATCAGATGTTCCATGGAAATTTGGGGAAGACTAGTAGCATTAATTAGCATGAAGGCCATATGCTTCCAGTCTGAGGGTCCTGTCCAGAGAATTGAAATGGCTGATCCTGAGCAGAAGAGGGAAACAGTTTGAGGAGTTAACAGGGGTGTTGAACTTCACAGTTTGCGAATCATCTTGGCCTGACCTGCTGTGTGTTGTACAGCTTTCTCTTCTACCCAGATGCTCTGCGTTGAGCATCGAGACTTGAATCCAGATGAGAGTGTTTTGATCAGCAGGCTTGACAGTCTGCCACAAGTGGAGAGCAGGAACAGCCATTTAATCTGTGTACATCCATCATGCTCTTGATGGTGACAATATGATACTTATTTCTCTCTTGCCTCTATGAGGCCTTCTGAGAATATGCATTTATGAAAACCAGGGTGTCAAATGCTCTTTTTTTTCACCTATGAAGACAGGCATTTTAATTTGTACTTTTTGTTACCCTTTTCAAGGCAAAGTATTGCAACTTGCCATCATCACGACTTTCAGAAGTGAGGCGAATTGCACTGCACAGCAGTACAGCCGCTAAGCAGAAAGAGCAAAGATGTGTTTGAGCAGTTCTGTGTGTCCCCCAAGGCGAAGTCCTTGATTTTGAGGTCAGGATAAATCACAGCTGCATTAATTGAGAGACTAGAGCCTATTCCTTTCTCCCAGTATGTAGTATTTCCAGTAGTGCTGTTGGCCTAATCAAAACCTCTTTTTATTTTGGGGGACACAGTGTGTATAGGAAACTTTATCTAGAAGCACTGTGTGGTGGTGGCTCTTAGCAAAGGGTAGTGAGAAATATCAGTGTAGTTATCTGACATACAGGCTTTGTTCTTCGGTGTTTGGAGGGAATAACTGCTCAAGGTGTTGCTGTGTCTATTGCCAAGCATGGTGGTTGCACCTTTTGTGCAGCCCAGCAGAACTTGTGCAGTGCTTCCACTGCTGGTAACTTCCATTTTTGTAAGAGAAAAGTCTATATGAACAGTAGTTCTGGTCATGTCTTGAAATACCATGTTTCTGTTTCACTTTGTGCCCTCAGTTGCATATTTTGGGGGGAAGCAGTAAAATATGGCTGTAGGTGAAGCCACTGTGTAGCTATTGCTTCCTTCACACCTTATTGCTACTTGGCATGGCAGGGGGAAGAGTTAAGAGTTGAGCCTGTTAATAGATATCCCCAACCGCATCATTTAAGCATTAAGTAAAATCAGAATAAGGACAGGATAGCGATAATTAAATTTACCATAAAGCAGCTTTAAAGGTAATATGTACACCAGCACATATGAATGATCATATCTGTGCATTGGTGTCTTACTGTAGTAACAATATGATTTTGTATGTGAAGCTTTGGTGGTGTAGTCCAAGGTGCAGCATTCCTGCTGCATTGTTTCGCATTCTTTCCCTTTGCAGCACCACTGAAACACAGATGGGATGACTTAAGAAATAGATTTTTAAGGTGTATGTAACTCAACTGGTTAATGCTCTATTCATAAATACTCTGGAAATGATGAACAAGTGCTGACCTGAAGGAGGATAGCTTTATCCAGAAGTGTTGAATCGCTGTTGGAAGTAGAAAATGTAGCTCAAGCTCGTAACTGATGTTGCATCTGTTGGTGTGTGTCACAGTATCTTGAATGCTTTGTGGGAGGCCAGTTGGTTGCAGCAAAAACAACCCATCATTGGCTTATATCTACTACATTTTAGATTGTGAAATATGTTCCAAGACAATATTGTTTAAGATCCTCTCTAGAGGAAACGCAATATTTAAAAAAACAACACCCCCCCCCTCCCAAATCAAACAAACATCCCCCATACCCCCAAGCCAACCCTCTTCAGTACAATATGTTGGAAGGAGAATCATCTGCCTGCGCTGTGTAGTTGTTTGCCAAGTTTAAAGTCATGATGTACTGTGGGTGTGCAGGAATGAATCGGCAGAGACAATAAAATAAACTCTGCCAAGCTAGAGGGTCTGGGGACATCACATACCATAACTCTGTACAGCATTTTGATTGTTCTCCCTCACTACCTCATATTCTCTTTCCTCCAAGGATAAGCATCTCTTCTCTTCTTGCTTTGTTTTTCCTCTCAAGTTTTATTCTTCCAAAAGCTCTTCTCAAAAGCTGCTATCAAGTCATGCAGTTATTTCAGAAATTTATGTATTTTATATCTGTATATGTATAAACACATACAGTATTATACTACAACTGGATGATGCGCTACCTTTTTAAACTTTTCTTTTTTGTGGAGGTTATTTCAATTATCCAGTAATCTTCCTGATGCTGAAGTATGGCAACTTCCTGTTATGGCACCATTATCTGGCAAAGTGGTAAATAGGAACTTCACAACTATGGCTTTTTGCACCGCCAGTAGCAGCTGTGTTTGGTCTGGAGCTCATTTACTTCAGGCAATTAACAGTTGTGGAACGACATAATTCCAGAGCTGATAACTTAAAACTTCGCCTGACTGGTATTTAGGATATCCTTCTTAATTTTAAAAGATATTTTTCTGTCAAAATCATATTTTACATGCATGTTAATATTCAAGAGGCAAACATTTCTTGTATGTGTGCACGTAGGTTTTCTGTATTTATCTACAAATGACAACGAAAATTACACTTTTAACCCCCTTCCCTTTGTGTTTCTTGTTGTCCTTGTAACCACTTCTTTTCCTTCAATGTCTTTATGAATAAAGCTAACTTTAATTCCAAAATAGTTAGGGAAACTCCCAGTTGCATCTTCTGGGAGTCAAGACCTGTATACTGTGCTGCAAAAGAATCCCTTCTTTGCTATGGGGAGCAGTTTTAACTTTTGTAAAATCAGCCAGTGTGGGGACGTTGTTGTATCTGCTTTAGCAGTGTGCAGATAAGGGTAAAACCTGTGCATAGAGTCCTTTGTAGCAAGAAAACCAAGATGTGTGTGTGTGTGTGTGTGCTGAGACCAGCTTATGGTTTGCCAGTTTGAGCGTGTCTAAGGGGCAGTCCCTCTCTCCATCTTTATTCTCTCAATGATGAATGATGGCTGCAGCTGTATCTTTGACACAGCTGCTAATTTTAAATTATAGTTTGATAGACACAAAAATTAACAGTATAAAGGTCTTAAGTCTGTACTTTCATTGCTTTCTGGTGTTTATTTGGTAATTGCAAAGTTTAGTTAAAATAACTGACCAAGTTGACACGCAGGAAATTGATTCAGAACTTCAATCTTCTGCTGCCATGCACTGTTAACTTTGCTCTACAGCTCTCATATTAGACAATCTCATCTCCAGGCTAGCAGCCATAGACCTGCTGAGAAGTGGAAAAGCACTGAGCAAGGGATCATCAATGCAGTGAAGGCAGAAATGGTCCTGCAAATAGGCCCTCTCCATCAAGTGATAGCTGCATGTTCATTTACATCAAGAATACCCCTTCAGGGACAGGGATCCACGCCAAGAGGAAGAGAGGGGGTGGTAATGCAGGGCCTTGATTGTCAGCTGTATGGCTATTTGCGTTTTTGGGGATCACAAGATAACTTGTGGCAAGTGTGAAAAATTTTAGACCTCATTGGTTGTCTGGACAGACTCTTGGGCTAGGGATGAGCCAGTGGTCGTGGTCTGTGGAGAGCTGGTTGCAAGAGCGAGGGCACGTGTATGAGACCTACGTGCACAATCCAGTGTACAACGACCTTGGAACATTCCTGAGGGCTGAGCTAGAGGGAAAACAAGATGTTGTGCCAGAGCACTAAGCACAACAGAGGTGCATGCACGTCGCATGCATACTTGCATATAACCAGTAGAGCTGTAAGCTGAACGCGTGCTTATCACATAGGGCCCAATTAACATTTAGCTATCGTTGCATGAACGCAAGGCTTGAACCAATAGTAAAGCTTTCACTAGCGTGTGATTGCTGCTTTTGACTATATACGAGCGATTGTAACAGAAAATAAAAGAGACCGTCCATACTCATATTGAGATCGCGTCATTACTCCGGATCCGTCTTCCACTCCGACAGTGGTCCATTTGTGTTGATTTAGGACTTGGACTGTTGAGGAGGGGTCTCGACCATGTGCAACTGGGATCTCAGTAGTAACGTCCTCTGCAGTACTGCACGTGTTGTGCACAGGACCAGAGAATTGAAAAGCCGTGGTTGAAAAATGATATAAGGAGATGGGGAATGGGGGAAATGTCTGAAACATGGGAGGCCTGTATAGCAGGTTTAGATGGTTTTGTCAAAGTAGCAGTGGTGGAACTAACTGTTGGTGCTTAAAAAAGGCATTGAGAGTGAAGGGTCATTTAGAAAGAAAAGTGGTGAAAAGCTAATGCCTGTGGAACTAAGTATAGTTTGGGATGAAGCACTGTACAAGAGTGGGGTGTGTTTAAAACTTTCTTCAGTAGAAGAAAGCATGGCAGATGTTGTAAAACTCAAATAGGAAACAGTGAGGTTTGAACAGAACACTGTTTAAACAGGGTGTGATGAAATGGACACTTGGAGAGATGTGTCTTTACGTCTAAGGAATAGGGTGGGAAACCTAAAATGCTATAGCTGCTGTAAGGAGTAGCTGCTTGGGGAACCCCACAAGAGAAACAGCTCTTTACCTGCCCCTGAGAAATGCAGAGAGTGTGATTCCTAATGTTGCTGCCAGAGCCCTTATTGCATTGACCATGCTGTACTTAGTTGTAGGAGTTAGAGCCAAGAATCCATAGCAGCTGGACTCGGTATCAAAAAGGGGAACAGGAACATAAGAAAGACACACCTGAGAAAAGAAAGATGGCTGTTCTTAAAGTAGTTCAGGGGTATTGGATGAAACTACAGATCAACAGGTAGTTGGTGTTGTCAGTATTAGGCAAGCTGGTTGAAACTAGTAAGGACTAGAACTAGTTGATGTATAGAAATGGAGCAAAATAAGTAAGAATCAATGTGACTTTTATAGTGGGAAGCTGATCCTAGTGCAATTATTAAAGCCTTTGAAGGGATTGACTAGGGCTATTAAGGAGCTAAGGGGCATAAGAACAAAGGTTCTTGCACTCATAAAAGGTGATTATAAAATGTAAGAAATTAAGGTTAGAAATAGAGAGTCAACTTTCACAGTGCAGGGAAGTTACTAGCAGACCTGTATTCTACTATTCCTTGTTGCCTTGAAAGAAAGTAGTACTGGTATGTTGATGATTACTATTCAAGAAAGAAAGATGAGAGCTAACTGAAGAGCTACAAAACGGCCTTGGAGTGTTGAGTGGCTGGGTAATAAAAAGGCAGATGAGATTCAGTATAGATAAATGTGGAATGATGTACATAAGAATCCTAATTTTCATATGAAATCTGGGCTCTGAACTGACTTATAATTCAGGAGCGAGATCTTGGTGTTAAAATAGGGAATTCTATGAACATATCAGATTGGTGCTTGGCAGCTGTCAAAAAGCCAGCTCAAGGGTTGGGAATTATTAGAAAAGGAATAGAAAACAGAAGGGAACATTATATGACCGCATAAATCCATGCGTTGCCTGTATCTTTGCACAGCTATCATCCTTCCAATCTCAAGAAGAGTAGCAGTAGCAATGGAAGCAATTCAGAGATGGATGAAAGGCATCATCTGTATACAGAATGGTGTCTGTGCACCACAATTAAATAGGCTATACTTGTCAGTCTGAAAAAGAAATATGGGGGAGAGGAGGAAAAGAGTGTGTTAGAGGTCTGTGATGTTACAAGTGACATGGAGAAGGTGAGTAGAGAATTTGTTTCTTTTCAGAGAGGACTTGGAAGGTGTCCGATGAAACTAGAAGGTTCAAAATAGCAAAAGGAGGTGATTCTTCACACCCCGTGCAGGTGTGCTGCAGGGCTCTGCTGTGGGGTGATGGGGATCCAGAGAAGTCATACTTTCACATACACATGAAAGCAAATGGACAAACTGTAAATTCATTGAGGCAGTTAAACACAGATATTCCCCCTCGTTCAAAGCACTTGGGCTGCAGGTTTTTGACGTTTGGGGAATGCTGGGAAAACTTTAATACATGTTTGCCTTAGTCTTGCTAGCTTCCTTCGCCATCTGTTTTTGGTCACTCTTGCAGACTGGAAAAAAGGCTAGATAGATCTCTGGTTTTATCTGATACCATTGCAATTTTCCAGATTTAAATCAATTTTTGTTAAATGTTCCACCCAACAAATTACTTGAGTTTTAGTGTTATGTGTAACTTTGAAAAGTGACATGTGAGGGTAACTCTTAACTCCGGTGCAAATGTGTCTAACATTGCTTATTGTTAAGGTCGGAGCTTAGAAAATTTAGAAATAGTGACAAAGGGTATCTACTGTTGCTGAGAACAAGGAATCCCAGATTTGGAGTTCTTATTTGGAGTCTTAAAGGAAGAAAGTACAACTCAAAACACTGTCATTGGCTCCTTCCTCCCCCTCCTTTCTCCCAACCTTACAGTATCGGGGTCATTTTAAAACAAAAAAACCACCTCTTTTACTTCCCTCCCCCTTGCTTTTCATAGCTTCCCTGACTTGCTTTCTCCTTTTGATAGTTGGTCTTAAACATATTTCTCATCTTAAAGTAAGGACCTGACTGAACACAGCATACTGGAAATTATTCATGGATTGTGAAATTAAAAAGAAAAAAACACTTTTTGTGTATGGGGAATACTGTGATAAAACCATGTAAGTTAATAAAATAAACATGGAGATGAATTATGTATTTTTGCTTGGAACATGTCTTACAGATTTTAGCAAGACATGATACAGCAGAGGTGAATGAGAACTAAAAATAATGGATTTCAGTCTCCAGAGTTACAACAATGGAACTAGCTGATAGTAAAACTTTGCTCAGGTCTGCTTGCATTATCTTCATTTAGATCAATTTACATGGCATCTAAGATCTCAGGTTTTTTCTCCTCTTAGAAGCAGTGACCTAAATAGCAGAAGTTTAATGAAGTTTTTTTCTTTTCTTAAGTGAGAAATTATGCAGTAGCTGGTTCAGTCACTGCAGTAATTTCTCTTTTAGTGGTTTTGTATCAGCTATGATTTTCAGAAATCCTTCTGTTGAGTGAAATGGTTCATAAATGCTTCCTGTGTGGAGAGATAGCACACAAGTGGTCTCAAGGCAATTGCTGCTGGAAGCGTAGGCTTTACCAGTTCTCTACTGGCCAGCCAGTGTTGATTGGCATCGTTACCATTTTCCCAGGATAATTAGAGATGCACAGTAGGCAAAGACATATGTAGCTACCATCTGATACTGGCAGCAAGGCAACTGCAGTCTGTGTTTCAAATCATCTTAGTCGTATACTCATCTTAGTGAGTCACAAATGTACTGGTTTTCTTGTTTTTTTTTGTTTTTGTTTTGTTTGTTGTTTTGGGGGTTGGGGTTTGGGGGGGTTTGTTTGTTTTTTAAATCTACTGTACCGGTAGTAAAATGTGAGCATGAAAGTGTTTGCATTAGTACTCTTCACTGGATTTGGTTATTTTTCCCTTTGATATTCTTCCAACTAATATAATTGGGGGGGGGAATAGGGGTGGTGGGTTGCTCAGATCTCTTCAGGCCAAGCAGGGTGAAATGGCTTTTCAGTGGTATGCACTTCAGTAGCAAAAGCAGAGAGCTTCCCTTGGGAGGCTGGTGCATTGGTCCTAGCAGGATGCTGCAGTGAAGTCTCCTGTTCGCACTATAATTTAGAAAATGACACCACTTGGTTAGGAATCCAAAACAAAAAAAAAAACCCCAAAACAAAAAACAAGGTGGAAATGTGACTTAATGGTGGGAGGTGTTGACAAAAACACCACAATATCCTAGAGTTTTTCATGTACGTAGTAGCTGTTATACGAAGACAGTGAAATCAAGTTTTGTGTGCATTTCTCAACTTCATTGTATGGTATTGAAGAGTGGCATTGCATTGATTGAAATAAAAGCTTCATAATACATGAGGTTGCTACTTGAGATTCTGGCTTTAGATCCTATTTTTTGTTTAAGGATTTTTGTGGGCTTAGTGTATCCTTTTGAACATGGCATTTTTTTTTTTTTTTGGCTCGGAAGTACCCTGTTATGAAACTGCGACTTGGCAGTTCTAAAATGTTGATGATTTATTTTAGAGGAAAAAAAGAAAAAGCATCTTTCACTTACCTTGCATTTCTCCATGAGAAGATGCATGTGAGTTTTTTGAACTTGCACTTGCTTTACATGTTGAGCTGTATTGCTGTAAACTGTGGCAGAAAGAGACTGCTCCTGCGTTCAGAAAAGACTTCTGTGATGCAACACAACATGCAGTTTTGCCTAGTTAATTAAGTAAACAGTGTTTGAATGCAAATGAGAATAATGTTTAAAAACATGAGAGGCGCTCTGAGTATGTAACTCAAATAATTAGCAGTAATATTTCAGAATATTTTCCTGAGGAATACCCTCCCTTTGGGTGGATTTCCTAGGGTTCTTGTTTGACATAGTTAATATCCGTAAGCTAATGCAAGGAAAGATGGCTGAAACAGGTAGCAAACGGTAGGTTTGCTTCCCCAAAACCCTTGAAATATTATATTACTACTAGCTTGGCTAATTTAATGAAATGTCTGTGGAAAGTCCTCCAGGGATAGTTAACTCCATAGTAACAGTATCGAGTTTTGTAATTTTTTTTAAAACTCTCCTAATTAAAACAGCAGGGGATCACATGAAAATTCTTTAAAAATTTTGTTCTTGTAAATGACCTTCTATATTTGGAATGCTGTTTTTTGGGGTTTTTTGGTTGAGTGTTGTTGGTTTTTTTTTTTAAATTAAAAAAAAAAAAGGCAAGATGCTTAAATTAATATTTTATTACTGTTGGGAAAGAAGAGTTCAATTATGCCATGCTTTCTTTTCCCAAATCATCCTTTTACTCTTGTGGTGCTGCTCAATTCCCCTGTAGCAAGTCACACTGCTGTGGAATTGTGGAATTAAAGGGAAAAAAAAAAAAAAAAAGTCTGCTGCTAGTGAGACATCAACTGTGTGATAATGATTGTCATCAGAGGAGAGCAAGGGCTATCTTTATCCTTTTTTATTCCAGCCAAATCAGTGTGGTGCTGCCCAACAAAGGACCAGCTGTGCAGGAAGGGCTCAGATGTTCTCAGCAAGTCGAGGTTTCCGTTGGGAATCTTTCATTGACAAAATACATGGGGAGCAGGGAAGCTTGTATATGGCTTTGAGGGTCGAGACATGGTCAGGAATCGTATGAGGAATGTGAGATTCTGTACAGAGAAAGATGGACCAGTTCTGAAGGAGCTTTGTAGCCAGTGTGCTCGCCAGGGCAAAAGACCCTCAAAGGACTTGGAAGCACTTGTTTTCAAAGGGGTGGGGGCAGGGAATAAAAGATGAGATGGGGAGAGGGCAGATTACTTTATGAATAAGATTTTCCAATGTCTTTAGTGCTGGTAGTGAGATCCCAGTAAGAGGTTTAGGTGCCTTTTTTAATCCTCAGAATAGATGGAAAGTTCTGGGTTTGTTTTTGGTGGGGTTTTTTTTCCTGCTCTTATTCAATGTTATTGTGCCTATCCTGGAAGATGAAGTGGAAACGTGTACTGCAGCCTGATAAGTTATGTCCCTTAAAACTGGAAGTATTTCATTTTTGAAATGTCAGGCAAAAATCTCTTGTAGTCTTCAGTTGAAACTCTTTAGCATATATAACCTTGTTTTGGAGAAGAGTTTCAGCTGCCTACAGCCTGGCATGAAAAAAATTAACTGTTTAAAAAAAAGCCAAACAAACCTCTTCTGTTACAACTCTGACTTGAGGACTTTCTAATATAGCAGTTACAGGCTGAATCAATAAGCTGTAATAAAAATCTGTAACTGATTTACTAGCATGTGATGGGTGCAGAATATGTGTGTACTTATGTTTATAGAATCAGTCCACAAACTTCTTTTCCAGGAGCAAGTAAAAATAATTAGCTTGTCAGAAAACAAGATAGATGAAGCCGATCAGGAAGGCTGCTTTTGCTGTGACACCGCGTAATTAGGGACCTCACCATGGCCCCTTCAAATTGAGATATAGATATATATGTGTGTGTGTATGTACATGTGTGTTTGGAGTTAGCTTGATCCTTAAAAATTTGGGTGAGACTGAACATAACTGGGTTCCAGTTGTTCTCTCTGGATTCCTGTTTTGTTCTGGCTGACTGGAACTCACTCCTATTTAGAGTTATCAGCCTTTTTATCCCAAATTGGGATGTTGTCCTAAACCGTTCACTTGGGTGGAATAGGACACAAGCCACAAGCACTTGAGCAGAGAGATATTTCTATGACCTCAGGAATTAACATTAACTGATGGATACATGGAATGGGAAACCCATCTGCAGGCTACAGCTGTGTGTGTGGGGGGGAAACCAAACAAAAAAAAAACCAACCCAAAACCAACCAAACAAAAAACCAAAAGCAAAAACCCCAGAATGGAACAATTGAATTTTTTGGCCTATTTTCAGGTTATGAGTTTCATTTCTTTCTTTTGTGCATACAGAACAGAGATCAGTAAAAGGCCGGTTATTTATGGATAGAAAATTGTAAGCAATTTAGAGCAACGTGGTAACCTCCTTCTTGGACTCTGGGCAGCTTTCTTGCTCAATTGATTCATCCAAATTTAGACTCAGCATTGCAGCGTATGCGGAAGATCAGCACACCATCTAATTCATTTTACCTGGTATAAAGAAAGGAGGAAAACATTGCTGTTGCCGCAGATGCAAACTTTAGCAGACAGTAACAAAATTGTTGATGCTAGCCTCAACAGACTGACTTTGAGTTGGAGGGTGCTTTTAAATTTTCACTTGGGGTTTTGGTTTTTACTCTTAACTAGGTAGGTTTTTGTAGTCAAGGCCAAAACAGAGCTTCTTTTTCCTTTTTTTTTTTTTTTTTTTTTTCCCCTTCAGACCTTAATAACCATTCAAGAGAGCAGTGCCACTGCAGTACAGTCCCTTTCTCTTTTAGGTATGTACTACTGCCCGTTAAACCTTTCATGGGAATGTAACTTTGGCTGTGTAGCCCTGTTTCTGATCAAGGGGGTGCAGCAAATATAGTAAAAGGTGTAAATGTGTTCAGTATTGAGACAAAACTTCAACAAAAATGCACCGAGAAATTGTCTAAAAATACATGTTCTCACCCAGAGTACTTTCAGACACATGTCTGAAGTCTGTTTGTGTAGTTTTCGTAGGCTAATGAATGACTTGATTAAGGTTTTCCTTCTGTGAAAATGCTTTTCTGGAGCATACTCACAAAGTCTTCACAAGCTGCGATGTGATGCTCATTCTCGAGACCTCATGGAGATTGTGTCATTTGACATTCCTCCTGTGCATCATAGCCCAAGAAGGCTTTTTGCTCTGAAGTGCCTTCTGTTTTCTACTTTCCATCGTCACCTCTCAGGAGAGGAAAACCTGGTAATAGTTCCCTTACTGACACCGCTGTACAAAACTCAGCAAGCACATTCCACCTGAGAGGTCATTCTCAGTTGCTGAAGTTCCTCTGTGCCTTTTAGAGAAAAACATAAATGGCATGACTGCATCTGAGTAAAGTTACTGATCTAGATATACTTTTAATTTTAATGATAATTACCACTAACTTAGTTATTTTTAATAATTGCTGTGCAGGCTATTTCCTGGGTGTTTCTTTACAGTAGGGCAGGCAAATTTCTGACTGTATCAGCATGTACCAAAGTCTGAACAGATATGTTACACAAGAAAGTTGTATATGTTTTATAAATATATGTATGGAGTGAAGCTTTGTTTTATTTTCCCTCCTCAACTGTTTTGCAGGTTTTAGCTGACATTCAGAGAAGCACTTACACATATTTCAGTTCCATCAGGTTCGGTGGAAATGAATTTCATCTCAAGTCCATGCTCCAGAAAATGCTTTTCTTCACTGAACCGTTATGCAGGTATTTTAAATCCTTATAAAGAAACAAAAAATACCCTTCACATGAATTAATTCAGACATTTGTGGAGATCTTCTAAAGTCACTTCCTATAGATGAAAGTAAAGGCCAGTTATCTGGGGTTCTGTGACATCAGAGTCAGTTTTTAAAAGAAGTAATTTTTTATTGAACATGCACATAAATTTAAAAGGCCAAAGTAATTTTCCATAGGTTTAAAAACTTCCACAATATCTTGGCTTTTTTTTATCGTCTTCCTCTTCTCTTAGAAAACCACTGTGCATAGGAACCAAATTGGATGATGCAGATGAAATAATGGAGAACAGCAGGATGGATAAGGAACCTTGAGTTTTCCTCCTGCCTGACTGTGTACAGACAGAATTAACCTTTTCCCTTTTGTGTTCAAACACATTCATATGTGTACTTCAAGGTGTTGCAGGGTGGGTGGTTTGTGGTGTGTTTCCTCCTCACTCTTCTGTATAATCCTTTATTTCCTTCAGAGGAGACTTCTAAAAAAAAAAAAAAAAAGCTCCTGTCTCTGCCTTCCTTGCTCAGCCAGCGCACACTTTCTCCCCTGCTACTGTTGACGTAGGGACAGTGCTGGAGGCATCATACTGCTATAGAATCCTAAAACTGTAAAATTAGACACAATCTAATCTGCTACAGGGGGGTACTCCCCCTGAGTAAAAATGATTTCCACATTCTGGGTGGATGAAGTTGCCCCAGGCTAAATTAGTGAGATCAATTGGGAGTCAGTCTCATTGTCTGTCATATCTCAGTATTGTGACCTTTGTGGTGAAGGCAGATTCTAGCGAGGTGTAGGAACAGCAACTTACACGTTTGCTGTCTCTCAGTATAATGGATGTTTGTATGTTCTTTGGATGGAGGAAAGGTATAATGCAACATGTATTTTTTTCTGGAGGCAAAATTCTAGTTTGTGTGTAATGGTCTGCAGTGTCCAACAGATACGTTGTACTAATCTGGATTAAAGCAGCTGGCTCTTGCTGGAGGGACCTATAAAGAATTGAGTTTGTAGATTAAATTGGCTAGCTCCCTTGAACTTTTTGCATTGGGACCAGGTGTTGTCTACCTTGTGCAGAATGGAGCAATCTGGAGAGATTGGAATGAATAGGGGAGGCATGCAGAGAAGAAATGCATGTACTACATGTGTGGGGTTTTGTACTGTGGTCTTGTCTTAAGTCTGGGTCTGTCTAAACAGCTTGGGGTGTGGGGTGGGCACAGTAAACTTTTATTGTGATCCAAAGGCTTTTGAAGTCAACATGTACTAGCTGGTCGACCCTGTTTTCTACTTCATGCCTCTAGAAGCTGATAGGAAGTAAAAAAAAACAAAACAAAACAAAAAAAAAACCAAAACAAACAAAAAAAAACCCCAAAAACCTCAGGTCAGTAGTCTTCTACCTTCACAGTATCAGTTGTGAAGAAGTAAAAATTTGTCTGTTGGAGTGATGGAAACTTGTTAGGAACCATTTCTTTGGTAACAGTTCTTGCCATTGATCTCATTTCTGCTGTAAAGATGTTTCAAGTTGTGATGTTTCTTTCTACTGATGTGGTGTAAGTAAACATGTGTCCTGTTCTCACAGATTTTACACATTTAGCTAGCATTGCTTGCCAAAGCTGTGCATGTATGAAATTCTCCTCATTCTTATGTGCAGACACCAAAAGGGTGGCAAAGCCACAATCATCTGCTTCCCTCTTTCTCTCTGGGGTAGTCTAGACTTTTCCACTCCAGTGGATGGATTAGTTGTGACCTCATGAGACAAACTCTCCAAATCTTGGAAATTCATCACTGTAACTTAGCTCACTGTATTTATTTCTTAAGTAAAAGCGCAGTATCCCAATTAATGTGTCTTCAATGTAATCCCTTGAACAGAGTTTCTAAGACTCATAGATAAGTGCATGTTTCTTTACCCCCATCCTGCTGTATGTATAGGAGCCTTAAAATGGCAGGGTTTTGCAGGGAAGTTTTGAATGACTGCTCAGCTCAAAGCAGAAATTTCAAAGGGAACCAGTTCAAGTAGAGCCATGGGTAGCAGTGAGCATGTCTGAAAACTTTACAATAGATGTTTTAGCATTGTTATGTGTTTATAAAACTATGTAATAACTAGAAAAAGTATTCACTGGTAGTGAATTCGCTGTAGTACTGGTGATGAATATGGCTCGTCTTGTTGACACTTTTGTAAGTACCTGTATGCAAATTTTAATTGCATAAACTGCCAGTGTTTCCTACTTACCTACAGGGAGGTATCTGTAGTTTTTACTGATGATGGATAAATCTTGATTTTTGATGTCTGCTTTAAGGGCTCCAGTTATGAAGAACTTGAATTCTTGTAGTCTTGTGGTAGTTTGATACCTACTAAAGAATTCAGTTGAGGTCACTGTTTTGAGAGCATTGCTTTTGTTACAAGGAAGAACTTAAAACAAGTATCTGTTTCCTTGTGTGAAATTACAGTATACTGTCTGTATGATGTGATTCATATATAATGAGCCAAAACCTGAGTAAAACTCCAATGATTTGGGCCATTTTATAATTAAATGCTGAATGAACTCAAAGCAAAAAAAAAAAAAGTGTTGCTATTCTTCAGCTATCCGTGCAGAAGGAATTTACTTTCTGGTTTTACTGTTTCTTAGACTTTAGAGCTACAGTTCACAGATACAATAGAAATAGGGATTGGGATATTATATGGATGGCTAGGATGGAAAGTCGTAGAAAATGGAGGATTAGTGCATTTTAAAATGCCTTTAGTTTAGTTAAAATGCCTAGAAATACTTTAGTTAATTTTGGGGGATGTATTTGTCAGCACTGAAGGGCTTAGATTTCAAATGCTGAATTACATTAAAAAAAAAAAAAATCTCCCATGGAAATAAATGTGTGTATCTTCAGTTTGAAGTGCAAGCAAATCTGTAATTTTCATAGCAAAGAACTAGACCAAAGCTGTGTATATGAAAAGAAAAACATAATTAAGAGATGTGTAAGCTCATAAATAATCTGCTTGTCCAAAATGCATTTATAATCTTACTGTAGTTGGAATAGGGCTGAAGTTATGAAAAGTCAACTAATGAAACAAGAATTGTTCTCTTTTGTTTTCAAATCAGAATTGTCTGCCTTAGCAGAAAGAAAGAATCATGCTTGATTTTTTTTTTTATTGCATATTTAAAAAAGAAAAAGTAATTAGCATGTGTAAAACAGGATCAGTGTGATTTGAGAAGTAAAACATGACACTAACTACAATTCGATTGAAGCTGTTTAGCTATGCAGACTGCTAAGTGCCGTGTACTATACTATCAGCAGCTACTTGAAAATGGTGTTTGAATTGAAGCTTGACTCTGTCATTGCTGGAGCATAAGCGTGAAATGATGCGCAGAAAAAGATCTAATGCAATGATCAGAAAACTTGTCAGAGGATGGGATGCAGCAGTATTTAAACAGTTCTTTCTTGCTTTGATGAGGCACTGAAAGGAAAATACATGTAAGAGAAGTGTAAAAGGTAGGTAAAACAGATTAGTGTAAGACTTTCTTTGTGACAAAATATGGAATGAAGGGGAGTAACATCACTGATAGAAAGGAAACAAGCACCTGCTGAAACAGTAGTATTTATGTGTCTGAATTACGTTAGAATCAATGCAAGATGATTCTGTATTCCTTGCATGCTAAAGCAGTTAGAATTCATGGAGATTTTGACTACCTGGTGAATTTCAGGTAATAAACGTTTTTGCAGGTTAAAATTGTGATTATGAAAGAGCAAAACAATGACTGGGAGTAAGAAAAAAATTATCTCTGAACAAGGTGAAATTTGAACTTTGTGTGCATCATCTGCCCCAGGGTAACTGTTCTTACGTGTGATCTGGCTTCAGGGTACCCAGCAGTTAAGTGTGACCTGAGTTTGTTTCTCAAGCTTTAAAAAAAAAAAAAAGGGTGTGGGTGGGAAAAGGGAATAAGGTAACAGGGCAATGCAGGATGGCTGACATTCTGTCTGTCTGCATCCTGGCTTGTTTGTGCTCTCCTGGTGGTTGGGCTGTACTGTCTGTCTGGGGGGGTCCATCATGTTGCCACTAGAGTCAGCACCGTGTGAGTGATGCTCCCACTAGTGGAGAGTGAATTAGTCTTAAACGGAAACTTGTCTTTCAGTAAAGAATGAGGAAAAGTATTTCACTGAAGGAAAAATAACTGGGATTTTGGAAACTGTTTGAAATTGTGCCACTTACATAGAAGCTGAGTTGTCTTCAGAGAAGTGGCTCCTTTTTTGCTGCTCTACCCAGAACGAGTGCTTAAACAGACAGCAGAGACGATGACAACTCTGGAGTACGTCTTGTCCAGCGCTGCTGGGAGGAATGGTAGTCAGCTGCCACCATGAAATAGGGCAGTTTTAATGAAACTTCATTAAGCTGACTGCTGGTCTTGAAGCTGCAGGAAAGAGACTAGAAGGAATTTCAAATTGTAAAATGTAATCCTAACAACATACCTTCAGATTTGGGACTTGGGGAAAAAAAAACAACAGTATTTTTTAGTATATACAGGAAGCATGTATTGTTCCATTACAGACTGCAACAGAGTTGTTTGAATGCTTGTCCGAGTACATTGTGCAAGATAATCTTGAAAATTTTTAACTGGTTGTTTTGGAAAAAACGGGAGGGAATCCAGGATCAAGCTTGCTTATTCCTGCTTGAAAATCCAGATACAGGGAACGTGATTTTGTGTGTCGCGCAGTGTACGTGTCGAGTTGAATCCGTTTCTGGGCAAGTCAGACGGTTTATCTGATCAGCCACGCTAGCTTGCTTACATCAGAGCCCTGCAGGACTTCAAAGTACCCCCGGGTCTGTTCAGCTTTCTACAGCCCGCCCGTTCTACCGATCTTCTCCTTGTCTCTTTCCTTCTGCTACTGACAGTAATTATTCTGGTACTCAGGACACTTCTGGTTTTCTCAAGCCATAGCATTAGCTGACCACACATGAGGCCCAGTAGGTGCCGTAACTGTGCCTCTTGGGAAAGGAGACTTCATTTGCCGTGTGGCTCTGCCCAAGGCACTTTTTTGTACCTTATTCAGCCAGAATTTGTTGGGATGGAAAGTAGAGGGCAGAGTTTTATGGCACTAAATAGAGAAGCTAAAAGCGAATACTCCTTTAATTGTCTCCTCTGAGAAAGTTTAAGACTGAATTGGATATCTGCCCTTTCTGTGTGCGTGTAAGCTTGATTTAATCTGGCAGCATGGGCATAAACGCATTACACCAATGGGTCATCATCTGTATCCCAATGCAGAACTGTACTTTTTTTTTTTTCCCTCTCTCAGTTCTTATTGTGAAAGCTTTAAAACTATTTGGTCTGTTTCTTTGCAAGCTGAATACAAAGTAGCACCTTTGCCAGGGACCATCCATTGTTCCCTTCTGATAAGGCTCTTGTTTCTGTCTCATCTGGGGCAGACGCAGGACTTGCTGGGAACAGCCATTAACACACTAGAGATGCGCACAAGTTCCTGGACATATTGTGCTATGAAGCAATGAAGGAATTTCAAAGCCAGCTAATTTTCTTTCTCAATGCTTGGGTTTTTTTGGCATCCACATCGAAAACAGCAGATGATTGCTATTAAATGCGTAGAGGGCTTCAAGCAGTTTTATATGTATTTAGCCTTATGGTCATCAGTTGTCAGTGCAGTGAGTGACTGTCCAAGACAGTCAGCAAAAGGACATATCAGAAGACAAGGAGTTGAGAAAGATGACTGATTGGAAGACTTTTTCTGTATCAGCATGCAAAAGAGAATTGGCAGTTACTGGAACTTCTTAACAAAGGACAATTATTTGCATTGAGCTTCTAAATCTAAATTTAAAGAGAGCTTTCCCCAAAATAAGGACCAAATTGGCCATCATTATCAAAGGTAAATTTAGTAACTTTACAGCATCTAAAATTAGGTTTCCAAATAAGCCCTCATGCTGAAGATATGGCTTTAGATGTATGGGGGCTCATGAACACAAGGAGATGTGCTTGGCATTTGATAGCAGATAGTTCTAGTGTGATACCAGTTACAACTGAGAACATTCCCCTGCTTCAGGTTTCTGATGCAACTTTTTCCAACTGGACATGGTTGAGGACCTTTAGGAGTCCTGTAATCCAGCTTTAAAGCAGAATAGTTTTCAAAGTTTGAGCACAATTGTGATGATCAGCATGTATTTAATATAAGGAAATTTGAACCACCTAAAATAGCCAACAGTTTCAGAGAAGGAATTAATGTGTATCTACTCTGTCTCTTTCCTCATCAGTCCTCCAAGAGGACTGATTAAAGTCCAGGAGGACTTGATCTGTGGCTGGGGCCAGAAAAATATAAAGGTGGCATGTGTTATCTGTTTCTCATCCCCTTTCAGGGTCTGCTGTGTGTGCTTTGTTAGAATATTAAGGATGCTTCAACACTGCAGAAATCACTTTATTTTTGCAAAATATGTTTCTGCAGTATTCCACTGAAGGGTTTTGTTGGAACTGATGTAATTGGACATATTCATTTACAAGGAAAAGTTGAGGTTGATTTTGCCTTGGTAAGTCAAACCATAAATCCATGCTGCTGTTAAATGGTCTTTATCTTCTGGCCTCTTATTTTGTATAGAAGGTATTTGAAATACCCAGTAAGAGGTTCTAACTGCAATTACATGCCACCCTTATTTGGCCTTTTCATAATGGTAAAGATATTTGTGAAATGTTTGATGATAGTATGGATGAACTTGAAGTCCTTATCTTATATACATTGCTACTGAGATGACAGCCTCACTTGGGACAAGCCTATGTCTGAAGATTACAAAAAAATTTATCCGTGACCCCTTTGATTATTTTTCCTATTCCTTCTGAAGATGAAAAGTCAACAAGTAAAAAAGTGATCAGTAACTTGTATTTGGAATTATAGCTATATAATAAGTTGTGGAGTTTTGAGTAAAACCACACGAAGTCTTGTCATAGTTACTGGTACCTGAAGGACCCTCTGAAATATTTCTGAAGAGACTTCCCTCTTTCACTGCTACTGGTGTCAGATTTCTTCCTTTTTGCATAAATTTTGGAGACTCAAGAGAAGCCTGTAAGGGTTTACACTGATCCACCTCCTTTGCATTTGTCTTAAGTATCACTCTTGCCAAAGTCAAGTGCAATAACTTCACAGGTAGATACAGAGGCTCTAACAACCTTTGGCTGGTTTAACCCTTGGTTGGAACACAGTGTACTTGAGTAATACGTCAACATTTATTCGACAGCAGCACATTTCTCAGGACTCTGAAATATGCTGGCAGATCACTGTTCTCAAGCTGTTTCTTAGCCACTGTTAGTCAGTAAAGGACATAAATGTCAGGGGATCTGATCACAGTAGTTTCCTCGCCACTGTACTGCCACCAAAAGAAGTTGTAGAGCACCACAGGACAAGACACCAAGGTGTCTTTTCTGATGCCAAGATCTCTGGCAGAATTGAGCTAGATTAATCAAGGTTTCTCCTATGTGACCCCATCATTCCTTGGACTTGGAGGGTTTCTGAGCTGACCTGCAGAAACGTCACTTTTCCAGCCAGATCTGAGACTGACACATCCTCCCAAGTTGTCATTAGGTACGGGTGCTCACTGGCTGCCCTCAGCAGAAGAATGCAGTTCAGCACCCCTTCCAAGGGTCTGCATTTTCAGCGGTGTGGACAATGACATTTATTTTTTAAATAATCCTGTGGCTGGATAAACCCACAAATAGTTCTACAGACTCCCCAAAGTGTTTTCTTCCATCGTAGCTTTATGGCATTCTAGTGAGCTCACAGAGGGTTTGCTTCACAGCTCTTTGATGTTCTTTTTCCATGTGTAGGCTTTTTTCTATTTTTGCTCTGTATTGTACCTAGAATTTTACAAGCTTGGACTCTGAAGGTACTATGAATAATTAGCACTTGGTGGCAGGCCCGAGCAGCTTAAAGATTTATAAATTGAGATTACTTCTGATCTTTTGAAGATTTGGGAACATTGGTTCAAGAAAAATAAGGGGGTTTTTTTTGTTTTTATGGTTATACTACCAGTTAACACAAATGAGTCCATCAAAGTAACTGCTGAAACTTGTAATCATATCCAAACTAGAATTGGGCAATGCAATCATTAAAGTAATGCTACAGTAGGAATAAGTAAGTAAGTATAAAAAAAAAAAGTAAAAAAAAAAAAAAGTGGGTGTGAAGCTACATAAAAGAGATCATCCTCACAAATACTTAGTTCTGGAAATGCAGTGAGCAAAACCTGCTTTACAGCAGCAGCTGTGTCCTTTGTTTTTGTAGTTAGAATATGTTTCACACTTAACACTCTCCCTAAAGGCTCGGTTCTAAGACGGAATGGATTGGGTTTTTGTTGTTGTTTTTACTGTAATTACTAATTGTTCAATCTCTCTGTGTATGGTGATTTGAGACCTTTTTGGTTAAGTGTTCAGACATATGCATGCTACAATTTACCACATGTTCATGAGCAACAAGTACACTTCAATAAAATACAAAAGGGAGAAAGAAGGTTAACTATTAAAATTGCAAGGTACTGGCAGTATTAGACTGAGGCTTTGGTTCAGAAAAATGGGTTGATGGTGTCCTCACTGATTTGTATCTTGTGCTGGTAGACTCAAGTTTAAACTAATATAGCTTAGAGGTTTTGTTTCCTCCCAGCATGGTGTCTGGATTCAGGCCAAACCCACTGATCTTCCTTGGTTGCCTGACCCGAGACCTCCTCACATAACTATTTTGTTTACTAACCATGTTTCCAGATGATAGTCTCCTGTCTTTTGGGAGCAGATGGCGAGTCAGAGATTAGCTTGATTATTCCTATGCTGAGAGCTTCAGCACATCCTACCGAGATACTTCTTACCTGAATAAAGCAAATGGCCCTTCTAATGCAGAAGAATGTCGGCCATTGATAAAAGTTCATTACGTTATGAAGAGTGCCCCAAATATCTGGAGTTCAGATTCCTTTTTCACCAGAGTTAAAAAAACTTTCCCTGTCTTTAATAGTTTGAATAGGAGCTGAGAAACCCAGTTCTGCTGCTTGAGTGGATACTGAGCCCTTCACCGCTCTGTGCTCTGCTGAAGTTGGGCAAATGATACGGGATTCTCTTATAAAGTGCTTTAAGATCTATCGATGTAAGAGGCTGCATTGAGAGTTTGGTGAAATTGTTACTGTTCCCAAAATACCTCTTGGGGTATACGGGTAAGTTATGTTCAAGAATAGGTGACTGGAAGTGAGATCTGTTGTCAGTCTGAGTGGAAATAATACTTTGCAGAGGAAATTGAAGGGGAAGAATTCTTATTGATATCGATTGATCTCATAAAATGGTCAGCTATGCTATTATATTAGGTAGATTATAAAGACAGTATTTTGGTACTGAGGAGAGCATGTTTAGGGCCGTACCACTTGACATGCTAAATTACAAAGCACAAACTAATTTTTAAGCTCTGTCCCTGAAGTGGAGTGAGTTCCTGGTGGTTACTGAAGTCCGCTGGGAAGCTGGGGTCAGAGTTTGGGACTTATGATTCTCCAAGTCCTTTCAGGTTAGTGTCTGTGTTAAGCTTCTGATAGATTTATTTAGGGGTCCTGAGGGGCAGAGAGTGGTTTTAAGCAAATTAAAATTCACTAATCACCTGTCATTGCTGTTCGGCAGCTGAAAAGATCACATATGCTCTGTGTACTGTCAGTATACCTGGGGGCATGAGATCTCCTGAATGAGGGAAACCTGTCCAGGAGTCTTATAAGGAATTATTGTTAGAATGTAATCAAACATTAACTGCATTGTCACTGAAATCTGAAGGAAATTTAATAGCAGAGAACTGAACACCTTTATAATGATGGTTTGAAATTCTCTGTGTCTATAAACTTACCTAAATGCGAGTGTGTCTTTCTTGCTAGGTCTGTTGGCATGTTTCACTTTTTTCTTTTGATTAAAGTATTTCTTGGTTTTGCTAGCATTTTCTGAGACCCCAAATCTGTACTGTAATTTAGAAAATATTTCTCAATACAGGCATTGTTGATGTACATAGTGAATTGTCTTGAAATATTGAACCTTTTAACTTTATTTTGAAAGAATTGTTGTAAGTACTAACATAGCAGGGATACTTCTGCCTTGCAGATACTGAGATGCAGGTTATTCCACATTGATAGTTTGAATTTCGTAAGACCGTAGAGGATGCTTTTTTCTAAAGAGTTGAGAGTATTTAAAGGACTTCAGACTAAAAATCAACTTTCTATTAATTTAGCTGCAACCATTGATCTTATCAAAGCTGAGAATATGAAAGATGTTGATGGTTAGAGGGAAGAAATTGGCTTCCTCTGAGGGAATGAGCAGTCTGTTGCTCGTTTTATCACAGAATTCAAACACCATAAATTCTAACTAATGTGTTGAGTGTTCCTATTGCTGTATCTTTCAGAAGGCTGTTTATGCTGGAAGTCCAAAAATATATGAGAAATATAATAACAACCCATTTGTTGAACTGGAGAAAGAGCATATGTACCTGCATGAATTTGGGGTGTAATGAAGATCTGAGTAACTCTCCTGTTATGCTTTGTTCATCCTCTGTACAAATGATGGGTGTTTTTTCTTTCTTTTTTTTTTTTTCCTCTCCAAATGTATACCTGTTCAACAAGAATCTGGTCCTTTGAGAGACATTTAGACTTAAGTTCTAAGGACTGGGCTTTATTAAGGCATCCATTGTAAATAACTTGCACTTTGATATTACATATTTTAACTGATGATCTATCAATTACATTAAAGCTGTTACAGCTTGAAGAAAATAAACCAGGGGTTCTTTCAAGACCCTTTACAGCTGGTATACATCTTATGAATAATGCTGTGTGCTGTAAAGGGAGACTCCCTCTTGGTGGTTTATGGTACTGGCCTTCATCCCCGGTGAAAGCCTTGTCTGCCCCACAGTCTTTGGAAAAAACTCTGCACATAAATACCCATGAAAGGTCTCCTGGTTTAAATTGTTCCTTTTAAGCATTCTCCTTTGGTCTATCACCTGCAGGAAGACTGGAATATAAATAGCACAGGTGATAACTAATTTATTTTTCTTCTCACTTGGCTTATCAAATGCTGATTAGCTTGTACTTGCGTTTTTATCCTATTAGTTCTTTACCTTCCAAACCAGTAGCTTTCATCTAAATTTTCACTTAATGCTCTTCATTCTGCCTATTCCTCTTATTTCTCCAAATACGACTTTTTTTCTTTGACAATTCAAAACTTGTTACTGTATACATTTCACACATTACAAGGTCTGTTTCATTGCATCTGTGTAACTTCAATGCATGAAAAGAAATCTTAAACTAGGCTTTAAAAGTACTTTGTATTTGATACACATGGAATCTAAAATGTTTTAAGCATTTTCTATCTTGAAAATACAACTATTGGTGAAATGTATTCTTCTTACCTATAGTCATTTGAAACTGAGTTGGAAAAAAACTTAGGTCTGAAACTTCTCTGAACCGACAATAAAATATTTTCCTCTTCAACTCAGTGCCATTTCAGTGATCTTCGTACTTTGCCTCCTCTTGAAAAACAGTTTTTTTCCATTGATCTCTACGTAGACAATCTTACTTTCTCAGTTATTGCCTGATGGAAGCTCACAAGAAAGGAATTGGAGATATGTGAGAATTGAAACTGGATTCCAAAACTTGCAATTAAGTACTGCTAGAAATACCAAAAGTAAACCCATTCTTCTAGTAGGGATTTTGGACTTCATATTCTAAACTTGGCACTGGCTGTTAAAGTTAAAAGCTATAACATATTATTTTGAAAAATTGAGAAAACTTGGGAATAATACCATTAGGGGGTTGTCAAGTGAATAATCAAATTACTGCATTCATCAGTTGATGGTAGATTTTTTGCCTGTAGCCATAGTTCTGTGAAGTAGCTCAAGAGATGCTTTATGCTCTTCTGCTAGATGTTTTTTATTTTTAAAAAGTTATTAGTTAATAAAATCTTTCACATCTTGAAAGACTGACAAATGTCAGTAGTAACTCAAAGAGCCTGTCCCTTTCTGTTCTTTCTAAATGACAGGTGTTTTTCTTGCATAAGGTTCATGTCTTTTTCTTCTTTAATACAAATTTATTATTCCAGTAATTCATTGCAGTAGACAGTGTTGGACTCCCCTAACTGCATGTGTTCTTAATCTTAAAAAATTCAGTGAGCAAATCAATGATATTGCAATATGAAAGAAGACAGGAAAATAAGAAAAAAATTTTTTTCATGGATGTTAGTGTGGCCTCTGTCATGTGCTTCTTGTATTATATGTGCTGTGATGCCAAAAAAAGGTGCGCTCTCTGTCTGAAGACAAAGATTGATAATGAAACGCAACGCTTTTTGTTTTAAAGTACTATTATAGGAAGGAAATGGGGGGGGGGGCC
>JAVJGG010000094.1:5667616-5729542 GCA_035590195.1 Aviceda cuculoides
TAAAGAGGAACATTTAGGTTCGTAAAAGCTTGAGTATTTGATGTTCGCTATTTCTTCCATTTACTCATGAGATAAATTAGAAAAATTACAGCAGTTAAAGAGAGATTGAAACTGCCTATAATCAGGACAGACTAACTAGTAGTGTGTAGTAAAGGAGCATTGCCAGCTCTAGCTTTTTATAATATGTGGTATTGCCTACTTTTTTTTTCTTTTTCTTTTTCTTTTTTTTTTTTCATGCGTTTTCTTTTTTGTGGCAATGGCCTGGGTTTCTTCTGTTGATTGATATCATTTGGTAACAGTATCCTCATTCATGGGGACTCGTGGCTAAGGACACTGGCAAGAGCAGATCCTATACAATTTTTCCAGCTACCTTCCCAAATTAAAAAGAAAATCTGCAAACCTCTGTTTTCCATAGGCAACTTAAGTAACCATGTTTCTCTTGGGCAATTTTTTTGTGCTTAAACAACAGCTAACTCCCTAGAAATTAAGGCACAGAATTAGCTAATGAGATTTTCTTGTTGAGCTGAATCTTAATAATGTGTGTGTATATATAACAAAATAGATCACAGCTCCTTTTCCCTGTTTTTGTGGTGTTTCTGTTCCTCCCCGCCCCTCCATTTGACTTTTGATCCTGGACTCATCCTTTTCCATATGTAATGGTGGCCTCTACTCTAGAAGTTTGAGTTCTTTAACTTCTTTGAGTTTTATTTTTAGACTGTGTGTTTGGTGGTTGGAATTTTTTTTTTTCCTCCCCTGCTAGCTTCTATGGGGAAGAAGCAGCACAATCACTTGACAGTAGCTCTGTATATGCTGTTGATTGAGGTTAGTCTTTGTACAGCACCCGTCTCGAGTGTATGTCAACAGAAAGTTAAGTACAAACCAGAAAATACCTATATGCTCCTAAGTTGCTTTGTTTGCTTCTGGGTTAGGGTCCGTCAAAATTCTTCATCTGGTAGAGCGTTGTTATCCCAGGGAAAGCCCTGGTGCTTTCAGCGGGATTCTTTCACTGAATGATGGAATTGGATCTTTTGTCTTGACTGTGTCTTCTCTTGCATTTAGTATTCAGGAGTTTGTTGTTGTTCAGGCCTTTTAATTTGTCATTTTTGTGGTCTCTGTTCTTGTCCACAGGGAATAAAAAAATGTAAACCATGAGCTTCTTGGGGCCTCGAGATCAGCTACCAGAGCACAGACTTATTACTGCACCAAGAGAAGTGATTAGCTTTCATCTGGAGTAGTGATATTTTTTTTTATTCTTGTCTTTTTCAGAGTTAAGAGTTTCATATCATCTTAGAGCAGGCAGGATGGAATACAAGCTATGTCCTTTTGGGGAGAAGAGTCAGAGCCTGGATGGTTTCGTGGTTTTTGTGTCACAGTTTCCCTTTGTGGGGGGGGGTGTTTTTTAAAGGAAGGGGTGAAGTTTTGAACCCCCCCTTATTTGATCAGCAGACATAATGTTAGTGTTGTGGTGTTTGAGTTTTTTTTAATCTCGCGATGCCTAAGTGAAGATGAAATAATATCTCCTATCTTTTTCTGTGGTGTTATTCTGCAAAAATAATAGAAAATAACAGGTAATAATTTATTTTTCTAAGCTGGTAGGTAGTATCTGCAGTCTTTCCAGCAGATCACAAGGACCTTTTGGGATAGAGAGAACTTCCACCCTAAATTCTGTGTGCAGTTCATAGTCCTGATCTAGCGTCATGTTTTAAGACTGATACTGCATTATGGCTGTCAACTTCTCTCTTCGGCATTTAAATTTTTGGAGGATAGGCAGCAGAACGCCGAAGCGGTGACAGAGCAAGAACACACAGCTATAACTTTCTGCTGAAGAGATGTGATCTTCCCATAATGACAGATGAAGGCTGCTCAGAGATTGACGGATGCTCTCAGTTGAGTCCAAGGTGATAAACAAATAAACCCTGACAGCATGTTGATGCTTGTTGATGTTTGGTGGTCCTTTCTTTAGCTGTCTTTTGAGTAGAAACTTGCAGGCTTTCCTTTGCCTAAATGTTTTCTACTGGAGCTCTTGTGGAGGGAACTTAAAGAGTTGGCTTGGGTTTGGCCTCTTTCTGGCCAAAGAGTTGGCTCTCTTGTGTAAGGCGTGTTCACTTCTGGAGTGATTTTTGTGTGTTGGGGATGGGGGGGGGCGAAGAGGCGGCTGCTTTCAATCTCTTTTTTGGACACGTCCCAACCTACTGGGGAGAGGAACTGGAAGAGAAGAGAAGAGTTGAGATGAATCTCAATTTTGTTATTTGTGCCCTTGGGTTCTCTGCTTCCTTACCCATACATGTGATGTTTGACTATAATTTGTTTTGGAAGATTGCCAGGTAAACTGCATTATTTCTTGGAAGAACTGCAAAAATGGCATGTGCTTGTAGCAGTGTTTGCAACAGAAATTTCAAATTTCATAAACAGCAGCTCATTTGGATAGATTGTAGTAAAACATTCCTAATGTATCAGGTTTTCTATTTGGTCAATGCTTTATAGCCTTGGGGAAGATACAGAGCGTGAAAGTTTCGGCAGTGACTTGTAATTGTGGGTGACACCCAGGGCGTTCAGTAAAAAGGACTGACTTTCTGAAGATTTTCAGACATCAAAATTAAGTCTTCTCTCCCAGAAATCTTCATAAATATTTGTGGCTGTTGTGAGTTTACTTCCCAGGGACTTCCTGAGTGCTTCACATTTTCTGTGTGGGATCTGGTCCTTCTGTACATTTAATCTCCTGGAGCAGAGATGAGATGGCATTTCTTGAAATGTAAAAGGCAGAATGGTTACTTCAAAGTTTTCTTTATGAGATTGTAGAATTTCTTAGAAGCATGTAGACTGATCGTTGTGACAGATGCTGGTGTTTTAAGGATGCTTGAGCAGATTATAGCTCAAATTTTGTTCTTAATGTTTTTTAATGTAAAGATCTACATCATGTATAGTCATCCAAAAGATGATCAGCAGTAGTTTTGCTTAGAGGAAAATACTAGGTCAGAGTATATTACAGCTGTAAGTTCAAATACTAATACTTTGTTCTTTGTAAATTGTTTGAGGGTGGAAGGACAACACAGTTTAGCCCTGCTACTTACATTTAGACAATCGAAGACATATTATTCTATTGCTTAACCTTCTAGGATGCTGAAAGCAGCAATCTTTCTCTGAGAGGAATATACAGGATTCTTGCTTACAAGTCATCCCTGGTCTTACAGACTCCACTTACGCTGTTCTCTGGGTACACAAATGTGTGCTCTCTGAAGCTGTGTGGAAATCTCTTAAAAATTAAGAATCCTGAAGTAATGTGTCTTGAGGCTCTGTGTGCCTCTGAGTCTTTCAGAAAAAGTGAATTCCAGTTTTATGCTTAAGCAAAGTTAAGTAGGACTAAGAGAAATACCAGAATTACATACAACATTTTTTCAGTGTTCCTCAGCACCTTTTCAGTTTAGCTCTTCTGCTGAGTGTTGTTAAATCCGTAGGATGGTAATTAAATATCGCCCCATTTAATCCTTCTTTTGGACATCAAATGGCAATGAGTAAGTACTGATATAATGGACCTGGCAGAGCTTGAGCTGCACCAGTATGAGTGATGGCATGCATGCTTTAATAAAGGGTTCTTGGTCCTATGCTCTCTACAGCTAATGCTTCCAAATGTTTGGGTTTATAGGGGCGGCCCACAGAGGGGCAGGTGCTGGAGCTGACAACAAGCTCAAGGACAAAATCAAGATGCTGCACTTATTCTTGGTCTGTTTCTTGAAGGGCACCATTTGTTTTTGCAGCAAAATTCCTTACAGATGCATCTATACATTGCTGCACCCTGATTTAGGTTTCCTGATTTCATGTTAAATATGGATATCGGCTTAATACCTGAGGGAAGGAACAGCTCTCTGCACATCAGTACCATCTCTTCATCATCTTGTTGTACCTAAACACAAAGGATAATAAGTGATCCCTTTGCTCATGAGGAAAAAACACATTGTCTGATTTCTACTTGTTGACCCTGCCTGCAGAGCTTATCAAAATATCAAATACAGTATTTTTTAAGTTACTATAAGTCAGATGTTGCTTTATAACAATTGGATCAGTATGTTCAAACAAACAAACAAAAACCCAAACAAAAAAACCCACAAAAACCCAAAACACAAAAACTTGCCATCTGCTATGCTGTCACCCTTGTGACTTGAGTTCTCGGATTATGAAGCAACCTTCCACGCACATCAAAATGAATCAAAATATAATTGTTGAATATGTAAGCACAGCAGGAGTCACTGTATAGGCAAAAGCAAAATAGAAGCAACAGCTGAAAGTGGCTCTTTCCAGTGCCTGCAGTGCACTTGACTTACTGTGTGTGCGCAAATAAATACTGGTGTGCGTATCTACACGTATATAAAATTTACACAGTAGCAACTTAATTGCCCAGCTTCCAAAGCCTTCCTGTTTTCTCACCTGTGAGGAGTAGCTGTAGTTTGGCAGCTCTGCTGCTGACATGTTCTGGTACGTGTTGTGCTGTGCTTCAGTGCTGGCTGGTCGGATAGTGCCCAAAAACCCCCCTCCAGGGTTCAAGTGCTGGGTGAATTTGTGCCTGCTACAGTTTGTTACTATTTTTCCAATTTTTCATGTTAATAGCAGCTATGCCAAAAGATGGCCTTTATCATGCTCTTGTTGCTGCTTTCCTGCATTGAATTTTCAAAACCTATGCATCTAGGCACTTAAGCCAACACTGCATCATTAGCATCGAAGCCACTTAGGTGCCACGTACGTGAATAGTTACAGTCAGACAGCAAGCATGTGTCAAAACTCCTAAAGCAGGAGGTGAGTGACCCCAAAGTGGTTTTCACCAGCTTATGTCAATCAATTTGCAGCTCAGTGTTTTCCTTCTGCAGCTTTGTTGTTCTTGTGCTGAATTACAAGGCTGGTTTTTCCTTTATTGTCATTTAAGTTCTTCAGCTTTTGATTTGATTTTATCAGCCCCATCAGCTTACTTCCAAAACTATGCAAGAGTCCCAGTGGAGTGCCATGTACAGGCATGTCAAATCCATTTTTCATTTAACTCTATCATGCATAATCATAGGTATAGTAAAGTTTGTGTTACCATCGTGTATTAATGTCGCTTCTGCTATCCCACTACATTCCTTTTTCTTAAATTTTTTCTTGCAAGGCCCTCCAGCTGGTTCTACCAGGGATTGCATCACATGAAATATGGGAAAGAAAGAAATTCAGGTTTTCTCTAAAATATTAAAGGTCAGCACTAAAAAATTGTCTCTTCACAGAAATTTCAGGATTCTTATTATAATCTAAAGTGATTTAAGTTTAGTCCTTGATAGTTTGTAATTTGATTACTGAGCACTTACTTGTCTGTGTAATGGTCCAATCCACTTCTCCGTAGCTGTTGAATCCCTTAGCACAGAAGAAGAGAACAGCCACTTATCTGTGGGTATTGTTATAAAAGATGCTTAAAAATTAAAGTCGGAGTAATACTTAATAAAAATGAAATCATCAAATCCAGGTTTGACAAGACAGATGCTGTTGTGTAAGTTTGTAAGTGCAGTCTCAAATTAGTTATTTAAAGAATTGATACAGCATTGGGATTCTAGTTCTTGCTTTGCATAGTGAGCATTAGCTGTGTATGAATAAATAACACGGCTCTCCTAACGCCAATGTTGGTGCCTAGCACCAGTTTAATGGAGAGAAAAAAAGACTAGAAATAGTAGTTTTGGCAATAGATTTCACCAGTGAAAGCTAAGCATATTACTCTTTGCTAAAAAGTGTGATTGCGATCCTTGTTCTACCTTCACTTGCTCAATTTCATTTTTATTTTCCTTTGGGCATCATTTGAGTACTTAATTTATCTCCAGGACTCCACTGGAATATTTCTATAGCAGACAAATTATTTGTCAGATAGCTTTTGATGGGAGTCTTTCTCTTACTACTCTCAAATTACTTCCCTGTAGGCTTTTTATATTCTTTTTAGAAAGTCCCAGGGACCAAAAAAGTGCTCTGGGGTTGAGACTGACTTCCTTACTGCTGCCTTTGCCTGGGAGGAACCTAATCTTTTAAAGAAAACTCCCAGCTGACTGAAGGTCTGGTTCCCTCCCCATTCCTCCAGTAATTACATTTGTAACTTCACAGCATCCGAAAAGGTACAGAATATAGAGCCCTTGAACCGGGTACCAATTTATTATTTGTGACTTGAGTCCCTAGGTCTTACACTTATTGGGCATACTCGTCGCCAAAGAAAAAGAACATACTGCATGCATGAACAGTCAGTGGTACCTTAGAGCAAAGACAAACTTCTTCTCTCTTGCTCGGAGAACCCGAGCGGGAGAGCTGAAAGCTATTGCCGCGACCAACACGGACACCGGTGTACTTGCTGCTATTAAGCGCGTGCATCTGTATTTAGTCCCTAACAACTTAGTTACTGTGCGGCCCCCAGTTCCGAAGGTTTTCTGTTCTGTCAGATAACAGAACCAACGGCAGGCGCTGTGGGCTGCGTGAGGTATTGTCTGGGCTCAAGTTAAGGAGCTAAAGCTTGTGTCGGACAGGAGCGTGAACGCTGTTCATCTGGAACTGAGCTTCTGCTGCCGAGGCTGTTGACATCACCAGGTAAGGGTTTGGGCCGTTTTCTGGATCAGAGATATTGCCAGATACTGTCAGATCAGTAAATAATAGCAAAATGGTAATTAACAATATTCACAATGCACGATAGTGGAAGAGGGGTATTTGAGTGAAAACGAACTTAATAGAGTTTATGGTAGTGAAGGAATTATTCTTTTGCACTGCAAGACTGTATAGGCCCAAGGCTGACAGATTCTGAGGATGAGGCAAAAACTGTGGTTCAGAGGTTATAAATGCAGAGAAGTCCTTTTCTACTGTGCTGGTAGGGTTTCTCTGAAATTGTCCTTGGAGGTTTTTGCTGCCTGAGAGATGACCCACAAATGCTTGTTTTCTTTGTGAGGCAGAAAAAGGCAGTTCTGTGTGGCCTGTGGAGTAGACCTGTGAAGCACGTTGGAGGTCTGGGGGAGAAAGGGCTACGTGAGGGGACATGGATTTGCTGCTGCTTCCCTCTCCTTTTATTTTTGTGTGTCCAAACTAACTTGGTGAGCAAGGCCTTGCCTCTAGCTGTTCCCCTGTATTGAAGCCACTGCTGGCTGTTCTCTTTGCTGCCCCATTTGCACCCCTCCATCCCTATTCTCCTCAATTTTTTTTGCCCTCTGAGTCCTGCATCTGTAGCGGTTTCAGGACTGAAATTTTGGAACTGGCTGCCACTCCAGGTGAGGCCAGGGCCCTCCTTTCCTTTTGAACTGTACTTCGTAACTTTTTTTTTAAGGCACCTAAGAATTGGAGTAGATCTCTGCTCAGCTGGTTGTTCAACAAAATATACTGTGTTCACTTGAGCCCAGCAGTAGTAGTAAGCCAAATTGTTCGCTCTGCTACTTGTTGGATTTCTATACCCTTTTTGTGTGTGTGTTACCTGTAAATGTCATCATTGATAATTTTGTGTTTTCTCTACTACCTTGGCAGAGTTGGGGACAGAGGAGAAGTTAGGGCAAGGTGGGAAACTGGTTTCCTGGAACAACATGTGCATTTTTGTCTTCCTTTACAGCTGCATGTTGAGGCCCATCACAGTTTTTAATCCATTTATTATGTTGTTGCAGTGCTTTTGTTTTCTAATCAAGATGGCCTGAGGTGCCAAGTAACCAAGTCTGAGATTCCCACTGAAAAACTGCATAATGATTTGTTTTGACAGGATCTATTTACCATGAAATCGTGACCAGTGATGCTAATTTTACTGTCATTTTCAATTCATTATTAGATGAGCCCTTATTAGCTTTTCTAGCACTTTTTACTAGCAATGCTCTGACAAGCCTAAAATTGCAAGGCTTTCATGTTTAGGCACTTTTTTTTTTTTTTTCCTATCATCCCCTGGGACCATTCCACTCAGAATTGCCATAGGCAACAACACTAGACCAAATGAGCAACGCATACTGTTGCTCAAAACTGAAGATTGTTTAGGCACAGATGGACTCAAAGTCGTGATCTTTAAAAAAAAAAATAAAATAAAATAAATTACCTCAATTTACAGTTTCTGAAGAGTATTCCAGCAGTTCCCTTGCCTCATTTGAGTTTTTTCTGCAATAATCTGATGTTGATACTGACTGACAAGTTTGAGTAGTGAGGCTCTGTCTTTTCTAAAGGTTGTAAGTGCTAATATTTTGTAAACCAAATTATTTGAAAGGCTTGTTCAGCACTTTCACTAGAGGAAAAGTTCTCCCTACTTGACTTAAAGTGAAACTTTGACTACCAGTGCTCTTTCTGGTGGCATAATGTAGCTTCTTCGTGGAGCCCCCAATCCTCCCTGCTCATGTTTGACACAGGGATTAGCATAAAACTAGTGTTACCACTAGATGGATCTGTTTCTTTAATAAGCTACTGACTACCACTTGTTAAAGGGAGAAATCTTTTAAAGGTTCTCTGGGCTATATAAAGTACTTGTTATCTAACTGCTCTTTGATGACTACAGTTACTTGTAGGAAGGGCCATTAAAAAAATGATGCTTTTTTTAGCCAGCAGCATATACTATTCTATTGCTTTCCATGTATGGAACTAGTAAGAGCTCTAGGATTCTGTATAAAACAATGTTTTGGTTTGTTTTGGGGGTTTTGGCTTTTTTTTAAATTGATTGATCAGCACTAATAACACCTTACTTAAGTTCCTATATGTACATCTGAAAAATTTATCAGAATTTTTCCTGTGTAAACATAGGTACTTTGACTTGTGACAAATTGAAATGTTCAGTTTCAGTAAATTTATTATACATGGTTATCAGTTGTTTGTATTTATGAAAAAACAAAATCTATTACTTTATATATATTGAAAGCACATGAATGTCTACTTTGCTTTACTCAAAAACATCTGAAACAGAATTGCAAGGCCATTACTAAAGCATTTACAACAAAGGCAAGCCTTAAATGTGAGATGCAAAGGATATTTTTCAGAAGCAGTCACTTTATCAGTTCAAAGATGTGACAGTTGCAACTTCTTCAAAACTTTCATACACTAAGGTAAGAAAATCAAATTTGTGTTTGATGCTTTGCATCTCTATGCCAGGAGTCATAAAACAAGTGATTCTCCCAGTCCAAAACTGACTAGTTCTGACGGAGGCAAGGGGAAGGGACTTCTCTAGAAAAAGGTGAGAAATGACCTAGTTTGGCATTGGCTGGTGGTGGAGGCTGGTTTAGAGATGTCCCTTCCAACCAATACTGCTACAATTCTATAAAACCAAAAAATAGAAACGTTCATAGACATCTCTTATTCCACAAGAAGGGTGGGGTGGGGGGTGACACCAGCAAACCCAAACCTCCAAAAGTTTTCTAAAAGCTTTCATCATACATAACATGGCACAAGAGAACTCTTAGATCTTATGTGCTTACTGTTCTTTTCAGACCATTGCATTCCACACAGTTATATCTTTCTTGAATTAGTATTTGATTTAAACACCTCTTCAAAAATTTTTTTCAATCCCTGGCCTTGAAAGAGAATCCCGTGCTCTCGCCGGCAGTTTATGTGCTGAGATTTCAGGTCAGCCTGTCTGTAATAGTTGCCTGTAGCCAGTTCCAAATTGTATTTGTTTTATGGCATTAGTATTGCACTGTCATGCAAAATTTGCAGTTTTAATCAACTGCAGCTAGACATCTTGTTTAACTGTGTCTGAACTTACCTTAATTAAGAGACAATTCATTTCTACATAGGTAGTTCTCTAATGCTTATTTGCCAAAGCAGTTATACAATATACAAGATGCAGCTGTGCCTCAGATGATGGTGGTTTTCCTCCTACTTCTGCAGATCTTCCAGCTGGTGCCTGAGACAGCTGTCTGTCTTTTAAGGTCATGCTGCAAGTATTTATTTACTTTTATTGGGCTGCTTTGTTTCTTGTTTGCTTCTGCATATACAGCAGCAACTGTCTATTTCTTCCAGAAGTTTTAATTAATATGGATACATTTTGAGAAGCCTATTTCACACTGTGGTAACAAACAATCATAACTTTTTGTGTGTTTTCAGTGACTCTTTTTAACATCTGCTTGGATTTAGCAATTTGCAGGTATTATAGACAGAACTCGTGGGTCTGAATTTTTAGAAGACGCAAGTGAAACTGAGCTTTTTGTGGTATTTAAAGCAGTACAGTAAAGTGAGGAAATAGGAGTAGATGTCAGTGCATCATGTAGTGTGAACTGACCTTGAATTATCAATATCTTGATTGAGTAAATGCTAGTTAATATAGAAGTTGTGCATGTGTGTCTAACCTGACAGTTCTGTACTGGAATTAAGTGCAGCTGCAAATCACAGACCTTTCATATGAATTTACTGTTCTTGAATTTTTAAGCTGTCACACAGATTAAAAGGATCAATAGTATTAGCTGCTTTTTTCATTTTTCAAACAAGCTAAAGTATTAGGGTTCAAGTTCCTGCTCTCTTTTATTGCTATTTTGAAAACAAGTATTGTAATGCAACTGTGATGCTGCGGAAGGACTGACAAATTTGACTTCTGCAAGGAAATCCGTTGCAAATTAGTAACAGCACAGGCATACTCATTGCCTGTATTCATCTTGCAGTTTCTTCAGTCCAATTGCATTAACCTAATTACATGTGATTACACAGGTGTGTAACATTGGTTTGTTTTACATGATACTCTGCAGGTGCTTTTTAGCTAGCTTGGCTGCCGATGGTAATATTTGTATGGCATCGGCTACTAGGGCAATTGCCAGAGCCTCTTTGGAGTACGTAAGCTGTATGCATCTGTATATGCTATATCCAGTGTTCTTGCTTGTAAATATTGAAATAGGTTTTGTAAGGCTTCTTATTTAAATCTTTCTAATGGTACTTAATTTGTAATTTATGTTCGAGAGAGGGATTTTGGACACGATTTATTAGCTCGAATTTTTGTTTAATTGTGGAAGCTTTTTTTATAAATTTTGCAGACACCGTAGTTACTGATATCAGAAATCACTTCAGTTCACTAACAGTAACGAATAAAAACATAAAATATAGCAGTATAATGAGATCTAATTGCAACAAGCTAGATTACAGTCTTTTATTTAGAGGTAGGCATAAATGAATTGTAGGAGTACAACTCAGATAATACATATTCTTCTGGGTTTTGAGAAGATTTTGTGGTTTGTTGGTTTTTTTTTTTAAATACTCTTCAGCAACATGTATGTAGGTGTTTAAGTGCAGGGCATTCTCTACACTGGTCTACTTTGTATTCTTTAAGTTTGGTGTAGGCATGGGTATCGACTAGATGAGGCTATATAGAGAGGTTGAAGTTCACTGTTTGCCTACCATAGCTATGGTATTTGCAAGCTGTTTTAGATGAGGGAAAGTGCTTGGTTTTCTCCCCATTAAATTATTTAAACCAGATGAATGTCTTTACTTTGTATTTAAGTGTTAAAGCTGTAATTTTAGGTACTTCTACAGCATACAATTATGTTGGAGTTTCAGGGTGACATGTAGCAGGCAAGGGGTCTGCTATATTATTCAGTGCCTATTCTATGAGATGTATGGAAGCTCCCTTGCTTTTTTGGAACATCAGTTTAAGGAGATGCACAGAAGAGCTGTCATTAAAAATGTAAACATAATGGTTTACTAAAATGAAGGTTACCGTTCAGACTGCAGACTGATTCAAGTTTCTCTCAATTCTGGCATGGATTTTACATAAAATAAAAGCCAGAGGTTTCTTCTAAACAACTGTGCAGTGGTTAGAGTTGTATGTAACTGCTAATTTTCACCTCACAAGTGGTGAGTAAGAATAATAATTTTCTGTCTGCAAAAACTGCTTTTAGTTTAAAAAACTTCAGTGCTTTAGCTGAAAATACTGGTCTTTCTCTAGCTATGTAGTTTACTTCCAAGTAGTCATTCAGCTCTTAGCTGAAGGTAAGATTCCTAATAGGCTGTTTCTTGTGATGTCTGTCTCCTCCCGTGTGTATTTTTGTTCAAGTGGACTCTGGCACATATGATTTGTCACTCAATTTGTACAATTAGCATTTGTGCTGCCATTTTGCTGAGGGAGAATGATAATATGTCAAGCACTAATTACCTATCTGCTGTTCCTAGGAGGTGCAGACGATGAAGTGGTAATACAACTAAATTTGACAGTGCTATTTAAAGTATTTTCAAAATCCCTCTGAATTTTTGATTTAAAGTAGGTTCATGATGGTATGGTCAAGGCTGTTGTAGGGGGCTGGTATGACAGGCTTTGCCTCAGTATGTCAGCTGCTAATCATCAAGTAGTCTTCTGTGGGGAAAAAAAAACCACAGCTGTATGTTTCAGTACTTTTTAAAATATGCATGCCACTTTTAGGGTAATACCTCATGTATCTCTAGAGGAGGTAATGAAGTTGCAAATTGTCTAATCATTCTAATGCATGCATATTGCAATTCTGTTTGGCAAGTCTGCAATCAAGCCATGGATTTGGTTTAGCTAATGCTAGCCGATCATGAAGGGTTAGAATTTCAGCTGTGACTGATCGACTCTACCAGCAGCTTTCTGTGGGTGACAGATTGGTAAAAGCAAGAAGCTGTGAGAACAACCCTGTGCTTTCCTACTTTGCGCTGCAGTGTTAGCATTAAAGTTGGTTTAAATGATCCCAGCTGGCTGTTAGCAGAGACATCCGTCTGCAAGGCTGTGGTGGGGAGAGCTCAGTGTTACTTAGTCTAGTGCACGTGTCCTGGGGAAAAGAAGGTCTGCCAGGTGACATTCCTTGAAGATGCTCGTATAAGCACTGTCAGTCCACCAACCTCACATGTTTTTGTTGTAGTTGGACTATATAACTAATGCAAGGACCCAAGCCCCATTTACGTGGGTGCCTGGAGCAGATGTGTTACTATATTTTTTTTTTTTTCCCCCTAACAGAATGCCAAAGATTCGTGGCACTGTATACCAAACAGCAAATCTACAAGAGAGAGAATTTACTGTGACCTTTGACAACTCTAGCTGCTGTATTTCTTAGGCTGTTTGGTTTAGCATTGCTTTAAACTGTTATTTAATGTGTGTTCAGGAGGCTTGTGTCTGTGATTGTGTGCAGAACTAAATTTCTATGAAAAGCATTGAGCTTTACTCCAGAGAAAGAATATCAAGTCCTGGAATCATCTGTTATTCTCAGTATGAAGTTACTAACATTGAGTTAGCATCATACTTGACACGTGCACATAAGTACAGTTTTAGTTCTATTGCACTCCTCTCGGCGCCTTTGCTGCCAAGGTTTTTCCTCAGACTTTGCTTGAAAACCAAACTCCCATCCCCTTTCTTTTAGTTTAGCTTATCTTACTTTTGAGTCTACCATAATTGTAATCTCTATTTGTGCATGATGACTTTCCTCTGTTCTGTGGTTTCTTTTAGGAAAGCTGTTGAGCATTACAGGAGGTCTCAAAACTCTTAGACTATAGATGTTATGTACCGAGGCCTGAAGAAGATAAAGCCTAAGTTTTATGGCATTCTTCAAAATGTGTGACCAGTGTACTGTATCTGGTTGATGCTCCAGTACCCTTACTGATCTCAGCCGTGTAAATATACCCTAAGGAGGAGAGCTGCCTATCAGATGAATAGGTCTAGAGCTGGTTTGGGTACTGCGCTGTGGGCCAGCAGTTAAAGTCTTTTGCTAGTAGCCTGGGAAAACAGACCCAGTCTAGTTTAGTTTTGAACATGGCTTTTAGGAGGATACTGCACTTAGCAAGTAGGTCAGTATCTTGTCTGTCAGCACTCATTTGTGGCTGGCTTTAAGGCTTTGTGGCTATCAGCAGCCCACAAATTTCTATCCCTAAATATTAATGAGAAATAATAGATGCTTGAAAAAAGGTAAAGGCCTGCAGTGGATAGTTTATGCTGTGTTATTCAAGTTTCTTTTTAGCTGAGGATATCCACTGGTAGACTTCTGTGCCCTGAAAAAATGACAGATAAAATGTGTGTTGTCCCAATGAGTCAAAGAAATTATCCCCCTAATAATAGTAATTACACTGTGCATCTGTGATGTTCTGCATGCTTAAGACTGTAGAGATATTAGCTAATTAATCCTTTCAACACTGCTGTGCAGTTGGTATAGCTGGTACTATTATCTTCCTTTTGTAAATGAAGGAAAAAATGGAAAGGTTGACTGATGTGCTTAGCAGCACAGAGCGACCTCAAACTTCAGCAGCTTATTCCACTGCACTGCAGTGCCTCGAAGGCACGAGCCAAATGGAGGTCCATGTAGGAGCATTGCTGCAGACACAGACAGTTAAAAATGCTAGCTGCTCTTGCCCTTTATTTTTTTTACTTTGGAACTACATTACCTACCAAAATAGTTGGTCTTAAAATGATGGTAGAGAGGACAGTTCTTGTGGCACAGAGTTGTAAAAACAGCTACTGATGAGCACAAACTCAGCTTTCAACCTTCAGCAGTGCTGGTGGGTTGTAACGTGGATGTGAATTATGACAGGGTACGCTTTGTCTGCCAGCTGCTCAGGAAAGAAAAGCAGCTGTTGGTAAGTAGCAACTGTGAAGCTCATTTGATACAGAATTCATTCCTAGAGTGAATGAACAATCAGTGTTGATATAGCATCTTCTGCGAAAACAGTTGAACTACAGTTCTTATGTTAAATGTGTTGGCCACAAAAGTCAATGCTGGCTGAACTCGAGGTGGTGTCGCATAGTGTTCTAAGCGAATTAATGTATTTCAGCACTTCAGGCAGTAGATGTTTCATGTTTGTCTACTGTTTGAACACTGTAAAGGGTGTGTAGATTAATGTGGTCGCTAATATTGCATGTTGATAATCTGGTGCTAAATGTGCTGCGTCTTGTATGGAGGTTTCAGTTCATGTAACTATCGTGGCTTTGGAAAGTATCAGTTGTCTGTAAAACCCCAAAGATGAGTAAGTGCTTCTTGCCTTCGCCGCAGCATTAACTGTATTCTTGTAAGCAGTTTTGCTGACCCAGCTCAGGTACGCAATGTGCCAGAAAAGCTCATGTGCAGAAGGCTAATTTCCTCTAACAGAGCCCTCTTCTGCTCTTCTAGTTCAAATGTCTTATAAAGCCACCTGGTTGTTTGTCATGCCACAGTGTGGTGTGGAACAAGGAATAGTGTGTACGCTTGAAGCACATCTAGAAGTGTGTTAGTTTGTTGGAATGACCTCCTTGGTGTCTGAGAAACAAAGCCTTCTCACTATACGTGTCTATATGATCTGCTGATAGATCCAAAGTTGTGAATACACTAATTGATGTTTTGGATCATTTTTATGGTAGCAAATAAAGACATCACTGGCATATTTCGGTGCCTAATTTTTGCTCCTTGGCAGCCAGCAGAAAATATGCCGATGTTGTGCAATACCTCCCTTCTTACAGTCAGAGGGTACTGAGCTTGCTTATGGCAGTGGATGGTGTAAAAGGAAAGATCATAGAAGAACATAGATCTGAGATCATCAGTCTTTGAAACCTTAGCTGTAACTTTCCTACTATTCTGTATCATGAGTAAATTTGGTTGCGGCACTGACAACATTTTTAGTCTGCATTCTCACTGCAGTCTTAAATGCCTTTTTTCCCTTCTCACTTGTTGGCATCTCTCCAGTAATTTTTGACTCCCATCATCCATTCCTGATCAGTTTTGACACAGGAATAGAGATCTCGAAGCTCCTTTACTTACTTTGAACGAAAATTGCAGCTGGCTGTAGAAAACATACTCAGATTAGTATCTCCAACAAGAGAGAAGCTGCGGTGGGGGTTCAACAGTTACTGGCTGTATTTAACTTCTCTGACCATTCAGGGTGTGTAGCTCTGAATTGGCCATGCTTTGTGCCACCTTTTAACCTGTAGTAATTTCTGGATGTCAGAGGGAGCTGAGAATACTTGTTACATTGAGAGAGTTTGAGATGTGTAGGAGAAATTAGAATACTGCCTTGATTCATGGGGATCATAAGGGTAGTTAGTGATATTGCAGGGAAGGGTTGGAACAGGTCTCTGAAGTTTGGTATTGTAATATTTCATCACTTGGAAAACATTAACTTCTTTTTTTAGTTAATGAGCATGAAGGGAAATTGACTCTTGATTGAACTGCCTGTCTATTTTCATAGCTATTAACTTTGTGCTGTAGCGTGTAAAGCTACCTTCACAAGCAGCATTACCAAAATAACGCAGCCTTTAAACTGAAACAATAAATACTATTTATCTTTAAAATGGCACTTTTCCCTTTTTCTCATTTTCTGAATTATTTTTGATGAATATTCCCTTAAGCAGCCTGTTTGGCTCATGAATGCCAGTGGATATAGATTAATAACAGTGTATGGGTGAGCACTTCTGATATTCTTTTTCTTATGTGTGCGCTAAACTGCATGGCCCTGCTTTGATACACTGCTTTTGGATGCAGATGTGAACAAAGATGCTTTTAAAGAAATATTGAATGGGTTTGTATTGCTAATATTTTTTCTGTTACTTGAAATATTTTATTGAATTTCTCTTTAGCTTTTTGGCTCTTTGAAGGTTGGGGGGTTATCTGTCAGTGGGCACATGATCTGTAAATGTGTAGCAGATTTCTAGGTCTTCACTTTGAATTCGTTCTCCCCAGGTGCAGGACTTCACACTTTCCCTTGTTGAACTTGGGAATTATTAATTATGCCATGATTTTGAGCTGTCAGCCTTTATGCCCAGCCTTGGGTTTGCAGCCCTTACTGAGGGGTGTTGTCTGGTGTGGTGGGACACCCCAGCTGCCTGTGTTTTCTGTATGTTATCCCAGATTATACTCCTGTTAACAGGATATTTTTGTCTTGTAATTAGCATAGTCACTTACTGCATACATATGTCTTATCTAGCTCTGAGACTAGAGAGTATTTCAGCTATCCTTTCTAGCAGAGCACCACTTCTGAAGCGGTTTACTGGATCTGAACAGAAGATAGATGCTGCTTTTAGATGCTGCTTTTTTTTTTTTTTTTTTTAAATTTCTTTTGTTCCCCTTGCCAGACCAGCCTTCTGTTTACTGCTGCAGAGCAGCCAAGCCCGGGGAAGAGCCAGCACTCCCAAACCGGTGGGACTTGGGAAGTTAATTAAAAATATTAGTTAACATTTGTTCTACTAATGATGAACCAGTTTGCTAGAAAGCCCCCGTAAAAGTGAGTATTCACAGCACTGCAGCACTTGTGGTTGTAGAATTCTGTGGAAAAAAAGTACATATGTTAAATTTTATAGTGAGTATTAATGTTTTGGAGGGCATAACACTGCAACTGCGGAGATTTGGATCTAACCAGGTCTTCACACAGGCTGTGACCCAGCCCAGGCAGCTTCTGACGGCTGCCTGCGAGTCAAACGGGAGGGAGGGTCTGCTGCGGTGCCGAACGCGGGGGAAAAATTTGTTCCGGACAGAAAGCTGCTGAGCCTCCTACACTGCTCTGACCTGGTATTTTGTTATTTACCTTTTTAAAAGGGGCTGTGTTTATAAAATTTTCTGGATTCTGAAAAGAAAAAGTGCTGAGAATTGTTTTAATGTTAACCGTGCTACTTGTATTGTTTGGCGGGTCTGATGGAACAGTTGTATTTTACCGAAACACTGAAAGGAGAACAAGATTCAAGGAAATGTGCTAATAAATAATTAGGGTTTTCTTTTGGTCTTTGTCTGTATACATAGCACTTTTTCCATGTAACTAGGCAAATTATTTGATTGTGTGGGGCAGTAATAACCAATATACCTTTTTCACATGCAGTGAAATTTGCCTCCACTCAGACACTCAGAATTTAAAGTAATTTTTCTAAGCTTGTGGATTTCATTTATTTTTTCATTTTCGTCCTTTCAATAAGTTATGTTGTTCATGACAATTGATATTGTTTCACTTGGAGACCTGTGTTAAAATAGCCGATAGGTTTTTTTGTTAATTACTTTGAAACAGATAATGGGATATGTTACTGCTGGGTTGAAAGTGGGAGCAAAAGGAGAAAAAAACCTGAATCTGAACACCTGATGTTTTTACCTAGCACAGAGAAAGAATTCCCTCTCTACCAGTAATAATAAACTAGTCTGTTTCGAAGGTGTATTCAAGTTGGGTGATTATTTTAGGATCGTAGCATTTATTATTGCATGAAAACCTTTTTGCCTTCTACCAGTAAAATTTTATGTTCTAAACTGTCAAACAAAATACCACTATGATTGCATTATGGTGATGTAACCAATGTATTTTTTACTACTCCCCAGAAGAGGTTTTTCCTTTAAAAGGAAAGATACTTTGTGTATAAAAACCCAGGAGGACAGACAATAATAGCCTGTATCCCCTACAGCTTGTGCGTGGGGAGGGAAGTACAACTTGATGTAACTCGTGTTTAACTGAGTGTGAGGGACTAGGAATGAGCAATGTTCATTGATCCCATATTGTAACAACAGAAATCTCTTTCAGTATATGACCGGCAGAGACAGTCAGACCTATTCCTAAGCGAGGAAGCAAAAAGCAGCAATTGTAACATCATTTAAGAAAGCTTTTGGTTTCTCCCTTAAGGCAATCCTTCTATTTTATGTAGTCAGTGTTGTTAAAACCAGAGCACTCCTTTCCTTTACTTTGTAGCACAGAATTTGTTTGAAGGGTTATGAGCAGCACTGCAACTTTTCTGTCAAGTAATTAATGTTGAATTGGTAATTTAAAAACCCTGCAGCGTGTTTATAAATGTATGCACACTTCTTAAGGCTGGGTTGCTTTCTACGTTTCTATGTAGGGTATGGAGGAAAGGCCAGCGAGTCTCTGCGTGTAAGGTGAGGCAGCCTTTCACCTTGCCACAAAGCACATCTCCCATCAAGGGTGCTCCATCGTGAGAATTTTCAAATATGCTTAACCCAAGGGAGATGAGGTTTTCAGTCATGATGAAGTCATCTGAACTGTAGGCAGGGCTTTTGAAGCTGTTGACTTTGTTAGTGTTTTCCAAGTTAATTAATAGGCAAATGCTTGTTGGTGCAGCTCTGCTGCCACAGTGGATGGAAAGCCCGGTGGCTGTGCCGTCTGAAGTAGTCTGCCAGTCCTCTCTACTTTTTTTGGGTACCTGCTGCACAGATACTAGGGCAACACTGTCTCAAGAGAGCAAGGGGGAAGGCAGAGGTTTATCTTGGATGCTGCCTTCTCCAGGAAAGCAATGAAGCGATTACTTTTTCTGTAGGGATGTATTTGACTGTTACGTGACATGCTTTTATAGCCACATATAAATACCGTGCTCTCATTTCTCTGAAATCACTCAAGTCTGTGATGAGGTTATTATAGGCCACTGGACCAAACGTGTTTAATTTCCCTTATCTTTCCAAGCCAATTTCTCCTTTTAACGTCAATTAGACAGAAGACAAATGTCCTGTAAACAAAACGAGTTTATAATTAACGTATTTATGTGGTGTTCTCACATGCTAATCAGACACGAATGAGAAGTATAGGCCTTACCTGTGTGATCATAGGAGAAGTGCAAACCTGTATTTCAGACCAGTTGTTCTGTGAGCAACTTTTAGATCTTTTTATATTAGAAATCTTGCGGTAGGTCAGAATGCACAATTATCTATGAAGCTTGTGCTGTGGTGGTACTCTGCTTTGGAGATATTTTCTTATCAATTTTGTCTAATAGCACATTCCATGAGGCCAAATGTCTGCTAAGGAATGAGATGTGCTGTTGTATTTTATTGAACTGCTGCTAAAAGTTAGAGAAATTTTTTTCTTCATCAGTTCTGTTTCCCTGCAGGGTCTTGTTGAGAAGAGCTACGGAGCTTAGGCTTCTTTTTGAGGGTCTTTTTGATGCACTGCTGCTTTGAATGATTGCCTTAGCTAAACCAAAACATAGGTTCTGTGTAATAATACCTGTACTGCTGCTGCTTTTGGACTCCACAGCTAATCCTAAATTTTTAAAATTTTTTAATTTCCTAAATTTGAAATGCCCTTTGACAGAACTACATTATGGTTTGCACACTGGAAAGCTCAGAAGAATCTTTGTGAGTGTTTACAGTGCCCTGTGTGTCTGTTGCATGCTTGGTCAACCCTATAAGTCTTAAGTCTTAATTTGGCTGATGGAAGTCAATATCTCTCTTGGTACATCGTCTTTTATATCTACCCAATATGAGTTAAAATACTGACTTAAGTAATGTGTTTGCCAAATAGCAGGAGGAGAAAGATACAGAATTTTTGTTGGCATGGACAATGGGGGAGCAGTACCATGCAGAGAGGGTGAGATGGAGAGTCCCTCCTTCATAAGCCAAGAGGGGGGAGAATAGTGAGACACACTACAGATCCATGCTATAGTAGAAAAAGAGGGGTGGTGAATGAGCAGACCACACTTTGTCCTTGCTACTGAGCAAGGCATGTTGAGTGTCTCTGGGCTCTCTGATCATAGCTTTTGTGTCTTGCTGTACTTGCTGGACTCTTATCCTTCTCAGAAATACAAAAAAAAAAGCTGAGGAAATCTACAAAAATAGTCTAAGAATATTCTTTTTGAGCAGGAGAATATCTGAATGGCTTAGATTGCTGAAGAGAACTATAACGTATTATAAAAAGAATGTGGTTTGGTTTTGTTTTTTAATTGTGATGATTCAATGACAAACTGCTGTTAAAACCGAAGAGCTAAAATGCAGGTGAGCTGACACAGTATGATGCTCCGAGTTGTTACCTAGTTACTTGTTTGGACCGATCATCTGAAAAACCCGAAGAGTTATTTGAGTGTGTAATCTCCATTTTTCTCGTGGCTCTGCCTGAACTATGTTTGCTTGCTGTGTAAGCCTACTTAATGTAACAGAAACTCGTAGTGGTAGTTGGGAATTTCTTTTAGTGCATAACATTCCTCATTGTCTTGCAGCCACTGAAGAATGGAACTGTAACGTGAATAGTGTTTCCCAAGTTTAATAATGTGAGAAAAGACAGGGGATTGTATCTGCCTTTATTTGTGTTTAACACAGTGATTGATGAATTGTACCAGTATGCTTTTCCCATGCTCAGACATGGGCAAGGACATTTTTAGGCAAAAACTGACTTGATGTACACTACTTTATATAATCTTTTTGAGTTCAGTGCCTCAGATCTGCCAACAAAGCCGTTAAGTAAATCCTAAATTTTTCACTACTTGAAATACATCAGAAAACTGTTCTTTTTTGATAAAGGCTTCCCCCCCCCCCCCACATTTCTTTCTTGAGCTGTCTGGTTTTTATCTTTCTAGGAAGATAACCATCCTTACTTCCTGGTAGCAGAACTGGATTTTCTGGATTACATTGGCTTCCATTATCTATGTCATGTACTTACCAGAGAATCTCTCCATATTTCTTGCAAGCTCTCTATTTGTGATATAATTTCAAGTAATTTGAAAGAACGAGCTATTGGTAAAGCTACGTTATGGTAGGATTTTTTTAATGCCTCTTCTATGGAACAATTTAGAAATTGCACCTGGGCAAGTGTAGCTGCAATGGCACTGAGTGTAGGATTGGTGTAGGAGTGTAGAATAGGTGTGAATTCCAAACATCTACTGAAATGTTTACAGGCTTTTTAGGAACACTTGTTACCTGGAGCACAGCTCCTTTGACTGCCTTGAAATGCAAGTAATGATGAAAACAGTCTGCCTGTGTTTCTAATGCTGTTATAGAATAGCACTATGAAATTCTTTTCTTTTAAGACAGGTGGCAGAGATGCTCACTACCACTAAAATGGAAGAAAAGCATTAATGCTTAATAAAAACATTTTTCCTTTCCTGATAGGGAAGCACATAAGGTTTATATTAATTACACTATGAAATCAAAATAATGAGGAGACAAATGCATGCATGAGGTTCTTGAAGTTGTTAAAATTGGTATTTAGGTCAGCAGTAAAATATAGTTGTTCCTGTTTGGCGTCTTTTCTTATGTAAGGTGATTGAAGTAACTTTTTCCATTTTCTTTGTCCATCTTTAAATCCTGGTTTGTTTTTTTTGTTGTTGTTGGGGTATTTTGTTTGTTTGGTTTTTGTGGTTTGTTTTTTTTTTTTTTTTTAGTGTGGAGGTTGTGTTGTTTGGGGGTTGGGTGGTTTTTTTGTTTGGGTGGGTTGTTTTGGGTTTTTTTGTTTGTTTTTTTGTTTGGTTGGTTTGGGTTTTTTTGTTTTTTCCCCATGCTTTTCCAGCTTATGGCTTCTTCCCTGCTCACATGTTAATGCAATGACTTAACTGAATAAAGTTTCATACCTCACAGCTGCATCTGGATGTTCCCACTGCTTACATCAGTGCTGAAGTGGTGTTTAGATAGACTTTTCTGTATGGTTGCTCTGGGTAGGATTTAACCAGAACCCATTTTGTCTTCAGGGGTGTTTTATTGCCTCATCTATCTGACTGCTGGAGTCTTGTCTTTATGTGAGGAAGGCTCAGACTGCTGCTCCAAGGTCTTTCAGTGCATCTGTTGCAGGGACTTGCCTGTGAGATTTTCACCTTGTCTTTCAGCAGCGATTCAGGACACTTCCTTTCTCTAGAAGATCATTGCTTCGTGCATGAAGCCAGTTTGATATGTGCTGGTGTTGGGTTCATGTGCTTCTGGAGGAAATGCGGCCTCATGGAGAGGTCCTAATGTGTCCCATATACAAATCCAGTCAGGCTGTGCATTTTTTTAACAGACACCCCAAGCGTGAGCAACTGCGTAGGACACTGTCTAAATAGCATTCCCTTCTTTTTTTTTTTTTTTAATAATAAATAAAAACTAGATAAATAATTATTATCCACGTTATTCAATCATGCTTTCAGTGTGAAAGGTCTTTTCGCTAGGTTTTGCTTTCAGGTAATCCCTTTGGCTGCCGACTGTAACATGAGGTGTTGAAGGGGATGAAGGTACCCGTCTCTAGTTCAACACCTCACACCCACAGAAAATGGAGCTATTCTCCATCTTGAGAGGCAGTGTAATTTCAAAAACCAGGGAGGCTGCTGGCCCGGCACTGCTGTGTCTGGTAGTGGCTAATTCCGGTTGTCAGTGGGGAAAAACCAGACAACAATTTATCAGTGCGTCACAGTGATAAGGAGGCAGAAATCTGGAAGGAGACTGCAATTGCAGCATATTCTGTAGTGAAAGCCACCTTAAAAATAAGACAAAAGAGAGAGAAAAGCCAGAAATGGCTTACAGCTGGGTGTAATCAAACAGTCTAGACAAGGTGCCTACACTGAAAAGGATAAATAATATAGGTAATTAAATATATGTGTTAGCAAAGTGAATGTCCCCACCATCACATCTGTGAGTTGATTCATCTCTTCAGTAATCTAGCAAGCACACCAGTGTCTCCTCTCTGTTTGTTCTCTTATTACCTACATAGATTTTGTTTCTCCTCTTATTATCTGTTGCTACATGTTTATTCTTCCATCTTTAGCACTTTGCTGCTGAAATAAATACCAGCCTTTGCCATGACCAATGGAGTTTTCCTTGCTTGAAGTGCTGTAAGCTAAGATGTCTTAAAGTGGAACTCTGAGATTTACTGTTGGGCTGTGTAAGTCTTTCTCCAGAAGTAACCCTGGGAAGATGCACAGTGGGAGGCTCGTGGTGAACCCGCACAACCCCACAGAAAGCTCTACCTGTTGAGAGCAGCTCCTGTTCTGCCTCTGTCTGCAGTGCAGTTGTGGTGCAGTGAAAGTGAAGTCCAGTAAGGTCTTCCATTCAGCTCATAGTGCGATATCTTGAAAAATGATGCTTTTGGTACCTTCTGATTTCATTTTGTTGCTTTAAAAATATAATTACTATCTTTACTGAACTATTGTCCCGAGTGTAGGAATAAATTGTGAAATAAATACAAACTGTGGTTATTATGTTGTTGTTCTGTATATGTTCCTTGTTTACCAATTATATCTTACCTCTAGGGTAATCAACTTTAAATATCCACCAATAATCTGAACATCAAATGGTACTTATCCTAGAAGTACACCCGAGTAATCTATGCACATACATTAGGAGTATGCCAAAGTGTTTACTTAAATTTTAATGTGATGTTCTGTATAATTTTCCCGTAGATTAGATACTGCAGGAAGTTCACATGTATTTTTCCCTTAAAAGCTACATTCAGTAATAATGGGTAGTATTTATAGCAGTTGTGGTGAATTAGAAGACTGATTGGGTGAACTACTTGATTGCTGCTCATTTAGCAGTTATGCTTCTGCCAAACCTCTCAGTGAAATTGTGCGTGGAAGTTTGTGTGTTGAAGTATGCCTGCACCAGCTGGGAGCATCCGAGGACAATAGGAATTGCCTAGGCAGCGCAGAAGTCAAAGTAGTGTTTGCAGCATGTGCAGCTTTAGTCAGCAAGAAATATTATTTGTTTGTAGAAATGACTTGGCAGCCTTGTGTGCTTGAAATAGTTGTGTGTGGTTTTTAAGCGTGTCAAAAATCACAATTTTACCATTCCACTGGGAGTAGACATTTCGGGGACAGAGATAATAGTCCCATGACCACCTTCTCAATCACAGAATTCAACATCTTTAAGATCCTGGAGTCTCTACAGATGCTCCCCTTCTGCTAATCTTGTCATGCCGGCAGCAAAAGATGCATTTTATCTGTTGTCCCAAGGTGTGGCACAGGTCTTGGGTGATGAAGGAAGTATTTCTCAGTAAGAATTTTTGGCATACTATTCCATATCTGCTCACTTTATATAGTATATGTAAGTGGATAAGGGGGTGCTTTAAGATCTTGAGTGAAAGCAGCAGCTACGTCTCCTAATCTTTCTTTCAAGGTTAGGGACTTTGGTCCATTTCAGAGACTGGTTTTGAAGATTCTCTTCACAAGGAAAAGGACATTTAAATTTTCATTACTATGATATCTGAGATTGTCTTTGTCTTTGACTCTTCTTGTCCTACAAGTGTTATGTGATGTGTCTGGGATATTTCTGAGCACAATAAAATCAGCAACGTAAAAAATTTCACAAGAAAATATGTTTGCACATTCTCCTGGAGGGAGTATGAAGCTTTTAAAGTGTTACACAGTGGTATTTCTATTATGTAAAACTGATCAAAATTGCATTTATTCTGACATGCCTAGCACAATGTATTGGAGTTACTCTTACACATTAAAAATACGTTATGTGTTCCTGTACGTTATCTGTCGAAGGAATAAGATCCCTTTTTTTAATATTAAGGGAATGTTGTTCTTGGTTTCACTGATGTGCCAAAATAATATATATAATTGATTTCTTTAAAGCTAGCTTGACTATTTTTGTAAATAAAATGCAGTATCACAAAGCACCATGGACAAATTCATTGCTGTATCAACACAGTATGTAAACACATTTAAGCAGACGGTTAAATCAAGTTTATGGTGTGTTTCCATTGCTGTAGTTGTAGTGCGGTCAGCGTGCAGATGCACCTGATGCTCTTTCTTTCTCATAGTTGTAAAACCTGGAAAGGAGAAAAAGAGGAAAAAGAATAATATCCAATATTTTGTCCTGGCTTTGTTGCTTTAAGAAGTGATCTATCTTAGTTCTACATTTCTTTTTCATCTCCATACCTGTTAGGAATAGTTCACTGGTCACTTCTGTGCTTCACTGAGCTCTTTACTTATCAAGCTAAATACAGTTCATAACTTCTGGCAGTGGGGGTGTCCCTCCTTCAGCCTCTTACAGAGCCACATGGGTTTTTGCATTCTTTTTTCCCCCCAACACAGGTCAGCCATGCGTTGCCTAGAGCCTTGTACTGGTGTTTGTGGCCTCCCCCTGAGGACAGCTTTGGACAGGTAGGGGCAACCCGCCCTTGGCCGTGCACCTTTGGTAGGTACGCCGTTCTCGCTTGTTCTGCTGGAGGACATTGAGCTGTGCTAATAAGTGCACTGAAGCTAGAAATGAGCTTGGGAGTATCTCCAGAAAAGGCAAGGGAATACATGCTTTGAGTTGATGTCTAGGGTGGCGTCTGCCCAGAGAAAGGCTCTCCGGTGTATTTCTTGGGTCAGGAGAAAGGTCATCTTTACTTGGGTCTGGCACAGTGTGCACTGCTGTGATTTCTCAGGCTGTACTGTGGCATTTGATGTAGGTACCTTTATGGGAAATGCAGTTAATCTCAGTTCCTTATATTAGCTGTGTCAAAACTGTGCTGATATTGGTACTGCCCACCATGTGGACAGAGTGTGCATGGTGCCAAATAGCTCATCACAGGTAGCTAGCTTGGAAGATGCGTAAGGTAGCCAGATGAAGTAGATGTACTTTATGTATTTCACATGAGGAAGGAGTGAGTGCTTGCGTTACTGTGTCCGCTAATCCCGCTGAGCAGAAGGCAGTCCCATGAGCTGCCAGGGTGCCTACGTCCATACTCAAGAGAATTCTGATGTGAAGAGATAGCCTGATGCAATGTGTCATTCTCTACTTTACTGGTACGAGTTGTTACTTTTTCCCATTATGGCACACTGGCACCAAATCAGAGGATTTTTGGATTTGAGATCGTCGGTTAGTTCTGAGAGGAGGAAAAAAAAAAAAACCAAAACAACCCCAACTTCATTACTGTTTAACAAAACTTTCTTAAGAAAGAATACTTAAAAGTCCAGAAATTTGGGACTGTGAGAAAAAGAAGGAGAAGTATATACCTGCTTTTGGGTTTTAGTTTATATTTACGGCTTAATGTTATTAATCAAAATAATACAGGACAGCACAACTTCTCTTCCATGCGCTGTGTTACTCCCTAGCCCTGCAGAGGTGGCCAGCTGTCACAGTCACCGAGGCGGAGAGCGTCCTCGGAAGCACGGCTGACGCGCCGCGCAGATGTCCTCCTTACCCTCGTCCATCTCGGCAGCCACGGCAGATAATCCGGTTAGGTTCCTTGGCGGTATCCGATGGTTATTGCAGGAAGACTGAAAAACACTGAGATCTTTGGTTACCGTCAGTGATCATAGCTCAATATTGCAAGGAACCAGTTGCTTAATGGGTAACTAATTATGTAGTGTTTACTCTGGGAAGGCTATCCAAGGCTATTGTGCAGTTTTAGGATCTGGCTCTTGATTGATTAATGAGTGATTTGTAATTCCTAACTATTTTTGGTGTGCAAGGGAAAAAAGAGAAAAGGTTAAAGATTAAAAATGAAGGGGCCTGTTAATGAACAGATCCTGTCATTTCTTTGATTCACAGTGAAAAGCAGGTATAAAAGTTTCTTTTGGCATTTATTTATAGGATTCTAGTGTAATGGAAAAACTGTGATTAGTATGTAGTCTTAAAAAAAAAAGTTGGTGGAAAAACCTGTTGATAGTTGTTTGACTCTGGATCGATTCAGTTGTAGAGAATGAAAGTGGAGTGACAATTCACTTTTTGCATATTTGCCAAATAGCATTGCCATAATACTAAGTAGCAGATAAAGTAAATACAAGATGAATTTTATGCTCTTGTCCAGAACACTGCAGAAATAGCAGCTGCCAGCTCTTGTTATTAAGTCCTGGCTTAGTGAAAAGGCCACACAATAAAAATTGCAGGAAGGAAAACAAACGTTAAGTTATATTGAGAAAAGAGTGCGCTAAGGGGTATTATGTGGCATCTCCGCATTATGTTCATGTGGGAATTGAATGCTTGTGATTGGAATTGGAGGAATGAAGGGTTATAATAGTGACACAAACTGTCATTTGGGGGAGAAAAATAAACAAATTATGCATTTAAAAATCCTGTCATAGCTTTCATCAGAACAATGTGGCACAGTAGTTAATGGGTTTTTTTAATATGATGAAGCTATAACAGATAGTTTGTGTCAGTTCGTGTATATAACTGTTTGCAGGAACCATAATAAAACTAAAAAAACAGGGCTGTGTCTTATTTACTGCTATGTATATATATTTATAATATTTATCTCACTGCATTCTTACATGGTTTAGTTCTGGGGTTTTTTAGTCTCAAAACCTTGATTTTTCTTAGCAATTTGTAGATTTGTGCTGGACAGCTGCAGGATCTAGTGCTGTCTGTGTTAGTCTGACTCAGTGCTTCTGTTACCATCATTTAATGAGGATATAATGAGATTAAAATATCCTTTCCCTCAGAAAGAGGAGCCATTAATAAACTCTGTTGCGTTGTATTGACAGTATAACAGGGAGGTGGTTATGGCAAAACAACTTTGCTGGTTCTCACTTCCTGAGTGAAGCCATTTATATACGCTTAATGTGGCACGTGTGCATATACATATGTATGTGTATACGCATATATATGGGCCCAGGTGTGAAATTTAGTTTATTAAACATCCAGGAATGTCATCCTGTTGAAGTCAGGGTCACTGGCTCCATGTACAAACCCCGTAGTTTTGTATGCAGCTATATTTTGACATAAACCAGGCTTTTTGGTGCCATGGGTCCGTTAGGAAGCGGCTGACTTCTCCGACTGGTGGTAGTTTCACAAAAAGCCAAGCTTTTGGTGTGTCCTTTTAGGAGCCTGTCTGGCAGCACCGTTGCTCTCCTCTCCTGGGAGCTGATGTGCCCCTTTTGCCCTGGAAACACGAAGGAAGCAGGAGGCTGGTTTTACTAGAAAAAAACCAACTCCCCTAAATACGAGTTTGCTACGAGCCCTGTGCAGTTACTGAGGGAGATAGCAGCTCTGGGCTGGGAATGCAATAAGCCTGTCACTTGTTCCAGTTCTGCAGGGTAACTGGTAGCTACGTGGACCCAAGTCCCAAACAAGGCCATGATTGATGCTGGACCGCTTATCGGCGTACCGGTTGGTATCTCTCCGTTGCCGCTGGAGACTCCCAGCTTTCGGCCTCCTGTTTTCACAGAGGGTATCGCGAATGAGCCCAGCTAATTTGTGAAATCCAGTATCCCAACATTTTCAATTTTATCCTAATGTGACCCATTAAAAAGGCTGTGTTGTTTATTGTACATGAAGGTTGTGCCTGCAGTTTTCCTTGTAACCAGTGCTGTAGGTATTCTCCAAGTGTATCGTCTTGTTACTTGACCTAAGGGATACATTGGGATATGGCAGGGGTTAACTGTTACAATAATTACCTAGTGGCAGGTTGACCTAAAGGATGAGTTTTTTGAGGGCAAATACATGAAGCTTCCTGTGTTTATTGCATTTTAGAGACCAAAGAGATTCTGCTGAAAACTGTGCTCCTAAAATAAGTCACAAATTTCTTCTGTAATCCAGACTTTCCAAGATGAAGTCTAATGCTGGAATTTCAGTATTTTTGTGGAGACTTTTTTGCTGTAAATGCATTTCCATAGGGAGAGGGTATAGTGAAAAATAATCACACACATATATATATATATATGAAGTATAGGTAACTTCTGAAAGATATTCAAAATTGTTTATGTAAAAGTGTTAACCAAAAACTGTGCTTGCTTTATACTGCTGAATATTTTGGCTCTTATCCGCTCAAGCATTTAAGCAGGGACAGCTTAATTTTATGTGTGTAAGCTCCATTCAGAGTCTATTAGCTCTGTAGTACTGCACATGCCAAGACATATAGCTGCGTTGGGGCCAGGTCCGGAGACTCAGGTCGACAGTACAAATACCACGCTAGGGAAGACCACAGGTACAGGTTCATTTAAGTCACAAATTAATAATAGATGTAAACCATGCTTAGTTTTATGCAATATTCTGAGCTGAAATGTTTGTAAATGCTTTGAAACATCACTGCTGCTTAGCTGTAATAGTGTCCATAGCATCACCAGGTGGCCTTCTGTGAGCTGGTGGGTTTCTGCTTGTTTGCTTTTTTCCTTATGGCAAACTACCAGCATGTTGAAAAAAAAAAACAGTGATCTTAACTATAGAGGAAACATTAGTATGGAAGTTACTGGCCCCAAGCTACAAAGTTAGCAAACTGTAGGGAGCTTCCTTGGATTAAACTTTCCTGTTTGGCTCTTGTTAAACTTGAGATATGCACAATATTGTGAACTTTCATGGAGCCAAATGGTGAATTTTAACCCTAAACCAGCATCCACTTTTAAGAAAATTTGCACCATTGTATTTTAGAATGTATATACTGTCTTTATCAGATGGAAGCCAATCTAAAAGCTGCCACTGGTTACATATTTACTAAGGAAAGGTGTCACTGCTCTGCAGCAGTTTGGAGCTACTTGGTGCATACAGATGTTCAACTTCAAAATATTTACTGGGCTGTTGTAAAGAGTTTAAAATAAGTATTTTCTTTCTGTGCTTTTCTAATATGCTCTAAAGTAACTACATTTTAACTAACAGATTTTCAGCTTTATTTCTATACTTGTTTTGAAAAATAAATTGCCTTTCAGGAGGTAGAGTCCAAGCACTTCCCAGAAGGGTGCTAGATAAACTATATGAACAACCTATCTACGTTTGTGCTTTCAGCCCACATTCATGGGACTTGCTACTGAATTTTACAGGAATAGTATTTCCACATAGTGCTTTCATGCCATCAAAACCTGAATGATGACTGAAATAAGTGAATTTCTTCTCTATTGTGCCTATATGAAAAGACATGTGTGTTAGGTTGAGGGAGGGAACTGGGTTTACGGCAAAATCTATGGAATGGTGCAAGTGGCTTTCTGCTAACCAGTTCCTATACAGGCAGCAAATCCCTATGCTTATTATGCAAAACAAAACAACAACAAACCCACCAAAAAACCACACACAAGAAACAATGCTAGAGTGGGCCTAAGCAATGTGTTTTGGCTGCCAGCATGCATCAGACTGCTTTTTCTGGCATGCCAGATGCCCATGATGGGGACAGTGTGTGAATGTCACTTTGAAGCACGTAACCAAAATAAAATTTATTATTCTTTAAGCTTGGAACTGCCAAATAAATTTTTATATTTGCTTCATGAGAAGTCTGCCAAAAAACCCACAAAGGCAGCTGTGTCCAGTAGCACACAGCTGTAATCTACAGAAAGAGATTTATTTGCTTAAAATTTGCTTCAGAGTAAATATTATGTGAGTTTTTACAAAATCACATCAATTTTTATGTAGCCTACCTCTTTGGAAAGTATTTTTCAGAGGTGGGTAGCTTCTCTTCTTACACCAGTCACTGCCAGCAAAATGTCAATTTTGGGCGAAGGAAGCAGGAATTGGATGAATTTTCAAGTGGAAGTGAATAGCACTTTAAAACTATCTCATGAAGTCTTAAGTTCTCTGTGCCTTCTGATGAAGGTTAATGCTGATAAATGCAGGTGCAAGGACTTTAGAATTAAGGTTGAATGATGAAATTGCTAGCTTTCTTCATTGTTCTCCAGAAATGCCTGATTTGCTGCTGTCCACAAAGTCTTAAAAACACCACTGGTTATACCTGGCCTCTCTCTAGACCTTACTGGCCTCAGCTTTGTTCTGTTTCTGTGAAACACTGTTTCCAAAGGTGATGAGTTTTGTACACAGCCTGCTTGTACTGCCTTGCTTGAAATTTGTCCTGGAAGCTCTCCTAAGGAATATAGAGGTTGAATTGAAGACTGACTGTCCTGTATTTCTTTATCTAAATCCCTAGTCTCGGTTGGCTCTCTCCCTGCCTGGTCATGTTTCTTGTCTTACAGGAGTTGGCTGGTACGTATCTGCTGAGGTCCTCTGCTGAAAACTAAAATGGAGGTAACCTATTGTCCTGGTTTCAGCTGGGATAGAGTTAATTGTCTTGCTAGTAGCTGGTATGCTGCTATTATGACACCTATTAATAGGTACGACACCTATTAACTTTATCTTAGTCTAAGCGTTGAATTTGTGCTTCCTTGTATTAGGATTCCTGGGATCCTTCCTTAGAAGGAAGACATTGGCTCAGGGCAGAGCCTCACAAGTGCTGTGGAGGGGCAGGGATGTCCAGGTTATTTAGCATTATCGGTTATATCCGGGAATGCAGTTTTCTGTTGCTACTTGCCCTTGGCAGCTCTGATCTCCACCTTCTTGTGACTCCAGTCATTCCCACTGATAGAGCTAAAACTGCAGTGCAAATAACTGTCAGGCTAAATTCTGCTGTTATTGAGGTGAAAATGGGATTTTAGTGCAGTGGAGAGTTTGCCTGAGGGGAGGCAAAGTGGCCTCCTCCATTGCTGCCTTGTTCCAACAGTTGGTGCTCAGTGTCTCCAAGCATGTTTGGCAAAAAAGGTTCTTGGCCATTTTTTGGGGGGAAGGGTGATAACTGGAACAAGCAAAAACAAGTGAGCTGGAGGCCACCTTGGGGATCTGGCGGTGTAGCTGAGGGTGGCAGAGGTGACAGTGGCTGAGCTCCTCTCCCAACTTTTGAAAGCAATTAAAAATTACTAAGCAGCAGTTGTTTTCTTGAGTCTGCTTCATTTCTGGCTGAGTGCACCCTGACCGTTCCACAGCTGTTGAGAGTTTCTGATCCTGTCATGTCCTGGCACTGGACCTGCAGCACGCTGCTGGGGAAGGGCTGTCGGCAGTTACCTGGGGGCTCATTCAGAGCTGGCCTCCGTTGGAGACAGTTGCCTCTTCATGCTGTTCAAGAGTATTTTGGGAGGAGATGGCCTGCTCGGGTGGTTTTGGGTTTTGGTTGGTTGGTTTGTTTGTTCCCCCACCCCAAAGTTCAACCTGCAGCAAATCAGCTTTGATTATGGCTTAAACTGTAAAGCCAATTTTACTGCTATTTGGATTTCCCTCTCAAGAATCGGAAGACCACAAGATAACTTCTGCAGCTGAATAGAAATGCTGCATTGCTCTGATCCATCGTGTTTAGTTGGCTGGTTTTGGATGATGATATTTAAACCCGGTGTTGCAAAATCATTCAAAACTTCCTGCTGTGTTTATTCATTTTGCTTTGGTTGGAATACTACATTCTGGTCAGGTTTGACCTCCAGATGGGATTTAAATAATGGGATTTAAAACTGTTCAAGGAGCCTGCACCAAAGAGTAACTATTTTAGTAGAAAATTAAAGCTCTGTACATTTTAAATTGCTTAGTAATTAAACAAACAAACAAAAAGGGCAGTGCAATACAGATTTGATACATATGATATTACTACACAAATTTCCCATATATGTTATTGTAGGTTATGTTGATATTAGATGAGACTAAAAATGAGCTTTGAAAGAAAGCGTCTGTACTTAGAGTGAAACATTACCTGGGGAATTTACTTTCTGGGACAGAATATCTCGTGTATTTAAACTTAGACACTAACTTTCAGTGATAACTTTGGAGCATTTTCAGATAAGAGTATCTGCACCTGTGTTGCAAGATTACCATTTTGTTGCAGAACCCTTCTTTTATTAGCCCTTCTTTACTACTAATGCAAAATTACCTTAATCTATATCAAGGAACAGGCTAGAACTCAAAACATCTTAATAAGGTAAAAGTTGCATCTGTTGCCTGGGTTGTAAATAAGGTGCTTCTCTAACCTTTTGCCAGTGTATGGCGCTGACTTTTTTCTGTCTTCAGAAGGTCCCCTCTGACGTTTTCCCATCACCTCGTTTCTTAATTAGCTCAGCAAATCTATGTTAAACCTGTGCTGCCTGCCGTGGTTTTTAGTGTTTGCTAACCTGAGTGTGATTGATGTCATTGTCACTTTCTGTCTCTAATAGTTATAGTATACTATTTCTGGTACTATGTTTTTGGTAGATAATACACTTAGCCTACTAAAAGAGTTGAAAATTAAATGATTCAATTCCAGCAGTTGTACTTCTGTCTGAAAAAGGCATACTGTGCCAGGTTCTTACATCCTTTAGTACTTTATAAGTCAATAGGACAGCTGTGGAATAAAATTATTTTTAATGAGAAGTGATGACAGAATCTGGCAAAGAAATAATGGTGAGTTAATCAGGAAAGTTGTGCATTTTTGTAACAGTCTATTTTATGGTATCTTAGTCAAATGATTTGAAACAGTGTTCAGAGCAAGGCAGTAATAGTTCTGTAAGTAGATGCAGCCTTAATTAAAAGAAAGAAAACCCTAAACGTCTTTCTTTTGCCTGTTTGTGGTTGTCATGTAGCAGAATGCCTTTACAAAGAAATTATTCATTTGGCAATGAGGGGCCCACTCTTTCAGGCAATGTTGTGATGTTTCGTTAGAGCTGCGAATCCATTGTCCAGAGTGGGCTGTACTGCTGGGGACTCCCACAAGCGCTGCTAATTTGTGAGTACGTAACTAAGGTGATGGCAGTGAAGCCACTAACTCTGTGCTCTAGAAAGACGGCTGGGAGAAGGCAAGCCAGAAAAAATGCGAAGTGAAAAATACATTTTATTTTTTTTTTTAACTGATAACTTTGACTGTAAAATTGACAACTGTCTGTTTTAAATGAAGAAATGAGAAACTCTCTTTTGATACCTGACCCATCATTAATATGGATTTCTTTTTTTTATTTTATTTTATTTTTTTTTTTTTGGCAAACTTGCATGGGTAACTTTGAGAGAATAGTGGCAGGTGAGACACATAGATGACATACTATCAAGCTCATGTATACAATTGTAGCATTATGCAGTAGTAAAAACTGCAACTATAAGCAAGATGTGATCAGAATTTCTTGCTGAAAACAAGAAAAGGGGTAGAAAGAACCCCCTGACTTCCTGCTGAATCTTCTTACATTTGAGTTAAAAAGATGTTTTTTCCATCAGCTTTCTGTAAGTAAAATGGTGGAGCATCTGACACACTTCTTTCATGCCAGCTATTTGAGAGCCAATTAAAACTGGTCGGTGCTTTACCGGAGTTGACAAAAACAGCATACATGTACTAAGACATCACCAGCTAATTAATAAATGAATCTGTAGCTCAGTTATGTGTATATTAGCTGAAGGGAAGGTAGAGCTCTTGTAGTCTTAAAGATTTCTTGGATGTTTCAGTAAAACAAATGTTATGTTGGCATTTCAAATCGTATTATTACAAGAAGCCCCCAAGAGAGTAGAGAGTTGGCTTATTGTGTAGAAAGTACTGAGGTCTCTGCTCCAGGTGGTAATACAAGGTGGGGTTACACTTTTGCAAGAGCAACATGTTGAGTGTAGGGTGTGTGTTGGACTGCAGGGAATGGAAGAGACCATAAACATTTACTGACTTTCTGCTTTTACTGGGCAAGCATGACAAATAATTATTTGCTCCACAAAAGCAAAAGCTGTGTGTTGTATGCACTCAAAGCCACTAAAAACACTTCTGCTCGTAGAGCTTGAAAATGCAGAATGCCACGGGTGGGATGGAATTTGTTCTAGTCCCAAAGAGAGCATCTGCCATGGGATGTCCAGTAGGAAGAATGATGCCTTAAAGGGAGAAGCCTCAGAGCAGCCCTGTAACGAGAGTAATTTCTGGTAACTCTGCAGTGCTGGGGAGGAGGGGACTGTGTTTGGAAAACCCCTTTGGTGGCAGAGACTGAACGAGAAACCCAAGGTGCCGCTCACCTCTCAGGTCGCTCTGTTTCAGTTACACATAGGTGATTCACCGACAGGGGTGCTGATATCGCTGCTCTTCTACCGTCATTGATTTATGCTGCTCCTTTAATATCGCTGGGTTCTTTGGCAGTAGAACAGCATGACTCCATGCATATTCATAACAACATTAATTTATCAAGCGACAGTGAGGCAGATAACTCTTTGAGGAAGGTTGTGTAGCAGTCACACATCTGTCCATTGCCACTAATGTCATCCTGCTGGAAAATAAGATGCCAAGGAAGCTCGCTAAATATCTTTGGAAGGATAACTAATGCCTATGTTCAGTGTTCTGACTATGCGTTGTCTGCGTTCTCCACATAAACTATACCTTTCCCATTTGGATTTGCGGTTTATGAAAGCCATGTATGTTACAAATACAGCAGCCTGTAATATACTAGAAGTTGAACTAAGCGAATACTAGTGCCGTTCTATTAACAAGTAAAAAAAAAAATCCTCAACCTTTAAATCCAGGCTAAGAATCTAAGTGGTGGTGGGGAAGCTGGTAGTAATAAGATTGCCTCATTATGACCTTCAGAAATATGTTTAAAACAGAACTAATTTGGCCATTACAGATGACTTTCTTTTGTGATTAAAAAGTAGTGTTTTAAGTAAGGAGGTGAATGAGAAGGAGCCTGAGGATTGGGTAGGATATGGCAGTGGTCTCTGTAGAAAATAGGGAGAAGTAAGATGAAGTTGAACCTGGAGGACATCAGGGTCAGCGTTCTTGGCGGAGGGGATGGGGACAGGATGTGTTATGTTGCTTTTGCAGTGAGGAAAAAAATCCCAGACTTGTCAGAAGTACTGGTCTGTGGTCATAGGTCTGTGTTGTGTTTCAGCATGTGATAGAGTGGCACAATTACAGCCTTCCGCATTTGTTTAGTTACCTTGCTGTAGGATTAAAAACCAGACTCCTGCAGCTTTTTTCTTTATGATACTTGGTAAAGCATTCTGCTCGCATAACGCTACAGTTTTGCCCTAATCAGTTTGAGGATCACATACAAAAAAGTGGTTCCCCTATTGATGTCGTGGGGTTTTTTTATTCTCTGTTTTCTGCTTCTTCCTCATTCTCTATTCAGTTATCTCACAGGAATAAAGACTAAGAAGAATGTATTTGTCTTTCCAGTTTCTTCTTTATTCTCAGTACTCAGCCAGATTTCTTCCAAAATGTTTGGTAGTCTTCTGTATGATGGAATGCCATCAGGGTGTCAAGTCTCATGGGTTTTTTTTTTTTGTTTTAAAACACATTATACTTCTGTCTTTTTGAAAATTATTTGTTTCTGCTGTATCTCCTGGAGATTGTTATACGCTGGTATAGACTATGAGCCATAAAGCAGTATTTATTTTTTTTTCTTGTCACCTGCCCAACTTCTGAAGAGAAGCATTATACAAAATACATGCAAAGGTTTGACGCTGGTAAAAACTAACTTTCCGCAGATGTTTTCAAATGTAGTGTTATGTCTTGGGTTTTCACTTACTGATCCTGTGATCTTAGCTGCTTTTAGAAAATCTCGCATAAGTTTTAAGAGTTTAACGCTTATACCCGTGTCTCATGCCCAGGTGATGGGTGTGAGGTTGCAAACATTATCTCCTCATTTCATGGTCCCAATTGGGAGATGGATGCTAGAAGTAATTACAGTACTGAGGCTCCATATTTTTTTTTTTTTCCTATTTGCTGCAAGGCTCTAAGATGACTTTTATTTTCCTCCCTTCAGGGCATCTTCTTGTTTGCTCTCTTTGTTGCCCTTTATCTGTACAAATGAATGAATATTTTCCTCTGCCCACTTGGTTGTCACCTGAAGTTATACTCAGGGACTAGATGAAATCATTAATATGTGAATTAGAGAGTTCAGATCTTCTTTGAAGTGAAGCTGCAATCAGAGTCTTGGTTTTTGAAGCTACCATTTCTTTAACTTCAGCTTCCTAGCTTTATTTACGTGACATAGCTCCCAGAGCTAGACAGGCGTCAAGGGAGGGGAGAAATGAATGGTGTTTTCTGTTCCGTAAACAGAAAACAAGAAAGGGCTCACTCCAGCAAGGCTAACTTATTTACATCATTCTGTCTGGACTGCATTTCTGTAATAACAGCTTTATCTTGTATTGTTTGGAGTTTGTGTTTCTTCCCCCTCCCCTGCCCTGGAAGTGTGTCAGTACGTATTGATAAATGATGCCTTTAGGAAATGTGATGATAACTGCCACAGTGAAAACCTGAAAAACGTATCACTGAACTGATGTATGGTGAGTGGTGGGAACCAAATTCAACAGGGAAGACAGGATCTCTATGTGCGGGGCTGAGATTTCAGCCCCCAGGTTTCCTTCCCGGAGATAGCCAGGCTCCGAGCACTTGGGAAGAGGTCCATCGCTTTGTGGTGCCGCACCATCCAGATCTGTGGGGTAAGGCCAATCGTCCTCCCGCCTGCTTGGTTAGTCCTAACGCGGGTCAATCCAAAGTGTACATACATGCATGTGTGGGGAAATAATTTTACTAATACGTGTTCTGGTCCTCTGTGTTTATATGGCTGTATATTGGATTCTTTTTTAATTGAAAAGAAAACTCATTATCGTTCTCTGTTTTGAAAGACTGCTTTGTCTTTGCAAGAGAGAACGAACAGTTGTAAAAGTTGTCAGAAAAGTTAAGCTCTTATCTTGAACTCCTTAATGTAAACAATATTCTAGGTAGTGGCGTGGCTTTCTGCCATTTGTGATGTGTTTATTTAAAAGGGATCCTGACATGCTCTGGAGCCTGTATCTTCTTACTCTTAAGAACTCCAACCAGAAAATTTCCAGTAATTTAAACCAAAAATGTAGTTTCAAATATTCTCAAGTGGCAATAAAAAACAAGGCTTCATTCTGCCTTGCAGTCATCATTCTGAAGGTTAAAATTTGAACTGTTTGAAGCAGAGACCAAATGAAGCAACAACTAGCAGAGCTAACAAACTAAACATAACAAAGCAAGCAAATTAAACCTAATGAGAACTAATGAATGGGTAGATGAAAATCATTGCATTATCACCACATCAGAACAAGTAGTTTATCTTCTTTAAATATAGTCCCTAAATTTGTATCTGCTTGTAATTTGATAATTAGCATGCCAGATTAAATGGAATACATTAACTTGTTTTTTTTTTTTTATCTTTAAACTGGTATTTTAATTCTTTTTCTCCGCAAATCACATTACATTCCACTAAGTTGGTGTATGGAAATCTTTTCATACAGATAGGATATTTTTGGAGTAGCTTGAAGTTTTTAATGAAGCAGTACCTGACCTGTTCTATTGATGGTTACATGAGCTTTTTTTTAACCCTGTTACTGCCTAGTGCTGGGGGAAGCTGGACGGTGTTCGCCCACCCAGCACCGAGAAGCCTGGAAGGACACGGCAGGCCAAGGGTAGCGGCAGGCGAAGCCTTACAGGCCGCCGATAGTCAGTGATGGAGGGTCCCGGGCTGGCTCAGTCTGAGGAGTTTTGATTTCCTAAACTTCTCCTAGAAACCAGAACCATGACAGAAGAACGTGGTAGCGGGCATGGCGCAATCGGAGAATTTGACACCTTTCTTTTTTCTGCTGTGCAAAATACAGGTTTTCTTTGAGAAATCCCTACGCAGGAGAATTTGTGATCAGTACCGTTTGGAGTTGCTTTTGAGGTGAATTTCATTTTTCAGTTGAAAGTTTAAATATTTTTTGATTATGAGGAAAAAAGACCCCCTTTGTATATGTTGAAATAGTTGTATTATTCCTCACAACAGTTTAGAAACAGATTTTCTTTTTTTCATTTGAGTGTTAATTTGTCTGGCCCAGTATCATGTTGAGTGACTGAAGTATTTTGTCTTGACTTTCACAGACTTATTTTATTTTTTTCTCTTTTGCCTAGTACGGCTGATGTTGAAAAGAGCACTGTTATTTTATTTTTTAACATAACACAATGGGCAAAGGTATTTTTTGAATGTGTGAACCGGTCTGAAACTTCATCCATCTCTCTCATCCAAAATTTCTCTTTCCAGCTGGCAATTTTCTTAGTGTTTCCCAGGTCTTCTACTTCTCCTGCCTGTTTGCTTGGAGCAGTTGCCTCACTGAGGAGACCAATTTGCACAAATTAATGACTGTGGGGTAGCAAGTTTCTATGTGCTGTTTGCTCAGTGTTAAGTCACCTTCTGTTTGCTGCTGTTGCTGGTGATTAAACCGTTGGGTGAGGCTGTGAAGCACACTCATTTCTGGTTACCTCCCAGTGTGGGCCCATGGCGGAGCAATTTGGGAAATACCGGATGGGAGGAAGTGTGTGTTTTTAACGCTTAGCATTTAACTGAATGGGAGCCCTGCTTGAGCTAAGCCAACACAAGGTTGCATGAGTCCGTTAATGAACCTCACTGAATAGTGTCTGGTGTTCAATGTGGATGGGACTAACTTGGTTTCCTTTTGCTTCAGGCAGCAAGCAGGCTTGAAAGCAAGGACTGTTAATCACCAATGAATAATCAGGGTTAAAAATAACAGCACTCTGGAGCCATCCTTGTGTTTTAAGGAAACGTCTTGATTCTTGGTACCTCTGAGGGTCGGGGAGGCCTTCCTGGGAGTTCTCACCTGTTTTTGAGCCGGGGAGATTTTGTATAGAGGTAGCGTGTTAACCATTGTCTGGTAACCGAAATTGGTAAATTAAGTCAGGGCTTAAGTTCTAAAAATAATTTGTTCCTGGTCTTATGACACACAGTTGAAGAGCTCCTTACCTTTTCAGAAAGGAAGAACAAAAAACCTCAATACGAGTCCATTTATTTAAGCAGTGCATTAGAGCAGAATTATGGATGGCAAGAAAATGATAATTTCCATTAGTGCCATTAGTAGTAGTAATCTGTCTGCGTAAACTTAGCACTCCACCCAATAGCTGCAACTGCTTTGAGTCACCAAGTATTTTTAAAAAAACAAAAATTCAGTTTTTCTAAGATGTCCTTAAGAAGCAACTTTTGTATTGAAAGATTAAACATAAAATGGTAAACAAAGAGAAGCAAAGCCAAAAATAACTCAAAAAACCCCAGACCCCTGGGCTATGAAAATAGCCTACAGAAAGAGCTACTCTGTCAGACTATGTTTGCGTATAACCAAATCAATAGTGTGTCCTGTATTCGGAAAGAAGTTCCTTAATAAACATCCATGAATAAACACCATAGAGTTGAAAGCTCCTCTTCTGATCCAAATCAAATTACATGACATCTGTGTTCTCATCTAAAGATAATAATAGCACTCAGCCAGACTGCATATGGGTGCTAATAAGTGCCCTAGAAATCATGCCTTACCAAACTTGCTGAGGCTGAGGAAAGAGCTGGTTAATAAAGATCTTTCTTTTGGTAGGTGAAATCCTCAAGGTGGTGGTAATTTTCAAAATGAGGTATTTTCAGTCTTTGGGGTTTTACTAATGGTATCTCAAAATACAATGTGCCATGAGAACTTCTTTGATTGTTGCCTTCCATCTTCTTCAGAGAAAAAGGTGGGAAAAAAATTATCTGTTTGAACAGCAGTAAGCTAAGCGAGTTTATACAACTAGTTAAAACCACATGAAATCTTGAACATACTCTTAACTGTTAACAGTAACTTCATATCCTCTCTAGAATCTGTGTTTTTAGCATAGTTACAGAATTAAAAGAAAAAACCCCTAACATTGTAGCTACTTCTGTTACTTTATTATGTGTCTTCTATAGATTTATATTGGAATGCACATTTGTAGTAATATAACTTAAAAGCTGAAATAAGAGTAGAAGTTTTAGTCAGGACAGGCATTTCCAGTGATGGAGAAGCTGATCCTGTATCCTCGTTTTTACTTTGTGTATCAGCTCATGAATAGCTGTGCTTGGCAAACTGGGGCTTAACTAGTTTATCCTGTAAAATCAAGGGAGTCACCTGAAAATATTAACCTGATGCATTCTCTTTCTTGAAACCGTGTGCTCTTCTATCACAGGGAGGTATCTCAGTTTAAGACTGGAAGGCTCTTTGGGAGTCCATCATCATTTGTCTCCCTGTCCAGAAGCAGGAACAAGTACACTGACAGATGTTTGCCTAAATTTGCTCTTATGGAAGAGATTTGCAAACTCCCCAGGTGCCTTGTACTGGGGCTGCACCGGCCTTGTGCCCAGAAAGCTTTGCCTGAGCTCCAGCCTCAATAATCTCTCCTGAAAATGGAGCCTGTTCCTGTCTGCTCTTTCCTGAAAGAGTCAGGAACGGGGCTGAGCTTTTTTCCCTCTTCATAGTTACTCTTCTTGTTGTTTTCCTTTGAACTTTTCCAACTAATCCATGTTGTCTTTTGTAATGCAGTGGCATGATCTGGATGCGTATTGTAGATGAGGGGTTGGAAGTACAAAACAGAGATTGCACTTCTGCTTACTGTGTGCAATGTTCGTGCTGGTATATGCCCAGAGATGCTTCTTTCTGCAGCAGTATTACTTTGTCATACATGCATTGAATTTGCTGCTTATAGAAAGTCCTGATTCTCCTTGTGCAGCGTTGTCCTCTTGCCATGGTGTCCCCAATATGTGTTTTTGCTTCTGGTGTAACTTCTCCTGTGTGGATTATTGGCTTGTTTGGATAAGATTTTTTGATTTTTCTTCCAGTTTCCCAAGATAGCATCAAATTTTGATCTTATTCTCCAGAGTTATTTTTATCCTTTTCATCATTATCTTCTGCATATTTTTGTAAGTCCACTCTATAATTCATCTTTTAAATCATTAGTGAAGATATTAGAGAACACGGGATGTATCTCTTCAGAACTGTACTTGAAATATCCTTCAGGTTGAAAGAGAACGTTTTAAAAACTACTCGCGCCTTTTTACCTAATTGCAAAACTTAGCTCACTTTTTCTAAAGAAAATGTGCATCGCTGGTAGAAGCCTTAGTTGAAGATATTTCATATTTATGCAGTAATCTAGTTACTCTGTCAGAGATGGAAATTAAGTTGGTTTGACATGATTTGTACTTGACAAATTCATGCTGGCTGTTTGCTATCCATTTATTATCCCCTAGGTGCCTGTAAATTGATTAGTAATATCTTCTGGTTCTTTCTGGGTAGCAAAGTTAAGCTTCCTGATCTCTAATTCTTTCAGTCCTTCTTCCTCCTGTTTTTAAGATTGTCCTAGATGTGTCCTTCTCTCATTCTTAGGGGTATCCTGAGTCCTCTATAAGTTTGGGGTTTGCTTCTGCTAGTTCCTTAGGTAATTAAAATTAATTTTTCCCTAGCCCTGATGATTTGAATAATTCTTAATAATCTTAATATTCTGTAGGTGTCTTTTTTCCCCACTTCTGGGACTTGAGCTTCTAAATTGTGGTTAGCTGGCCTAAATACCTGGTCATGTCTAATATTTGTGAAGAATGACACTAAAAAGGTACAAGCATTTCAGACTCACATACAGGATTATTTATCTTCACCATTAAGCAGTCATTAGTACTTTCCTTTGTCTCTACTTCTACAGTACTTAAGACACTGTCGTTTTACATCCCATGCTACTTGTAATTTATTTTGTACCTTAGACTTTTGGGTTTATGCCTTTGTGCTTGTACCGTTGCATTCTGCGATCAGTGGGCAGCATGCCCCAGAAGGAGCTCTCCTGCTCTCTCCTGCCCTGCCACAAATTTCCACAGCCCTTCTGTAGGTTGACTCTCAGTTGTTCATGTAAGAAGACTAACCAATTTGGTTTCATCTTTTGGTGGGTTTTTTGGCAGATAATTTTTCCATTACATTGGTAAGCTGATGAATTCATCCTGCAGCTGCATGATGACTAGATGCAGCACAAGAAGGGAGCAGGAATTGACAGTACGTAGTAGGGGGAAGAACAGATGGCCCTGTTTGGTGGCAGCTCCCACTTAGATTGAATGTGACATGAGAAGGCATCGAGTCATTTGCTGATGTGTTTTGGTTCTGTTTTCTTTAAAAGGAAGTTATTTTTAGGTCCTTATGAAGCTGCCCCAGTATTCATACTGGGATTCCTTTCTTGAATTGGAATTGCTCGGCTTTTCCTTAGTACAGTCCCCTCCAGGAATGGCTGACCTTTCTGCTTTCCTTTATTCCTCAGCTTGTTTCCAGTATCCCCAGAGCTTTCCAAAGTCTATGGAGTCAGGAGTTTTCAACCGCTGAAGCTTTATAATTGAGGTAAAAATTGTTTCCCCTCCCATACACTTACAATGTAATAAGATAATGAGTAGAACAGAGTGGATCTTGACTGGTAGCAAGAAAGAATGGAGTAAAAAAATACTGGGCCATGTGAAACTATTGTCGGCTTTCTTCACAGGCTGCAACTTTTTGAAGATATTCAGAGCAGTTGTCAGAAGTTCACAGCTAATGTACAGCAAAGATGTGGTGAATAGTGTCTTTTTTTGGTCTTGTCCTATTCAGCTTTTTAATTAACGTCTTTCCTAGTGGAATATGCTTGCTACGTTTTTGAATATTGAGCATTGAGGAAGGAAGAGATGGAAGTGTTTTGAAAGTGTGGCTTACACTTCAGGAGGATTTTCACTAGTTAAGAGTAGCCTGAAATAAATGTAATGTAATTGAAGAGGAATATGTGCAGTGTACTGAACTTGGGCAAACATAACCCACATAAACGTACTTGGCTGCTAGGCATCAGTTTCAGATAAAAAATTTTGGAGATACAGCAAATGAAAACTGATGGAAGTCAATGGTCAAGCTGTTGCCAAAACCAAATGGCAGCAAAAAAATCTTAGAAATCTAGAAAATCTGTAAGAATTGGGTGTATATGCTAACGAGAGGAAAAAAGATGAAAAGTCAGATCTGTAAAACTATCCTGGAAGGTAGATCTCTACTATTTTGGCAAAGAAAGAAATAGCGGGGGGAGGAGGAGGTGTTCAATTACGACACAGGGGCAGGGGAAAAAGTTTCTAAGAGTAGGTGGAGTTAAGCATGGAAATAAATTATCACAACTGTGGAATCTCTGATATAGGTGTTTTCAAATACTTATGTTGGACAAATATTTGTCAGGAGTGGTTTTTTGGATACAACTTATCCTACTTCTGAAAAACAAGAAATAAATACCTGAAGGTACCTTCTAGCTCTGCGGTTCTCTTTTTACTCTGTTGCTCTTAATTTCCCCTTTATTTTTTGGCAAACCTGTTGATTCAAGTAACTTTTGCTTTTGTTTCAAATAACTAACTTTTGGTTTTAGTATTCTAGTAGTTCCTTCTTAGTTAAAATTAGCTGTGAACTAGTGAGTTTCTTGGTAAGTTCTGTAGCCTTTTGGGTGGCAGCGCTGTCCTCATTGTGTTCTCACACTCGATGTGTTGGTCCGAGCCTTTTATATCACTTTTAAAAAGCTATTTAAAACCATAATTACTGTCACATCCTTCCTAGACAATCATTCTGTTGTGTTTTCCTGCTACAAACAAATGTGCCTTCCTTGTGACAGCTGGCAGCACATGTTGCTGCCTGTGCTTTCTAAATAAGCTGTGCCTGCCTACGGTATAGTTGTGCTCCCTTGCCCTGTTGTTCTTTCTCGACAGTATTGTAATTTGTGAAATAATGTCAGATGATACACGAGATGTCTGTTTATTAGTCTGTTATTTTCATTCAACTCTGCATTTAGTGCAGTTTCTCATTTTTTCTTCCTTTTTCTCATATTCTTTGTTTCTATTGTTTTAGGCTACTTTTCCTTTCATTCACCAATAGGCTTTCACTGAAGGTATAGAATCCTAAAAAGTAAAATAAATCTAGTCAGATTACTTATATGCATCTTTATACAGAAGTAAAACAAGCCAAAATATTACGTTTCTGGACCATTGTATTATATGGGCAAAATTGCAAGGAAAAAAGGGAAAAGAATGCACAGAAACAGGAGTGTGGCAAGCTGGTGTCTGAATGATTTGTAATGAGAAACATAACTGCTTCTTGAATGTATTTTTATTATGATAAGTGCTGAAGCAGGAATTAAATGCACTGGAATGTTCTCTTGGTGCATTGTGATTTTGTGAATGAAAGGGTTTTACACTCTTGATAGCGTGTAATCCAGAATTAATTGAAGAAAGAAAGGACAGTCAGAGTTTTGCATGTCAAATGCTGTATAGTGAACTTAAACTGTAGCTCTTAAGAATTTAATTTGTACTGGAACATATTTCACCTGCACAGAAATCTTTATTTTTCTCAATCAGCCCAGTCTAGATAGTAGGAGCAGTAAATTTTAATGTGTGCAAAGAAGTATTGATTTATTAGAAAGCTTATTAGAAAATACATACTTGAAGAGAATATACTAATACATACATTTTAAGATAAATACATCTGAAGAACCTGATGGTTTGAGTGTCTGTATTACTGGAAGACATAACCCAAAACTTGCTAACTGAATTTATTTTCTTGCAATTACATCATTTATAACTTGATGGTGAGTGGTATGGCAGGGTGACTTTGATGGAGATCATGGTTCCTGTCGCAGACGTGCTGGAATTGATTCACTCCAAAAGTAAAACAACAAGGATGGATCAAGCTTCTACATCTCAGTCCTGTGGTCAAAGACATAGGGGAGGATTTATCTAATCTTAATGATTTCTTGAGCTAGGAGCTGAAAAGCATGTTTGGGTTCATTGACTCAAAGCAACATGTAATGAATTAACTGACAATGCAGCTGTATCAGAAACAGCACCATCATGATTAATGTTTATATTAAAAGCTTTTCTTGATCTGCTGATTATTTGAGTTTGCTTTAAAATGGCTAAATCACGCATCTGATGTTGAAAGACTGAGATAAACTACAGGAGGAATATATAAAGTTCTGTCTGAAATAGACTCACATGAAAATACCACTATTCAGTGTTTCCCAGCTTCACAAGTGTGCAACTTTTTCCTCCTTCTGTTTCTTTCTCAGTTAAACATTCCAGACACTAAAAAATCTTGTCTCAGAACAAAATACAGATTAGCAGTGAAAGCTTAATGTTACACCTGTGGACAGGAGCGTTGAGTTAAAGCAGCTGAGGTACCAGATGTGATGTCAGGTTTTATACAGGTGGGTTAAACTGTGTTTCTTGTACTCTTCCAGATGTTTTCAAGTGAGGGTGCCTAGTGTTAAATATGGGTGCTTATAGCAGGTTCTTCATTGATTAATACTGGGATTCATGCTACTTAATTTTTTATACAAGTTTTGGGGGGAGAGAAGATGCTGTAGCTTACTAATGTATTTCTTTTTTCAAAACAGCTTAGCTTACACGTTTATTTTACTCTGCCATAAGCATGTGAACATGGAAGCAGGCACTCCCCTGCTTATGCAAGCTGGTTTTGTCTTGCTGGGGATAGGATTAGGAATGGATTTATACCCTAAAAGCAAAGTTTCACAATTAAAATAGAGAGGAAAGACTGCAGGTCAGAATTGAGTCTCTGTGGGTTGTATTGACAGTTTTTTGTTTAGAGTGCTTTCATTCTCGGGCGCAGTTTGACTCATTTTTAAGATATCAATGTTTTTATACTTAGGTATCCTGTGAGGTTAGGGTGTTTGTGCCACAACTGCATGTCAGCAGGACACAGTTGCGAAAGTTGATGGTAGAATCCAGGAGCTGTTATTAGTATCTTACCGCTGCTCTTAATATTTGACCTCTGCATTTATCTTTGTGTTAATTTATCATAAATGAAAAAACCATACCAGCCTCTCTTTGGTGGAGTTTAGTCATTTGGTAAAGGTACAAATAAGACTCAGCTTTTTTATTTTAAAGCAGTGGTAATTTGTATTTATATATTTGTAAATATGCTATTATTATGATTAGCTTATAGCATCCTCTACTGCGATCGGCATTGCATGATGTATTTAGTTCATATTGCCTTTTAGCCTTAAAGGGCTTGGCATTAGGAATGTTTAGGCATGGGTTTCTCTTGGTGATATGGACTGGAACAGTGTTTTTACAGGAACTGACTGTGACGATGGTATGTCACGTGCTTTCAGGATTAAAAAAAAAAATAGTTACTGCAAAATAAAAATGCGAATGTAATGCCATGATTTTATAGCTGATGGTTTGCTTTTTCTGGAATGTGAGAAATACTCGGGTTTTTTTCCTAGAAGAAGCCAGGGTCTCCAAGGCAAAGAGGGCAGGAAGAAGGGATGTCTTCAGAGGAACTAGGTAATGGGGGTTAATTTGCTTTGGTTGTACGATATTCTCCTTCCTTTCTGAAGACAAGAGGATATGTAGTCTACCAAGTGAAAGCTGATGGTTAAGCCAAAGGAGAGGGTATATATATGTTTCTGCAGAGAAGCACACGTGCAACCTGAATGGATACAGGGCAGGAATGTTCCTGGTCTTGCATGGCAGGGCACATATGCATCTGCTATTTGAAAGTACAAATCTTGAACAGTGTTACTAGAAAATAGTCTTTCTTTTTTTGATTGTTAGTATTTTAATAAAGACTGTAGAATGTAAAACTGCAAAATAAAGCCAGAAGTATACATGGTTTTTATCCTGATGCTAGGTCTTAAATTTTGGCAGCAAAAGTCTAGTATTCCAGTGATGCAGTGGGTAGCCTTATCTCAAAGTGAAAATTTTGCTTTGAATTCATTGTAAGAAGAGAATAAAACAAATAATTTCTTTCAGTCTGTAAAATGTATTTTGAGCCTTGTCAGCTTGCTGTTAGCTTAGAACCTAAATCTGGAAGTTGCACAACAAATGCTGTTGAATTTTATGGCCCGATTCCTTAGGCTAGCTTTTAAAATGGCAAGCTAACTCCCTTGTAACTTAAAAATAAGGATAGGATGCTTGCATCTAGAAATAGTGAGTACCCAAGATTTTGCATTAACTTAATAGTTTGTTTTTTTTTTTTTCCTGTATCGAGTTATGAAGTGAAGCATTCTCATTCTTAACAGAGAGGTCTGTTAAGTGCAAGTGCTTTTTGAATTCTCCTTCAAATAGGCTATTGAAGCTAAAGAAGTATTCTATTTAGGTAGATACTGACTTTTTGTTTGAAAAGGAGTAATTTTTTTAAGTCTCACTAGGCTAGAAGTTATTAATGCTGTTCTCCATTATAAAATCCAAACTATTTTTCTGAGATCTTACTTAGTATATGACAGTCTTGTTCATGTCCCTCAGTTAACTGTTTCTGCAGCTAGTTAGGGATGTATTTTAGGGTGTCATGAATATGACAGCATGAATATCTGACAGTGAGTAAAACTGAAAGATTTGCAGAGAAAAACAGCTGAAACTTTGAATCTGTTTCCACTAAATGGATGCTTCTCTCCCCTTCCATTATATGCCAGTGCCACTGTCAACCTCTCACAGCCATCCAATAATTTTCCCCATTTCTGATATCTTTGAAGGTTTGAATAGAAACTAGAGGATATTTTCTGTGGTTCGGTTCCAAGCATGTGTAAACTCGAACTTTTTTGGTGCCAGCTTTGTCACCTCACCATCCCACCCCCTTTCTGGGTTATCTGAGGAATGTGTTGCATGGCATAAACCTGAGCAAAGATGCTGAGATACTCCAGTGGCCATTTGTTACTACTTTTTATTTTTATCATCTTCTAACAAGCTGCTTGGAGGAATAGTCAGGGACCTTTCCTCGTGTGTTATGGCAGCACAGTTTTTGTAGGAATCTGGCTGGAAGACCATGCTGAAACCTTTAGAAGCAGACTCTGTCAACCACCACTCTGTGTTTTCAGGAAACTCCAGGAGATTTGAGGTGCATCTTTGCCTTACAAAAGCTGTGTGGACTCTTCCCCATGTGTTTTAGTTACTCATCTCCCCGCCGTTTCTACTCTTTACAACAGTTTCCGCTAGTTTGCCTTAACCTTGGGTTAGACCTGCTCGTCTGCACTTTCCCACATGCTTTTTTCATACATTGCCCTCGTGGTGTTGCCTTCCTGTTGGTACCTCCAGAGGCTGGTTTGAAGCGAGCGGTTTAACTCCCGGTTCATAATCCAGCTTTTCTATCTCCCAAGTTCTTTTATAATTCCCAGATGAATGGCATCTGGCCCTGCTCGCTTGTTACTCCCGTTGTCTGTTTGCTCCATGAGTTTTTTAACTGCAGTAAATTTTTTTTTGAGACCAGTTCGCACATCTGCTCCCCCCTCTCTACCCCAGACGGATTCTGATATTGGCAGCCTTTTCAAACCCCAGGTGTAGGTTTACCTATATGGGGGGGAGGCAGAACTCAAAGACATTTAAGATTATAAGATAAGAATAATATAATGGATCTTTCCAGTGTTATTTGACTGACTAATTTTGAGGATATAGCTCTTTTGAAATACTTTGAATTACCTTATTTTTAAAAGAAGAATAACAGCTCCAAACATAGCATGTTTTGAAGGTGTAAAAATTTAGAAATTTAGATTTGATAATTAGACATCTGCATCCATTTTTCAATGCTGCAAGAAAAACCGTAGAAAAGCTGTTGACAAGTAGAGAAATTAAATTCAGGGGGAACAGCATGTGTTGAATATTTGTAGAAAGAGGTCTTCAGCATTGATTAGGTTGACTAGTAGATACTGGTCTAGAGGAAGATTTTTGGTCTCAGTTCTGAAGAGCCATAATCACTAACCTTAATAGTCAAGCTGGTAATATAAGGTCTGTGTAGCCGTGACATTTATGTTTGAGTAGTACAGTAAGCTGCTACACCAGTTTCTTTGCATTTTTATGTGTTTGACATTGACTTAAAAGAGTACATGGCAAGAAAATAAATTATTTAAACAGAGATGTTATCTGCAATCTGATCCTTTTGCTTTTTACACTATCACAGCAATGCTTAAATGCAGAGATGTCTTTCACAATCAAATCTTCTCCTGCTAGCGCATGCTTTATTTAGTAGTTTGCTATTTTTTTTCACAGGGCAAAATTGGGGAACCAGAAAAGTATGAGTTTGGTGAAAAGAATGGTTTGATTTTGTTGGTCATTGCGGAGGAATTTGTTTTGAGGAAGTTGTTTTGTTTTTGTTTTTGTTTTTTTTTAATGTTGATGTCATATGTGTTATGAAAACCACAGCTTACCAACACTTCTTGAACTAAGTAAAGTCCATTGGGTTTCCTAGTCTTTCTCATCTCTTTTTAAAACAAACAAAAAGTACAGTGCATTACAAGAGAGTGTCCTTACTAAGGAAGGAAAAAAAAATACTGCGTGACTCTTTACCCAAGAGTAAAATCACTTTACTCAGTCTAGCTTAGAATTGCAGCCACAGGCCCAACATAGTCCATTTTTGATTGCCAAATTCCAATTGCAGGCCTGTAATGTAAAACACCTAAAAACTGTACAGTCTTCTCCCCACCCTCATTCTTTAACTGTTAGTAATGTTGACACGGTATTTTTGCCCACAAATATATCACAACGATCTTTACAGAAAATGCAAATCAAAAAGGAGTAAGAAGGTGTCATGATAGCTAAGTCCTCGTCGTAAGTTAAAAAGGAAAACTAACAAAAAATAAATCCAAACATTAAAACAAATTAGTTTGTCAAGTGACCACCAAATGCTTCCTTATTAACTTAAAATAAGGAAAAAAACCCAAAACAAAATAAAACAGGAAGAGCAGGTTGTAACCATGCATTGAATGAAAACACTATCTTGCCAGACATTGGTACTATAGCTGAAACTGGGAGTAAGTTCTATGCATCCCTGGAGTCCTAAAACGTGCCTGCAGAAAGGAAACAACCCCTTAAATTAAAAGAAAATAGCAGGGGTTTTCTGCACTGTAATAGTAGAGGACGTCCTCAGTCTGTGTGCTTTGTAATTTATTTCAAATTGAATGGAGGTGGGAGGAATCTAGGATGTAATGCATGTTTGGACCAGGATGCAATGCATGTCAAGAAAGGAGTTTTATGGGTTTGTACCTAAAAGCTTTTACTGAAACCCAGCAAGAGCAAATGAATCTCCTGAGCTCTGCAGTGGTCCAAAAACCTGTCTCTCAAAGGTTAGACGTGGCTACTCGGGAAGGGCAGGAGATCTTCAGGGATGAATTTTAGTCAGCTTGTGCAGAAAGGAGACTAAAAATGAAGTTAGTAAGCAAGGATTAAAATCGGGCCACTTTGTTGCCTAAAATAAGTTCTTGGGAGGGGAGGGGGCGGAAGGATGGAGTCTGCAGACTCCGTTGTTTTGTAGTAGGAGCGGGGACTTGGACCTGTTTGAAAGAAGTGTTGGAATAGCGACAGCTCCTGACTTCAGGAGATACAATGTGCTTCACTGAAATCTTGACACCAAGTTCTCTGGGGTGTTTGTTCTCTCTCCTCTGGTTATTGCATCCCTGTTTAACTGTTCAGAGGGAGTCATAGGAATGTTGTTTGAGTGGATTTGTGCGGGTGTTTTAATGGTGGGGGTCCTCATCCCCTTTGTGAGAGGAAAGAAGGGGCTTCCTGGCAGAGTCCGTAACGAGAAAGCACCGGTCGATCCTTTCCTTGTGCCTCTGTTATGACGAAGACAGAACTCTCCCAAACCCAATTAACTACTTCTCAAATTCACTGCTGATTTGGAAAGCTTCCTCCTCCATATTCTTGCAGTGCGAATGATTTTCCTCTCCCGTTTGGTTCCCTGCAGGCCTCGTCAGGCCCGGGACTGCCCGTAAGGGTTGTTTGTATTCCTCCTCCGAACTTCCACTGCGGAACAGCCGCAGGCAGGCCTGGCAGCCCCAGCTCTTCCCTTGTTATTTATTCAAGCCTTGGACAAGACATGGAGGGGAGCTGAAGCTCTCATGGTTTTGTTGGAAGGGTGCCTTGAGAGAGGCTTCTGATTTGAGCACCCCAGGTTGTTCTGTAGACAGCTTAATAACGTTAAGATAAAAAATTATATCTAGGAAAAGTGTCTTACACAAAATCATTCCTATACTTACCATACGTATTTATATCTTTCTTGTTTCTATTTTAAAGACTCTGAATGGCAATATAGAGGAGAAAAATATTGTACTTTAGAAAATTAAAAAGTTCACAGAGCCAAAGAAAAGCCACATTCTTTAAGTGGGAGGATGAGCACTAACAAAGATCTGACAGCACAGTTGTCTCAAAGAACTGTCTTGGAATAGGTTTTTGAAAATTGAAATCAAAAGATAATTATGAGCCAAAAGGTGCCAAATTTTTCACATATCCTTTGCTCTCTGAATGGCTTAAACTACTCCTAAAACTTAGTTTCTAATCAGATTAGTAAAGCTGCTGTCCAGTTCCTCCAAACAAAAAAATCTGATGTACTAGTTTTCAGTTCTTTGCATTAGATCTAGAGCTCCAGTACCAGAATTAGAGACAGTTTTCTGTATCGTGGAAAGGATTTTTTTTTTTTTTTTTTTCTGTCCACTATGTTAAGGTTGCTGTTTAACCTGACTTAGAGATTTTTCTGAGGGAGAACCAGGTGATCACAGCCTGTGAAACCCCCACTACCCAGAATTGGTACGTATCCCTCAGTAATATTTAAGTAACTGCTTTCTTCTGCCCTAGTGGTTTCATACTCTTAAGATTAAGGGAAAAAGAGTTGTGTGATAAAACTTGACTACAAAGTATTGCTCTGTAGTTTGTTTCCACTGGTACTCATGAACTCTGGTAATTGCAGGTTGGTGAGGGACCACGCAACATGGGTCTTTTGCCTGCCCTGGGCTGTGTTTGCCCTGTGGCGTTAGGAGGAGCAGAGACCAGCATTAGTAAAGGAGAGCAAGATGGTTTGGTTCCCTTGCAGAGTACAGCATAATAAAATAGAGGTGAGGTTGTGTAGAGGACTAGCTGGTGTTATAGTCTCGGGAGAGACAGGGAGCTTCCTGGCACGCTAGTGTTTCTTTAATTTTTTTTTCAAAGGGAATCTGTTTGCAATATTCCAAATCTGCCTTTGTTTTGGAAGAATGTGCATCATTGTCCAGATTTTAGCAATGTAGCGTGTCAAAGGGAGAGAACAGCAGGGTCCAGAGGGTTTAAAATTTTGCTTTGGAAAAGGTTGTAAAACCTGATTAAATGCTCATCCTCAGCTCTGCTGTAGAAACCCAACACAAACCCTTTCCCTCCTGGTGATTCTTACAGATCACTTTGCTGGATTTGCCTGGTCCATTGCTGGCATTTTGATACCGTCTTATCAGCCCTTGAAATTACATCGGTTAAATTTTGGCTACCGTGGCGTTTTGAACGGCTGTCTCCATTGTTCAGTAAGCATTAGGGTTAACACCTACATAAACTTGTGCACCACCTTCTGTGATTTTTATCGTCCTAATGATTGCAGTATTTTCTGCATGAAAAAATAGGTGTCTTGCTTTTTGTCTGCTCTTTGTTAAATTTGTTAATAGGACATTTATATATAGACAGATACTATCAATTATTTATTGTTTTGGTAGAATTTTTTTTTCTAAAGTGTTTCAGAACCTGTTTGCTAACCTGATATCTTGTCTAGCAAAAGGAAGCTGCTGGAAGTATGTTTGGTCTCTTTTTGCAAGTCATTTTTCCACCTGGTTTGCTTATTACTTGCTCTTGAAGAGGGCTAGCAGGCTTTCCTCATTATTTGTAGACAGACATGTTTAAAGATTATTATTATTATTATTATTAAGGAGTAGACAGTATGAGTCATAGGGGTAACTGCTAGGGGCCTTTTCATAAACTATGGTCCTTTTTATATGAAGCATTGCAGAAGCCAATAAGTCTGTAGTATAAAATGCTCCTGGAAACTCAGCGGGTTTTATTGTTGGTATTTTTGATAAAACATGGAGTGTGTACATACTTAGTGAAGCACGAAAAAGGGGGAAAAAGTAAGAGCAATAAGCATTGTTCCATTTCATGCCAATTCTCCTGCGGTCTGTGGAAAAGATCCATGCTTAAGAAATTTGGATTTTTATTTTTCTTTTGGTTTCTCTTTCCTTCCATCTGAATGTTTTCATGATTACTTTTCTTGCGGGAGAATGGGGGAGGGAGACATTTGTCTCAAAAGAAAGTGAGCCATTATTAGTTTTAGGATTTAATAATACTTTTTGTTTGTTTTATGATTTCCAGTACTTCATATTTCTTTTCATGCTCTGCAGTAGGGGGCTGCTTATGATAGGGCAAGGTGATTAATTTCTTTAAGGTAAAAGCTCCTCTGACTCCCAGCAGTCTATTGTTACTTCCTATACAGCCCACTGTTTCCCAGCTGTGATTTGGCATCTTTAAGTAACAAGCTTTGCATTTGCGTAAATAAATATGTATCTTTGTTAAATATATTTTGCATGTAGCCCACAGTTCGGGGAATTGGTACTTCTGTGAAGTCTCATTTCTGGATTCGATGGACACCCCTTCCTTTGTGGCTTCATCACGTTGGGAAGCTGTAGCAGACTGAAGGTGACGCATTAGTTTGTGGGTGGCAGCAGCAAATTATTTTTGCTTCTGAAAGAGGAGTTTGTCTTCCATTTGAGAGCTGAGAAAGGAGAGAATTTGTTTCAACTGGAGAGGGAAAGTCTGACTACTGCTCATTGTTGCTGTACTGATGTGCTTAGCATTATACTAAGTCATGCAATTATTTTACCTTTTAAATTTCTCTTGAGTCCTCAGTTCCATGTCATCGCTTATTTGACATGAAAATTTGGACAATAAAACTTCAGAAGAATCTTTAGTCGAGTGTTCAGGTAATAGCTGAGGCATAAAAATCATATCTAGTTTTGTCAAATTTTGGATGTATTCTTTTCTATACAGTTGATGTAACTTGAAGGTTAATAATGTAGGTTCATTGGGATCTGAACCTAGAGAAAGGTAATTTTTTTAAAGTGACAAACCAAAACATTCAAATATACTCTTTAAGATGTATAGACTCAATTTCAAATAAGTATATAGTGTATGTCTCAGGTTTCAACAGGACTTGTGCTCACTCGATTTGTAACAAAACTGATGTAATAAGACAGTTTCTGTCTAGTTTCTTTCCCCTGTGGTCTTTCTGTTTTCCTTCCCTCACGCATTCCTAGTTTAGTTTATCTGTGGAAATAAGGGTTATGTGATCATACAGCCTCTTGTATGAGCTTATCTGTTTTCATTTCTCTCCCACACACTGACAGGTTTTGAATATGTTGAACAGTTCCAACCAGAATTGGCAGAAAGGTAGAAATTTAAAAAAATTATTTACTGAGTTGTGTGAGAAAAGGCATCCAGATAAAGGGTGATGCTGTTAGAGCCCCAGCTGATTTTAACTTCCAAGTCTTGATTGTTTTCGCTCTTACACATTCAGCTGGTTTAGTGTCATGTAACTCATTGTTAAATTTCATGCGAATTGCTCTATGAAAAATATTTTTCTCAGAGTGAATATCATCCCTTATTTTGGCAAGTCCTTGAAACCCTGCACTGTTAGGATGCTGATAAGTTTCTGATGTCTACCAGCAATGGCAAAATCATAATTTATTAGGCTATACCTTCCAGGTTCTGTTGGGTTGCAGACACAAGTTTAATCTGGGGGGTTTTTTTTCAGTATGATCTGTTTAGAAAAGGGAAATCAGTCCCCCTTTGCAGAAGAGCAGAGTATCAGGCCAGAGGGACATAGGAGTAAACACAGAAATGCTTGGGCTTCTGGACAGAGGGCTGTTCCTGATTAGCTCTTTGGAAGGTGTTTTCATGTTCTGTAACTGTCCTCATTATAAGAAATCATCCCTTCATCTTTTTGTCTTCTGGATTATTTCTAGTTGACGATGTCCTCAAGGCTTCAGAGAGGGAGGAAAAAGAGAAATCTTTGTCTTATCTTTTCTTTTTTAAGACTACTTGCATGTATATAAAAGTGTGGTTTGTGTATAGGTCGAAGTTTCTTTCTCTGTCTGTTCTGGGTACAGTTACATACTCTTCCTGAACAGGGGAGGGGGGGGGAAAAAGGGGGCGGAGGGGTGCAAAAGAAGAGTCCTTATTGCAAGTGCTGTGGTGCCTAATAGAGTTGTTCACAGGGAGAGAGGAAATCTCCCATTTTGAATGGTTCGAAATTTCCTTGATGTGCATGACCCGTGTACAGAAGGAAGCCTGGAGGCATGCAGAGTCAGGTTAGCGGAGTGATTTGTGTAGCCAGAAGTACCTGTCTGGGAATTGGTTTGACGACCCGGTGGTTGACACTCTTTCTTCAGTAAACAGTTAAGAGGGGGTGGAAAAAAGGTCCTGCAGTACCACTGCATCAGAACCAACTGATTTAAACTGGTGGCTTACATCCCATTAGTCTCTCCTTGGTAAGTTGCTAGTTATCTCTGCTCATAGGTACAAATACTGAAATAAAATATTTATGCTGTCTTTTTCTCCTCTGCCTGTGGATCTCAAGCTTAATTAACTTAGCACTGGATTACAGATCTCTCTCCCTCCCTTGATTTGCTGCTGCAAGAGTTGTTCTTCACTGGGGAAGAAAGAGGCTCAAAATGTGTGCCTGATCTTATGGATCCCAAAGGTGAAGTTAACAAGTGTAATTTATTCTTTTGGACAGTGTAAGTTCTGTATTTTAACTGCTGTGTTAAACCAGGGAGGTTCATATAAATGTTTCCATAGGACATCCAGTTAATTCCAACTTCACAGGTCATAAATGCGCAACCATGGAAGCCTTTACTGCCTCTGTAGCTGTACCCGCAGTAATCGCCTTCGGAAGATAATGTTATGCTTCTTCCTAAGTGCTTGCCCGTGTCCCAGGCAGTGGGGTTTTTGGATTGCAGTGAGGGAGATGGGCTTTTAATCTCCACCATTATCTACATGGACATTCCCTAAGCACACTTGGGAAGGATCCTTCCCTGTGAAAGCATCGCGTCTTTTCAAGCATTGACGGTTTCAATGGTAGTAAAGGACGTCTCTGATTTTTATGATCTGTTAGACATCTATTCACAAAATTTTGAATGCTGGTTGTTTGGTTTTAGCCTTTTTATTGGCAAAAGTCTTTTTCACACCTTTGCATAGAGTTATTAATACTACACAATTTTCATCATTAGATGTCTTTTTTTACTGGATGATTTTGCTTTTTATGCTGAATGCATGCTGCTGAAAATTTCCATTTACTGAATCTGTGCATTCTGCAACAGAGGTAGGAAAACTGTTCTAGCATATCTGAAAAATGAAATGATTTTCTTGTAGTGGTAAGTCACAAAAAAATCATGTTGGATCATTCTTACAGGAATTTTTAGGAAGAATTTCAGAGAGCAGGAATGTAGTGAATGACAGGTCTGCTTCTGGAGCAGCCTTTAACTTGGGGTTTTTGGTTTTGTTTTGTTTTTTATATTTGGCAAATCACTTAGGGCACTTAGTCGTAATTTTCTATAGTAAATAATACATTTTATTTTCTGAATTTAACAATGGGGTAGTTTTACAGCAAATTCAGGTGGTGTTGCTCTTCCGTTGCTTGCTCCCAGTCTTGATAAAGTCAAAAACCTATGGTGGTTTTTTTGTTGTTCATAGCCTTACTTTCATCTGGTTAGCTTTCATTGAGTGTGTTGCTGGAGAAGCATGTTTAGGTGATGTCTCTGCTGGCTTCCTCCTACCTATTCTGGGTTCTCATTTATTTTAATGAAAAGTTCCACTGTGGACAAACCCAGTACTAAAATTCTCAGCACTTTTTCCTCTTCAGTGACTTGCTAGTCTTCAAGTAATGAAAGCAAACAGCAGATTTCTTTTTCTTCTGTTGTTACTATCTGGTATCCTGTGGCGTGTTTCACAACCTGTTGTTTCTCACCAGTGGAGTCCTTGATAATTCCTTTTAGTCTGTTTGCAGAAAGAGAGGCAAGTTCAATATTTTCATGCTGTGTGCAGTGTTTTCAGCAATGTCTGGAGTTCCTGCCCAAGAGAAATTTTCCCCACAGGCTACAATGATTAACTGTCAGTATTGCTTGCTGTTATTAATTGCATGCAAAAATTGATCTTAGAGCTGCCATAATTTAGTCGTACTGTTGTGTGCAGAAGCCAGACCACTTAGACCTGTCACAGTTTAAGATGGTTATTCAACCAAATGCTGTCCGTGGCTTCAGAAGCGAAGCAATGTAGCCTAAAAGCTACGTGTCTTTCAGATGTTGGGAAAAGGTCCGTTTCATCAGTGTGGTGGGGAATAACACCACCATGAATGTCATTTGAAACTCAACAATGTGTCCAGCGAGGGTTGCAGGTACGTATTTAGCAGTAGCTTCTGCAGTGGAGTTGAAGATGACCCAATGATTACGGGATGCTGTTGCCTGGCCAGTGCATGAGTAAAAGTGGATGGGAGCTGGAATCAGCCCTGGGTAAACCTTGCACCAACTACACGGCAGAGTTTTCTGCTGGTGTAATTCCCCTGCTTCTTGTGAATAGTTATGACACCAAGAGGAATGTTGTCTTTCAACTCTTTATTCTTGGATGTGCCATCACTGTTGGTTGAAATGATTTCAAAAATTAGAGGTAAACTTAAATATATTAATTGTCTGAAATTTTCCATTGTTATCGACATGTACAACCATGAATACTCTGTTCAATAATTGCTAAGACCGATTCAGTAAGTTTGGAGAGATTCCCAGCTAAAGAAATCTTACATCCTAGTAATGAGAATATATCATAAAACAAGATAGGGTAAAAATTTTTCTCCAGAAGCCTCTCACAAATAGGAAGTCTTGAAACATTTTGTGAGGTGGGAATGAACGCTATACAGTTTTTTTTGATGTTAGTCTTTGCATGTGTGTTTAATTTTGGAATACATGTCCACTTCAGCAAAGGAGAATAATTTTAAAGAATGAAAACTGTGTATACATAACATGATGAGACACGGAGCTGGTTTAGATCATAGCTTTTTCTCAAAGACAGGTCTTGGTGGCACTTAGAATTTCATTCTAAAATGCATACAACTTCTGTAATTGCTATCCTAACTAAATTCAGATCAATCTGTGACAGTTGTTAATTTCAGAGTTTCTAATAGTCTTACAATTACAGAATTCATCAGATGGACTCTTTGCTCTCCAAAAGTGTGGATATCCATGTGCTCTCTTAAGCTTAAAAAACACCAACCAACCAAAAAAAAACACCCACCAAAAACACTCTAAAAAACTAAAAAATCCAACCATGAGCAACAAACCAACCCTCCCCAAAACCCCACTCCCTCAAGAAAATGATTAAGTTCTGTACTGAAAGTAATTGGGAGTTGCATGTGTATTTTTAGAACATTATACTAAAGCTAATTCCTGGTGTACACATAATTTACTTTTATTAATGGCCGATATTGCAGAGCATTATGTGGTGATTAACATTTTGTTAATGAACTTTTGGGGAAAGCTTTTCCAGCAAATATGAAATATTTGAAACTGCTTCTCATTGGTTCATAGTATTCATGGTGGAAGGGTTGTTTATTAGTAGTATTTGTAGTATTAGTAGTATTTAGCCTTGCCAAGCCTTGAAAGGCAGTTTGAAGGCTTTGTTCTCAAATCTGGGAATCAGTCCAGATGTAGTGGGAGCTGTGAATAGCTTACTGAATAAACTTTATATTTGAAATAAGGATGATAATGTGGTATTAACGTATTTTGAATAACCTTCAATGTTAGTAGTTAGAAGGTTTCCAATAAAAACGTTCTGCAGTAAGGATGTTACCTTCTCCACTGAAAGAAAGAAGAAGCATAACAAAAGAAGAAAAGAAATACCAGATAGACAATTACAAACTTCACAGTTCTGTAGCTTTATTTTGCTGTATTTGACCAAATGGCATGTCAAATACACTCATCTTTCTGCCTAAGGGACTTCTTTTTGCTGCTGTATTTGGCACTGGCACTTACGGGGGTCAAAATGCACAGACCATCGCAGGCTTTGCTACATAACTGTATGATTTTCATACTCGTGTGCTGCGAAGCGAGGTGAGGTCAAGTCAGAGCATTTGAAAGATCCTTTCTGTGATGAAATTGAGAGGAAACACCTAGGAGAGACAAGCTGTCTGTGCCTGGGGTTCCTTGGTAAGTAGCAGAATACAGGCAGTGCAGCAGGTGGAAGTGAAAAGCTGTTTGTGGGTTTGAAGGCGGCTGCAGGAAATCCCAGCTGCTCTGGCTGCTCAGGGCGAAGGTTCCTTAGTGGGAAATCCATACAACGCAGATCCCTCCAATAGCTGGCCTGAGACGCTTGGTCTGTCTGGTAACTGGCCCCGGATCCCAGTTTCCCCAGTTGCTGACACAGGAGCCGCCCGCAGCCCCACCCCAACAGCTGGTGCAGACCCCCTTACGCACACCACATGCACACGTGCTGCCGAACCTGCCAGTATCTGGCCTGAGGTGTTTGGTCAGGCCAGTGACTGCCCCTTGGGTCAAGTTGCCTCCAGTTACCTGATTTTTTTTTTTTTTTTTTTTTTTTCAAACAAAAATAAAGTGATTGCTGGTTTGCCCCCAGTCACAGCTGTAGAGGGCCTGATTCACACAAAGTGAGATAGTTGTTCGGGATTTTTTTTTCTAAGACGTGTTAGAGGAATCTCCAGTCTCTTAAATTATACATTGTTTTTGACAGATCTTGGCAGCATAGGCTGGATAAGGTAGCCAGAAAGGAAGAGTTTAGTGACATGGTCTTCATTCTGCCCAAGCCTGGGGTAAAGCACAGAACAGATCTTCAGCTATTGTTTTGTACTTGCTGGGGACCTGTTCCTCAGTTCTGAAAAGTAATATTAATTAGGAAAAAATTACTCTGTTTTGAGTATGTAGCAGTGAGCTGTAGGAATGCAGGATTGTAGCTAAGATTTAAACTTTTTTTTTTTGGTAGCAGATACCACAATTTACGTGCTTCTCTGTGCTCCCATTCATAGAAATAAAGGGAAGTGTTCTTTAGTCTCCTCTTCCTTGTGTTAATGCTGCTGTTTCTTAGTTTTGGTTAAATATTCTTATCACCTTTTCAGTTGTGTTGGGGATCTTGAACCTATTTTGATTGCTACCTTACATGAGCATCCTTCTTATCAGAAAATAAATAACCAGGACATAGAGAATGTCAAACACTTTGCTCCTTAATATATATATCTCAGTGGTTTGTGAACAAGATCGGTGCTGTGACTGAGATCCACATTTGATCTGGCAAATAGACATGTGCTGTTCGGCTCAGCAGAATTTGCTGCAGCATTGATTACTGGGATTTTACAAATCCTTGCCTAGTGTTATACATATTATAATTACTTGCCTGATATTTATATTATAAATACTTGTCCACTGTTAAATTCTCTTCTTCATGTATTCCGTCCATCTTCTAAGACTTTTCTTAGGGAAGATCACTGAGAAACATGTAACTTGAGAAACTTCATGGTACTGTAACTAGCCACAAAATGGCAAGGGAGTAATACAGCAGATGAAAGGACGTGGGGAACTCATGTCTGTGTCTGGATGCCTAGTTGATCAGAGGCAGGGCCAGGCGGAAAGTAGTAGCACAGGTAGCATGCATCCTTTTCCTTTTTTCTCCTGGTGAAGGAAGAGAAGTAACACTTTGTATCACTGCAAGCAATAGACTTTATGGAAATTTTGACTTGTTCCTAGCCAAAGCTTGCTTGGGGCAGGGGAGATTTTGTTCTCCTCAATTACCGTTTGACAGCAAAAATACACAGTAAGAAGGGGCAGCTTGTATCTGGAGCTCTAAGGTCACCTGTCTGTTACCCACCAGCATGGGTTCTGTGTGAATAAAAGGCTGCTTCTGTGCCTAGTTATACAAGAATTGATACTATGACTGGTTATGGTCAAGTGCAAACATGAAAAAGCTTCATGCTCTCTTGCTTGCCCTCCAGTATGATGCTTGTCACAGGTGCTTGGCTGGTGTATCATTTGGGGATGCATGGACTTTGCCTCAGCAAGTTTGCAGATGACACCAAGTTGGGAGGCAGGGTGGATCTGCCTGAGGGTAGGGAGGCTCTGCAGAGGGATCTGGACAGGCTGGATCGATGGGCCGAGGCCAATTGTATGAAGTTCAACAAGGCCAAGTGC
>JAVJGG010000094.1:5741931-5777532 GCA_035590195.1 Aviceda cuculoides
AGTAAGAAGATAAGGAGTGATTTGTTGGCATGAGAACAGAACCTTGGGGGTCAAAGATTACTTGGCATGAGAGATACAAGAAGAACAAAGGAAAAACAGAAGTTTAATATCAAAATAATTGTAAAAGGTGAAAAGTTAAAGACAAGGAAGACGTCTTGCCTTCATCCCAAAGACCTCCAGGTATGACCACCAGAATCAAGGATGCATGTGCAAGAAGGAGGGACAATATGTTAATGATTTCCCAGAATTCTCCGCCTTTTATTAGAAAATAATTTGTATTACCCGTGAATATTCATGTAACGTGCATATTTAAGATGTGAAAAGTAACTCAAAGTGTGCATGATGGGTGGAGCGATCCCCCGTGTACCCAGCGCTGAAAGAAACGTGCCTGCTTTTTAACTCACTCTCTGAGTTGTAAAGTTTGTTCCGCATGTCAAAGTGATACTTCCTAGGACTGGGTTGGAAACAGGGCATGCTTCTCGGCATCAGGAGCGGCCCCCGTTCTCCTCCTTTTCTCTCGGCAAAGCCAGCTGCCTGCAGAAAGAGAAGGTGTGAGAGCTTCCCGAGGAGTAGAGTGGGCAGAGTTCCCTGCCCACAGGTCGTGAAACTGCACGAAAATGAGGATCTACCTGGGAAGTTGTTGTGACTCGGCAGAGTTGTGCACATGCTTTATTTACATTTCTTACTCCTTTCCTATTTACTCTGATCTTTCTGAAAAGTTAATTAGTTTAGATGTTCCCATCAAGTTTGGCTTTTTTGCATGTGTTCGAGTACCTTTCAGGCACCTTTGGGAGGCTGACTACAAGGGAATCATCTGGATGGGTCCATCTTAGAGTTACAGGCTTTGTTCATTTTTCATGTTAGCATTTTTCTGAGCAGGATAAGAATTGTTTGTTCTGTTCTCAGTAAATCACTCCATAAAGTTTTGTTTTTCTGATTTGAAGACAACCCTGGATTTCTCCCCAAATGAGGTTCATGCATTCACATTATGAAACTTTCATTCCTTTTTACAGTTGATAATGCCTGAGAAAATAAATCAATTAAAGGTTACTGAAGTACTGAAGCATGCAGTTCTGTTGTAACTGAATCCAGGAGTGTCACCAGGCTTAATGAGATTATTTGTCTCTACCAGTGTAGGGTTGGTTTTTGTCATTTATGTTCATTAACCTTTTACTTTAAAATTGCTCTAATTATAGTACATCTTCCCATAGGAAGCATCCTCATTAAAATAGTAAACTTCCTATAAGAAAAATAACTTCTGGTGTTTGGACTACATTTTATTTCATATACTTTTAGCCAGTTGTTAGGAAACATGCTCTTTGATGCACCTTGGCAATTCCCATCCTTAAATTTTACAATTTTAATTTGGTTTTGGACAATTTTTAGTATATGTAGTAGTTTTGTAATGTCAGTACAAGTTAAAAATTATTCTAGTAAATCTGTGGAATGTTAAGGAATATGCATCTGATGAAACACTCTATACTATATTTGCTAGGGTCCAAATATACCCATGTATTTCCCATTCACTAGCATCACTTAATTTATGTTTTGGGAACCCCAGTCTGCAAAGTTTATAGTGCTTAAGTTAAGCACTGGCATGATTTCTTTCTTTCTTTTTCTTTCTTTCTTTCTTTCTTTCTTTTCTTTTCTTTTCTTTTTTTTTTTTAATTTTTAAATTTTTTTCCCCTCTTCTCTCTTGAGTTCTGTGAAGTGATTTTGTTAATTTTTCTTATTCTCCCTTTTAGGAAGAATGACCCCAGCTTTGATTTTTCTGATACTTCACATGCTTTCAGCAATCCTTTCTAAGTAACTGAAGCCCTTTGTATCCTGGACGTGTGGTGGTCGAGGTGGTTACTGTAGCGCTGACCTGGCCAGCAAGAGGAGCTTTTGGTGGAACTTGGGCCTGGGCCTAAGCCTGGGCAAGTGCAACACTTCCGGGGTGGCGATGGAACCCTGCATCTTCACAGGAGGATCTCTGGATTGCTGTCCATATTCTAGGTACTCCGGTAAATGATGTGGGAACCGTATACGGTGACTAATAGAAGCCAAGTGCTGACAATACCGGGGATAGTCCTTCAATCTATTTTTAAGTTTATGTAGTGCAGCAATACCAAAATAGTACGTTTTGGATGCAAAAGGCTTTCGTAAGGCTTCGAGAACACAGCGCAGGGCCAGGCCCAATGCCATATAAGTAACCAGTCCTTTCTCTATTATGCCACCAAAGAGGCAGGCTGTTATGTGCAGCTCTTTATCTGGGTCCTGGGGAAAGAAACGATATTCCTCAAACAAGTTCCTCAGCATACAGTTAAACGCTTCTTGTTCCCCCTTAATGTTGGGGTCCTTAAACCTCTGCAGTGTTTCCAAGACCCCATCTACAGACAGGGTCATGATTTTTATTCAACTGGGAATGAATTTTAGACTGCTGTTATACTCACAATCCCTTTAGATATAAACTGTTGACCAAGTCTGGGACTAGGAGTCGATCCGGGCACACCTAGACTCCGACAGGAGTTTAGAAAGCAAGGGGGTCTTCTCTGAACCTTGTGACTCAGCGGAAAGGTCTTCCTTACATTTTCCAACATTTCCTTTTACCCTGTTATGGTTTTGGCCTCTGCATAGATATGTTTAGTTTGATTCTGATTTAATTTTCCTGTGTGCATTTCATCTGTGTACTAAGCAATACAGTAAACCTTGCCAACAAATTCTGTCAAGTCACACTTTTCTACAAAATTCTATTAAATCATTTTTCTTTAATACAATTGGAGGTGATTAAGTGATCCAAACCCCTCTCGTTTTTTTAATTTCCCCCGCGACAACATGTATTTGATGGAAATATGAAAGGATCTGAGAGTCATTTGCTTCTTAGTCATATAGCAGTATTTGGTGGTTTTAAGATCATACCTTCTGGATTTACTTGATTAAATGAGACTCTTGCTGCTTAGATCTCTGGGAAGTTGAGCAGTGGATCTAAACGTTTCTCTAAGACTGAGAAATTCTCAGTGTGCCTTCCAAAGAGGCAGGAGCTGAGTGTCCTCACATCCCAGGGTATTGATGGAGTCTGTAGTGCTGGTGGTTATAGAGTCAGTCTTAGATTTGTTTTGCTAGGATTCCAAGGTATCCAGGTGTTTTTCAGGTTTTCTGTCTTTTATAGGCTATTGCTGTATTAGGGAACCAGAGACTGCATTAAAGAAGTGAGCTAATGAGTTACTGCTAGTAAAAATTATTAAAATGAGGTAGTAAATACTTGTAAGATGTGCGGTCAAATAGCTGTTGCATGTATGTCAACTGAAAAACAGATTCCTAGTCCTTTTGTAATTGCGATTGTACTACAGTTATGTCATGCCTTTCGTTGTGAAAGACTGAGCTTCTAGTATCATTCTCCTCTTTACTGATGTGATCCCTTAGCAATTGCTCTTCTGAAAACTTTTGAACCTTTGCACTTTGTAGGCTGCTTTACTCTCTTCTCTCCTGCCCAAATTTCTTGCTCTAGGGCGAGTGTTCAAGGACTTTTTTGACCACTTGCTTGCTGAACCAAAACCTTTGAGCCTACAGATAGAGAAGAAAAGATGAATCAGACAGGGAAGAGTGGTGGGTGAAAATAGGGAAGAAAAAAAATGCCTTAGTGTTAAAGCCTCTCTTTCCTCCCTCACACGCATGAAGAACAGAAGAAAAGTATGTCTGCATGTGGATTTAAATAGGGAAAATGCCTAGAATCCAGTATTCCTGGAAAAAGTAATTCCATTTCTCAAAATTTTCATATGTTTGTTGAATTAAAACAGACTTTTACATACTTTTTGTCAGGAAAAAAACTGGAAAGGTCTATGTTTCTCCTAATTCCTTCTCGTCTGTTTGTTTTTCTTCTTACAGGCCAATTTAATAAGGCAGTTTGGTAATCCTGCAATTTGAGAATCATAATTTACTTGATCTTGTCTGTTTCGTTTCTGTTGTTTGTTTGTTGTTTTTTTTTTAATGGATTTTCTTCTCTAATACTGCTTTTCTCCCCAGTCCTTGACATATTTCTAAGAATTCTTACTTGCCTTAAAATTTTTTATTACTGTTAGCACACGAACAGTGGGCTAAATGTCACTTGTCTGGAGAAAAGGTTCTGTGCAATTTGTGGTGGTTTTTCATAGCACTGATAACCAGAGGAGGATATTGGTGAATATTTTTGATGGAAAGTGAGTCTTGGAGAGTCAGCCTTTTTAGAGAGGAATCTTTCTCTTTGAACTGTAAAACATTTGACACAGAGGTGATACATGCCTGTATACGTACGTGCGCATTTTGTACAAAGGCTATAATCAAAGATTTTTTTTAAAGTTAGGAATTCAAACACTCAGAAGTTCTGGTTGTACCATTTCTTTATTCTTCCCCCTTTGGTATTGAGCCTAAGGCAGGAGCCTTCTGGAGCAAAGGAACGTGATTCCAGATGATGTTGTGATAAATATGTACATCAGAGGTAAATTAAGTTTGCACCAGTAACTATAAATCTGATGTTTCCAACACCTTGACTGCGAGACTTCACTTCTTAAATGGTCTTTTGCTGTATCTTTTTGTGCGTAATTTTGTTTAAGAAGCTTTAAAAAAGTTGTATTACGTACTGCTGAATATATTTAGGAGCAGGATCGGTTTTCTCATGAACTGTTGTTGGACTTCATGATTATTAGAATTTTCAACATATGAACAGTGATTGAGGAATATTGTCTGTTATTCAAGTGGCTCCAGTTTTCTTTGTGTCAAACAACTGGGGATTATTGTTCTTCAACACCAGCTCCTTAAACAGGCATCTTAACTCATCCCTATGACAAAGATTTAAAGACCTAATTCTTGAATATCTGCTGAAGGTTTGTAGCAGTTTTAGCATATTCGTGAATTTAAAGTAATTTGGAAGCTGAATACTTGTTTCAGGCGTGATTTCCTGCATCGTTAAAGGAGCTCTACCCTTCTTCCCTACCAGCAAACCTCATTATAGGTTGTATTCCTAAGGTTTTCAGCCGTAATATTGCACAGTTTTCTTTCTCTCCCCATTTAGACCAAGGCTTTTTCTTATTTATCTATGAAAACAGTGTTGCAACTCCATTTTTCCTTTCATTAAGAAAAAGCTATTGAAAGAAAAAAACCTCCTTGGCCCAGTTCATCCTCTGCTTCTGCATCGGTTTGTACGGCAGCTGCTCCGCTCGCGGCGTCTGTGCCCACGGCAGCTCCCCGGGCTGGCGAAGCCTCTTGTAGCGTCCCGCGAAGGGGCTGCCGCTCACTGAGCTGGCCCTCGCGTGGTAGCGGCCCCCAGGGAGAGAAACAGCGCTCGGGCGACAGTGTTTTCTACGAGAAATCGCCAGTGGTGATACCTATTGGTTCAACGTAAGCTGTTCTTTGCTTGCAGAGCGTATAATGTGTAGATGTGATTAGCCTCACTTGACAGACTGCGTTACGTGTTGATTCATCCTTGACTTTGCCGTAATCACTTTTGGTGGTTTGGAAGTGCAGCAAAAGCTTCCCTGTTTATGTCTGCTAAGACTGCCGATGTGCACCACTGTGCCGTTTGCCTGTGGGATGGGGGTGAAGCACTGTGGCCCAGTAGAAACCATCAGCTGTGCATTAATTGGATGTTAAAAATGTATTAAAGTATATTTCACTTAGTTTTTCCTGGATGAAACTATTACGGTTTCGAGATGCATATTTTCCAGATATTTTTAAGATATTTTAACTCATAATTTTCATATTTTTATTACCGGTTTCATTAAAAAAGAATAATATTTAAACATAACAAGTCTTGCACTTTGTTTTCTTTAGTATTTTTGAAATGTCTCCACAAAATGATCTTTACTCTATTTAAAGTGCACTTTAGTTCTGAGGAGAATATACAAGAAATGTTCCCATTGTGTTTTCTGTATTCCGATGTATGCTGTTGGACATCTGTTTAGTATGTGCTGGGGTTTACTGAAGAAATGCAGGGGTTTAAGCTGTAATTATTAAAAAGTAGTAAGAGTTTAGGGGTTTTTTTCACACCTGAAAAATAATGCACAGAGCAGAACTCTTTTTCTAGAAAAACTGCAAGGATTTTCATAGCAGCTTACTGCCAGGCTAAAATCTCTAGAGAGAGAAGAGATTTGGTTGGGGGAGAATGGAAGCAAAGTCCTTTATTTGATATTTAGAGGAACGATTGTTTTAGAAGGTACTTCCCTTGGAATCATTCAGGCTAACAAGTTCTGTGCTGAGCATCTGCTCTGTATCCAGCTTGCCTTGTACAATTGCTTATCTGACGCTAGTCTTGCTTCCTCTTCTGAATTTTCTTGTCGTCTTCGGAATGTCTTCATGCTTTTGAAACAAGTTTTCAGTAATAACCTGAATTCATGGATTGTCTGATCTCTTCAGACTACTCTGCTTGATCGTTCCAGCTTTTCAATGTTTTATTCTCCCTCTGGCAGTGTGATGGGGATCTATGAAGCTGACCACCCTGTGCTGTGTCCATGTGCCCTGCCTTATTCCAACTTTTCTCTTTCACAGGGCTGATGCATGGGCTTCTTACTGGCTTCAGCACAAGTAACACGATGAATACTGTGGAGAGGGAGTAAAAGAAGTGGGCTGCTCTATGGATAATGCATTGGGTTCTTCCGCACATACGTAGAATAAGGTCCAACTAGCAAGCCAGAAGGGAGGAAATTGTGAAAGAAGATTGCTCAGAGAAGCAGAAGGGATATAGTACATTCAGCTGGAGTTTTTATTGGAAGCCATATCTGTCCAGGATTGAAAGGTGAGATTTCCTGTGGTTTTTTTCATTTCATTTTGGGTTTATCTGTTAGATTCAGGGAAGATGCTTTTTTAAAAAACAAAACAAAACAACAAAACAAACAAAAAAAAAGAAATTTGTGAAAGTTATCTGAAGAAGGATGCATGTTAATTTGCTTTAGTTTGGTCACTTTACTTAGAATTTGGGTTTAGGGCAGTTTTACTGATCAAATGTCCTTGGAACAAAAATTTCCAAGGAGATGACTCTTACCTGACAGCTTAGTGAAGAGAACTGGAGATGTGCAGAGACTGAATAAAATGCTTGAAAACTGGAGGCAGATTGGAATGACAGAAAGGAGCGTGACAAGATCCTTGATAGAAGGCTGAAATCAGACAAAACCAGAATAGAAACAGAGAGTAAGAATGACGTATTGGAAAAATAGTTTGAAGACAAGATCAGTTATCCTGTTACTCGATGCTTTTAAATCAAAATTTTATAGAATTCAACAAATACCACCACAGGGCTAGCTAAGACATTCTTAACTATGGTTTGCAGGGGATGTCCAAACAGAAGACAGTAGTGTTCCCTTCTAGCTTTTTTTCATATCTGTTTGAAGCAGGTAGAAAGCAACCTTTATGTGGTTTAAATTGTGGTGTATAAAATTACAGCTGGCAATTAGAGGTGGGGAAGAAGGTCATGGTAAGGGTAGAGAAATTATTAGGAAGACCATGCAAATTGTCCTATGTACATTAGAAACAGTGTTCCTCTTGTTATGTTTTAAATGGGAAGTGTCTGGTGGTGGAAGGCACAGTGTGTAGAAGAGGAGAGGGAAAAGGGATAGAGAAGCATACCAGGTAGAAACAAAGTGCTAGGAATTGGCACCAAACTGAAAAGTTGACCTGATTCTGCATTTTACTGGTAAAATAACCTTTTTCTGGATCCACTGACAAAAGGTAGGCGTTTTACATTAAGTAATTTCCTAAGTGTGACATTTAAGTATTTGCTCATTGGGTGGTTGCCTGAAAGGCTGCTAACGCTGCTCTGTAGGGAATGTGTGTTATTAAATGTTATGAAAGATTTACGGTTTGTGTTCTTGATAATCTCACTAGTACAATTTGAGCTTTATTTGTGGTATCATCTAAAACTTGATGTAATTAATTCCAGTGCATAAGATTAACTATATTCATATCCATTTCCCTTGTCAGTCAGCCTGATTAATTAACTTTCATGCTATTGATTCTCTGTGGGATATCTAAATATATATACAAATGACAACACAAAGGTTTGGGGTTTTTTAAAATTATAAGTAATCTTTTAGCATACTCTCTCTTAGTCGATATTCCTTTTGCTAAGGTTTGTCCCATGAACTTGTTAAGTCTAGCTTATGGACAAGAAAAATACCGTGGATGTTTTTATGATTGTACTTGTGCTTTCAGTTACAAAGGGTAGTCAAACAACCTGTTAGTAGTAAACTGACTGATTTGTGGCAGGAGTAGAGCAGCAAAACCTTCTCAGTATCATGAACTAATGAAAGCTTGTATATAAAATTTAACAAGTTGGTTCTGTTATCTGATAGGTTAATGTGCTAGGTATTATCTAGGCAGTAAATTTCTTCATTTTTGTGGAGGAAACAGGGTTAGAATCGACCTAGTTAGAAAATCTTAGGCTACTTTTTATGTCACTGTTTTAGCAGCATGTCTCAAAATAACATTCCTTTGCAAAGTGATGACACAACAAACCCCAGAAAATTCAAACTGAACAGGCTAATCTTTATCAGTAGTTTACGTTTAACTTAATTTTATAAAGACTAACTAGGATTAAATTGTATCAAGGCTGTATTTGTTGGGCAAAATTACAAACCTCAAGGAATTTTGACAAGTTATTGAGGTTTTTCTATTTAGCATTATGATTTTTTTCTCTAAGTTTATATTTAGAGCAGAACATTCACAAATAGGAAAGTTTAAAAATATTTATTCTGTTAAGCAGTAAGTATTGACCCACTCCAAAATATTAATCATCCCAACTAACTGAAGAAATCGTTCTGTATTTTTTACAAAGAGAAGGCTATTCTCATGAGCTTTTGTTCTATGTATTTGCTTCTGAAAATAGAATCAAATTTCCCAATTGTCCTGCTGGATTGGATTGGACGCTATCCTTAGGTTTAAAAAAGAAAAAAAAAAAATCTAATTTTTGAGAAGTATTTTTTCTCACCAGTTGCTCAGTTCATTACTGAATGGATAGTACTCTCCCATCTCTATTTGTAGATAATAAATAGCACATCTATTCAGACAATCAAAACCAGGCTGTCAAGGGAAATGCTCCAGCCTTCACAAATGTGCTTTAGGATCTGGGGCACATCTGGGACACATGTTCCCAGAATTTGCATTTGTAAGCAGCAAGACCCGTACCAACAAAACTTTGACCATTTTATTGAGAGAAAAGAACTTGGTCCGTAGCTGCCATCTGAGAGCAGAGATAAGATTCCAGAAATACTTTCTTACCAGCTGTATCATTCTGCAGAAGTTACAGCTCTTTATCAGTTCTTTTCTGCCATTACTATGTGGATGTCCTGAGAGTGGCAATCTCCTTTTTGTTCTGTGTCTTTTTTTTGTTTGTTTTTTAATAATAAAAGAATGGTATTTCAGTCTCTTGCTCTTACTACTTGAGGCTACTTTCTCCTTGATCAAGCTTAAAAAAAACCCAACACAAAACCAACCAACCAAACGAAAAAACCCAAACCAAAACAAAAAACCCAAAACACAACCACCAACAAAACCCCCTCGTTTGTCCCCCCAACTTCCTAACCAGTTATGCAAGAGAATTTCTGTGAATTTTAAGTCATTTCAGCTGGTTATATTTTTAGTCTGCTTTGAGCTGAATATTTCTGTATTTAAAGGTTTTCATCCATTGCTTAAGAATGGAGTGAAAAACCCCAAACCCTGTGTCTGTGGTGAATCTGCTTTTATCTTTCATTTTGGACTTTTTGAGAGAGGAATGCCTAGAGTGTAGGACACTTGCTGCTTTTTTATTTCTGTGGCAATGCAGAGCAGTAGCTCTGCAGCACCGGCGTGGTTTGGCCTGCAGGCACGCTGCTGGGGGTTGTGCTGCCTTGGGTACCGGCTCTTGGGTCCTTGTTTTCTGATCAGGTCGCAGCACTGCAAGCGCGATGCAGTGAAGTCCGCCTGTGTGTTTTGCAGAAAGCTGAGGGTGCTCAGGGCTCCATCAGGTCTGTTTTCAAGAATCAAATCACGAGTTAACGCTGTTTCTTTGCGGGGGGAAAATGGAAGGATTGTCTGTTGTTGGATTACGTTCATTAGGGAAAAGCAAAGATGTCTGTGGATATGGTATATGTTTCTGAAGATCGGAGGAATGTAACTGGAAGGTTTAAAAACAAACTGCTAGAATCCAAACGCAAGACGGGTTTTGAGTGAAGATCTTTCTAACTATTTTCCTTCTGTTTCTTTTTTGGTTATGATTAATACCTACATTTAGTTTTTCCTCAATATAAGATGCTTCTTCAATAACAATGGGTTGAGGTGTTATGGCAAGTGCATATCTGTATGAAATCTCTCTGAATTTTTTTGTTTTCTTCTCCTGGGCATTCACTGCAGGATGTATGGGTGAATCTCTGAATTTGTTTAGTTTTACGCTTTTTTGTGATGATGTTTTTAGTGCCAGATCTTCTAGGCTACATCACAGGTGTTCCAAAAAGGTCTTTCAGGTAGACTTATTGTTGGTACTGCTCTTATTTATTAGCACACCAGTGCAAGTAAAAATGATACTTCAGAAATAGACAGTTGTAGCAAACTCCTAGAATAATTCTTTTCCCAAGTGTCTTGTCGTATATCCTTGTACAGTTTATACCACACACAAAAAAGGTGAAAAGCAATTGTGTTAATCTGTAAAATGAAGCATTATTATAGTAGGATATACTTCTTACAAATTTGCTGTTGATGCCATTTTTCAGTCATGGAAATAAAATGGTTTTCTTGTGCCCTGCTCAACAATACTCTTTTCAAACACTGGATGGATTGTTGTGTTGCATTAGTGTTGCCTGTGGTTAGCACTTCAGTCATAGGGGAGGTTTGTAGTAGGATTTATACAAAACAAAATAATTACATTTTCACCTTCTGATAACTTCCTTAGGTAAAGCTCTGTCACATGGAATCCTTGTTCCTTATATGTGCATTTATATTGAATTTTAACAACAGTTTCAAATTACAATCTTTTTTGGGTGCACTAAGCTCCCGTTTAGTTGGTGGAAGATCCTTGTGCCCACTCAAGGGCATTCCTGTCCTGTCATTTCTAGTGTGACTTAGGAAATACAGGTTGTAATTGTAGTGATGGCAGAAATGTGGAAACCCCTATTGAGTGCAGTGTGTTGGATGACCTGTGGTTTCTGTTAGATTTTATACCACTGCTGTGTTCTTGGGTACTGCGAGAGCCCTCTCGCTCACTCTCCCTTACTTCTCTTACTTTCTTCCTGACTATAGTCCTAAGCTATGGGGGCAAATATTTTCTGTTACTTCATTTGTGTGTAGCAACTTGCTTAGCATGGAACAGACCCCACCTGCTTGCTCAGCATTCTGGTTTTGTCCTCACGTAATGCTTCCATAAAATTTGTGTCCTAGGAAGGATCTCTCTCCACAGCTGAACCAGAGTCTCTTTCAGCAGTGGGGTGGTCCTCTTTGTGAAGTGGATACTTTTGTGGTTATTTTGCATGACATTACTGCATTATTTTTTATCCTTTCCCAGATGCTCTTTTAATCTCAGGTCTACCCTACCAAGTGTAGTAAATGAATTCCAAAACTCAGTGTTTTCTTCCATCCTCAAAATAAAAGCCTTCACTTGAGGGCAGAAGTAGCAGCAAAATTAGACTCTTCCTATTTGTGTAGCATAGAATGATCTCATGGCTGGAGATGGCTGTTCAGCTTCTACCTTCAACCAGTTTCAACTTCTAATTAAAAAAAAAAAAAAATCCAGCCTTTGGATATGGAAACTCCTTATTACTTCTTTCCTCCCTAATTGCATTCTGAAAGTATTTAAAGAGAAAAATCTGTTATGAATACTGGCCCTTTTACAGGCTTGAAGAATGTAGTTTCATCTTTGGTTATAAAAACCTGTATTGGAGAAAGCATCCCAAGTAGCGGAAAATAATCTATTAGTACTGCATGTACTGGCATATAGATCACACACCCCTTGCCTACCCCCCTCACTCCTCCAAGCTGGCAATCACTTTAGATCTACGTACAGATTTCCTGGAAACTTCTTATTTCTTAGCAATGGCACCTATGCTGACGTCCGGAAGCTTGATTTGAATCAATAAATGTAATGAGTAGTAAGATTAATTCTTCCAGCACTCCAAAATCTTTTGGCAGTTGCATTAAAGTTTCAAATCTCATATAAATTTCTGAAGAAAATTTATTTAGTGGACTCCGTTTATGGCTCCTCTGGACAATATAAGAATGTAATAAAAACATGCTTCAGAAAAAAGGAGGAGTCGTGAAGGAGCAGGTGACCAGTGCCACCCAACCCAAAGTCACAGGATCAGCAAAATGCTGTCAGCTGCACGTTGTTTCTAATGTGCTTCATTTAGAAAGTGACCATTTAGTGAACTCGCTTTAGGGGATGGGAAGATTTTGGGGTCATTTTTCTTTTGTCTGTGCAGAATAAGCTGTATTCTCTTTCCTTAAAGAAAACTTGCTGTATCATCCAGAAAGATTCGGGTGGCTTTATAAAAACTGATAGAGATTTCATCTTTCAGATATTTCAAGGATTGTTTTCTCTTTCAGACAGCTGAAAATTATCAACTGTTATCCAGTCTGAAATGGTCAGATTTTGACTGAATCACAACAATTCAGTCTTTCCTTTTTTAGTTTAAGTCCACAGGTTCTCTGGAGTTGTACAGGAGAGAAAAGTAGGTCTTTCTGAGTTGAAAAAAATATGTGTGTATGGATGAGTTGGTTTGACAATATCCTGCTTTGTGTATGTAAAATAATCAGTAGCAGGAGGGAATATTCAAAATCCTGCTTTTATTTAAGCAGCCGTAGTGTTTAAATAATGGATTTAGCATGTCATACTGCACGAAAAGACATTAGATGCCGATAGGTCTGAAGTCCTACAGTCTCCTGTATGGTATTTAAATTATCAAGAACAATTGTTGCTTCTGTTACTTTGTAATAATGCTCTTGCTTTAGGAGGGAAGTTTATTTACCCATTTTTGCCAACAGAAGAGTTGTTGGTATTTAGCATAAGAAAACTATTGTGGAAAGAATACTGGCTGTGTATTAACTGAAGGTAGTTGTGCTCACTGTGACCTATCATGAAGAAATTTTCTGGTTTCCATTTGAATGGCACTGTTCATTATGCAGGACGTAAAAGTTAAAATTCAGACCTGAAGCCATCTCAAGAGATTAGGTACTTAAGAAGTCACTTTGTGATGGAATAGGTAGTGACATAAGCCAACACCGTATAGGCAGTTATTACCACTGTGCAATAAAATGCTTAGTCCAAGTTTATCTTCAGGTGGAAAAAATATTCTGAGATTTGGTGTTAATTAGCTGTCATGTTCTGTTAGTGTGATCACATGCACATACTCTTTCTGTTTATGTACATATATATACACCTATTTGTATATTTGTTTTCATTTGTGCTACATATTTGCATGGAGAATACATATTGAGAGATTTTGTTTGTTTATATATGGTTCAACTAGCTCTAGAAATATTCACCTCACAGGTTGAAAATCACTGAAATTTTATGCCTGCCTTCAAGTCTGGCATTCAGGCCATAGTAGTTTTCAGATCACTGCAAGGAATTTATTATAGTGTGAGATCTCCAAAAGGATATTGTGTGCATTTCTTCCCTGTAGATACTGTGGTATACTATAATCAGAAAGATAATGTATAAAAATATCAATAGAATAAACCTGATGTTTATCGTTATTTGGTTGCTTGATATTTCTTTGTGGAAGCAGAGGGCAACCTGATGTCCTTTGATTTATTTAGTTAGTTATTTTGCCTGAAAAATGTATACTGGATGTCTGTATATTATGACCATGTACAAGTCTCTCTGAAGTTGGCCAAACCAGTTTAGCGATCAGGTTTCTTCTTGGTACCTTATAGGCCTCAAAAGGCTGGGACACTTAGGTTAATGTCTTTCTGTGACACCACAGGTTGTCCTTTGTGGCATTTTTTTCTAATTCAGTCAGTAGGTTTTCACTATTAATAAATAATATTTTTTACAAATCGCTCAACAACAATCTGCCCTTAGCCTATGGATTGTCAAATTTTTGAATCTGTGAAACTATAATACCTGTAAGCTTTCAACTGTACGTGGTGTCTCTTAGAGGTAATCAAAGCACTCCGTGAGGATATCCACTAGCAAACTTCCTGAGAAAACAATAACCACCTCTTCCTCTGATTCAAGGTAAAAAGAGGATTTTTGTACAAAAATCTTGCCTCAGGAGACTGTCAGAGACTTAAAGGCACTTGTTTTTTTGCTGTTGTAGAGCATAGTGATACAGCTTTTTCAGATCTCATAATGACACACATATCTAGTGTATTTGTCCTGGTTCAAGGTCCTACCTTTGTGTGGATCCTCCTGTTTAAAATGGCTTATCGGGCAACAAACTATGGAGGTTTTTGAGAAGGATTCTGTATCAAGAGCTTTTGGCCAAAATCCTCACCAGTGTGTTTTAAAGAAGTTAGGCAGCTGGGACTTCAGCAGAGAAGTCCTTACATGGACAAATAATTGATTAGAAAGTAGGAAACAGAAATCAAAAGTCTAGGATGAGTCCTCACGAAGGAAGGAGTTCGCCACCGGAGCACCATCGGGATCTTTGATGTTTGTTGTATTCCTGAATGACCTGCAAAATAGGTTAATGGGGAGATGAGAAAATCTAGTGATGCTAGTAAGGTGTTTAGGGGGTACTGAAGATGAGAGCTGACAAGGAAGATCTGCAGAAGAGCCTGCGACAGCGATTGCCGTTAAAATGCCAAATGAAATACAGTGTAAGTAGTTGGCAAAAGATACGCATGGGGAAATAATAATTCTGATTTCATCTCTGAGCTGATTGTTACCATTTGGGAGCAAGAGTTTGAACTTGCAGGAGATAGTTCCGTGAAAATGTCCAGTCAATATTTATCAATCACTAAATTAAAAAGGTGTCATAAAGAGGGTAGGTAGGAATCAGTTGTTCACTACTGCTTTGAGTGTGAGCACCAGGTGATCTCAGATGAAGCTTGCAGGAGCCAGGGCTCAATGCGGACAGGAGAGGTGGGTTTTGACCCCTCTGGTGTTTGAGCTGTCGCACACGCTTCCAAGGGGATATCATGGGTGCTGGAAGCTCATGCAGGCTGGAGGGAAGAGCAGATGTTCTCTTAGAGGAGAAATCCATTGCAAGTTACTGAGCAACTGAACTGAATATGGCTTGACAACTGCCTGATCTGGAAGTGGTTGAACATGGAGAAAGATTCAAGGATGTGCGTGTGCCCTCTTTTATTTCTCCGCTCCCTTGGGTTGTGCTTTCGACGTGGATCAGAGGCAAAGAACTGGCCTAGCCCCCCAGACTGCTCCATCTGGTATGGCCTTTTTTTACCTTTTGGCAATGCGCCAAGTGTTGCCCTAAGATCCGTCTGAGTGGGAGCGGGGCTAAAATTCCCTAATGCCCATTACCCATCTCAGCAGCAAATGCATTTTTATTACTTTAATCAAGTTCCCCGAAAGAAATGAGGGCACTATTGGGATGGATGTGCATGTAGAATTTTTCTATGCGAGTGAAAGCTTAAATAGGATGAGCTAACCAGAGGATTCAGGCTCAGTGAATGAAGACTTAAGATAATTATCTCTTCTGCCTATTTGCTGCAGTTTATACAACGGGGTTTGACTGATGTGGAATCTGTCTCCATGAGTATTTGCTATAGCCATATGTCTGAGCAAGAGTGCTTGCTACCTTTCTGGTGTTTATCCCAAATGTCAGGGTGGTGTTTGCAGTTTGACATATACCTGAAGGTAATCTGAAGCTTACATAGGTAGATTGATTCTCCTGAACAACAGGGAAGTCACTCTCATTTAGAAAATGTCATTCATCTCATTTAGACTTGTAGAATCAGGATTATGCTCTGTTATTTGACATGGCAAAAAACCACCAGGATTGCTTACTCCTTAAAGGTTAAACCTCTTTAGTGCTGGATGAATTAATCTTTTTGATAGCTTTATATAATCTTTCAGACATGACGTAAGAACCTTGTGGATTGGTGAAACAGTAAATCCTTCATTGGTCTTAGTATCAGGTGCTCTCAAGTTGTGTTTGGGTATGGATGGAAGCTTCTGCATTCTCTGCCTGGCTTCATGTCTGTGGACTGAGCACGCTGCTCTTCGAGAGCTGGACGTCTTGACAGGGGACTCTCCAGCTACAAGTGCTCCCCATAAACTCAGCAAGAGCTAAGTTGCATGGCAAAGTTTCTGAAGGAATTGTATTTCTTATGTTATACATAAGGTGTGTTATACACTGTTGCTGTCTATGTTGGTTTTGTTTTTTTTTTTATTTGTAGATAGGTTGATGAATCTTGTCTATCTCTTTTCTTTATAGAAACTTCCTTAATAGAGAATACAAAATTTTCCAATGCAAAATGGAGAAGAAGGTACTTTGCTGCAAATTGATTTGATTTGCCCTGAATTAGGATATTTTTCAACTCGTTCCACAAATACTGAATTCTCCATTGATGCTGGAGCTGTGAATCTGGTTTGTTTTCTGGGGACTTATATCAAGGACTGCATTTCCCTTCAAGCTTTTGAGTGCGTGGTGCATGTTGGCAGCCAAACTCTGGCTGCGGGGCCGGGTGTCGCGTCCCTGGGGAGGGACAGGTGCCGGCTGTGCCACAGAGGGAGACTTAGTAAAGGTACGTTAGTAAGGTTTTTGCTTTTTTCTTAAATTTCAACTTCTCTGAAGCTCGTGGGTCTACTATCTGCCCTTCAGAAAACTGTGACTTTTGAACTAGTCATTATATTTAGAAGGAAACGGAAAAATTTCAAACTTTTAGTTTAAGTGCAAGTCTTTCCTTCCAGGTCTGACTGGTAGAAAGCCTACTGGTAAATGTTTCAGGGCAATTCTGGGTGAAATGTCTGTCCCAGGACATACTCTTGGACCAGTTTAGCATTTTCACACCCAGATCACACCCATATTGCCAAATCTGTTTCCCTGAGGAAATAGTAAAAAGAAAACTTATATTCAATATACTTAATTTTATAAATAAGATGGTGCTTTATTTGTATACCTCAGACATCTCTTGGTGTATCGGAAAGATAGTTAAACAGCAGCTTAAAAGACCCTTAAGCAGGAAGATTTTTTCCGACTATTTAAATGGAAGCAGAATGTCAACATAAGAAATAGCCATTATGTGCAACAACGGTGTAAATCCTGTGTCTGTCCTTCCAGCTGTCTTGGCATATTGCCGACAAGAGTAGATATGTTTCCTGCAGTAGAATACTTTTAACAAGAGATGGTATCAAATGCTTAAGAAATGTGCATCAATTGGATTCTGAATGCTGTGTTTAGGTCAGTCGGCGTGGAGTTGGAATGTGAAAAATGAGGTTTTATTCAGAAGTAGTTGTATCAGCAGACATTGTCTTACTACTTTCTGAGGACAAATTATATATTTAAAAAAAAAAAAAGGCCGAGTGAGAAATTTCTGTACATGGTTCTGTTTTAGTGTTGCAATACTCTCTTTCACAAACAATGTTGAAATGGCTGTTGTTTTGAAAAGCCTTTAAGGTTTTTCTAAGATTCTTTGTCTGACTGGGTAAGGATTGTATGTCTAATGGCTCTTCATTTATATACAGGAAGTTTGTGTTCCCAGATCTTACACAAACCTCTGACTTTGAGTACATCAACTTAAATCTCTTTGTCACTTCACTTTGGGGAGCAAAGAGAGGGCAAAAAAGCATAGTCTATGGCACGTAGCCTTCACATCCTGATAAAAAGCTTGTAGCCAGACATAGCCCAAGTTACAGGCTGCCTACCAACTCGTTTAATGCCACCCCTACCCTCCAGTCAAACCCGTTAGAAGAGCGCACCTTCAGAAGTCAGACAACAGAGTCACTCAGGCTTCAAGAGTTTTGAATCGGTTCTGGGGTTTTTTGATTTGTGTCTTGAATTTCCTGTTACTTGTAAATGCTTGGGACTTAACCAGGCCCGGAGCATAGAGGCCAGAGTCCCTCACCGAGGTGAGAAATGTGCTGCGTTACCTGCAGAGTAAGAGACAGTTGCCACCTTCTTGCGAGTCTTGGAGATGGGAGCAGTCTTGGAGTCCCATATGCATGCCTGCCTGTAGGACGAGGTTTGGAAAAGAGAGGCGGTGTATAAAGGGATGAGGTAGGAGAATAAAGCAGTCAAAAACTGCATGTATTTTAAGCGTGTAAGATCAAATGATTGGCTGATTTCCTGCAGGCCAGTGTAATGACAATTTGTGTCCATTGATGACTTCTACTCAATCGTTGGAGACAAGCTGGATGAGGGTGTGAAAGTCTGACAAGTGGGTCGAAGTTATCAATTCAACTTCTTAGCATATGATCACAAAATGTTCTTAAATTACCCATGCATAATTGATCTGAATTGCAATGCTGATCTTGTTATTTCTCAGTCCGTGCCTCCTAAATGTAGCATGTGCTTGAACTAAGATTAGACTAATGCATTCAGTTCCCAGCTCAACCATAAACTTAATTTTTATAATAAGCGGTTTTCTCAGTCTGCCCTGTGCCCCAGTCTCCTTCTGTAAAATGGGAAGAACAGTTCTTTATTTCATGGGATTGTTATAAATGTAGAAATTATAAAAATTTGTGATATATTCTGTTCTTATAATAGAGTTGAAGAAGAAAAGTGTTACCTAACTGTTAAATCCTGGCAGCGCAAAAGATAACAGATGATGTATTCCTCGTTCCATGCATCTTGAGCTTGTAATCCAATTTGTGAAGAGCTATTAGCAGCCACATACATGTGTGCATGTGTACTTCATATCTAATATTTCGTATCAGATGTGACTTACGCCTATCTTTGTCACATTTTGCTTTCTACAGTTGTTTTCTACAAGAAAAGCTGGCATATGATGATCCAGCAGGCAGCGTAGTTCTGTTCTAATGCTGCTGGCAAGCAAGGAACACAAAAGCCCTTTCTATTACCTGTGTTGTCAATGCAAGAAAATATACAATTGTGCCAATGTCAACAATTGTCAGTATCGTACAAAAAGCTGAAGTATAACACAGTTATGAGTAATAAATAAGCAGGTCAGAACAGCCTCTTGGAAATCTTCTGTGGATTGTTGCTTTTGTGTTCACACTGGAATTGTCACTTTATTGTGGTATCTCTGTGGTCATATATAGCTTTAAAGTGTAAAGGCAGAGAGATTCAGGTAAAAAGGCACTTTCCTATGTAGTGTTTGCATTATAGCTTGCAGTTCAAGAGGTTTTGCAGTAATTTACTGTCTCTGTTTCTTTATTTTTCCTTTTGTCTAGAACCTGTGGTTCAGAGGAGTATATGGACTGTCACATATTCATAAAGCTTTGTGGAGAGTGTTCTTGTAATGAGAATGTTCAGTGCCTTGCTCCTGCTAGGTTCTGCTCCATGAGGAGATAGGCACAAAGTTTGCATTTTACTGGAATAAGTGACCTTCCATGTACAAACCCAAATTACCGTGAAAGCAAATAATGAAAACAGGAACCTGAAGGATTACATCTATTTTTAGGGGGGGATATTCTGGTAAGAATATGGAAAATAGGAATAGAAAAAGAAACATCTGTAAAAATACTACTTGTTTGTGTTGTTGAGACTAGTCAATAACTGCCATGAGTAGGAGAATCTGCATGTATTTACTATGCTTTTGTATCTTCTAGAGGCAACTTCAGAGACTTTCAATTTTCATTTTTACATTGGAATGAAAACAATAAAAAAAAATTTTGGGGGGAGAAAAAAAAACCAGGAGTGGTCACAGAACACAAATGCGGGCATCAGCTGTGCCCTGTAGTCGCTGCCTTACAGTACTGTCTGCAGGTGAGATAAAACCAGCAGGACAGCTCAATGAAGGCGGGGGAGTAAGTTTGACCAGTGTTACGCCATTATTAAAGTGAGGATGTGGCTCTAATATCCTGGTCAGAAAGGTTTTCTTTCTTGAAATTGTAGTGTAACGCATCATGCAACATATGGTGGTGAAAGCAAACACGTATCACTGTTAGAAAGACAAAAGTTAGATGGCCCCTGCCAAATTTATTTAATGTATGGTTTTAGGAAGGCTAGGCCAAATCATGTGCTGCTTCCATAGGGTTAATCTGTAAGTGTAACCCAGTCTTGAGTTCATTTCTTGATGATTTCTTGTTGACTTTGGAGTTTATTTCCTTTTACTAACGGCCTAGCTAATACTTCACTTGCTTCGGGTTCAGATGTGCTGATTGCCAAGGTCATGATTTTTATCAGAAGTCCAGAAGTAATGGGAATTTCATAGTGATTTTAATCACTTCTTTTTCTGAAATGATTTTTTTGATTTCTTTATTGCTGTCATCAAGACAATGTATATTCTGACATCCACTTTAGACCAAGTAAATGACATCTTTATAATCGTCAAAGGTAGTAATGGGCACATTAATTTTTCAGCAAGGGGCTGGAAGGGATGAAGTGACAGTATGCAACTGTGCCAGATTTCTTCTGGTATCTAACCATTTGCTTTCACTTTCCTTTAGGTTGACTGTGACTTTCTGGTACAGACAGAGTGCTTGGCAAATTAAGTTCTCTGAAATGTTCCATTTATAAAATAGTAAACCAGAGTTTGTACATTACTGAGAAGGCAGACAGATTTGATTCAGTTTCTCAAATGACCATTGAATCACAAAAAATGACTGAAAATGTATTGGACTATAGTCTGACGAGCGTACATTCCTACCCAGTGTGACTAGTAGGGCAAAATGTTTCAAACCCTGTCAGTGATGACAGGCAGCCACATAATGGTAAGTCATAAGTGTGCTTGGAAAGAGATTTAATTGTTGGTGCAAATACTCTATATTGCTGTTACTAGAAGAAATGCTTCTAAAGAAATAGTTAATAATAAGTTGACACTGAAATGATGATACCTTAGTCACAATCCCGACTTGTGATATGGTGGTATTTCCAAACATGCCTATATGTTATCTAATATATATGGCAATCATTATGTTGCACTGAGAATTGGCTTTGCACTTTCTCCCAAGATAAACTCACTGCCAAAGTCAGATTTTTCTAGTGATACTGTGGTTGCATCTTTCTGTCTTTCTGACTGTCTTTGTCTTTCTGTCCATTCATGTATATATAAGCTAGCAGCAGTGGACATCCTTGCCTTTACTTAAGGTCACAATTGCTTTATATTTATAGCCTTCAAATTCTTGGCTATTTTCATGGCTAGCCTTTAGAATTTTTTTTATTATTATTATTTACCTTATTTGTTTTGAAAGGTTCAATACATAAGTAGAAAAGAATAAGGTATTTTTCTTTCCATTTAAGAAATGTTACATGCATCTCAGTGGCCTAAAGGCTGGGCTTAAGTTTTGAATGGCTTATGTTTTAAAGTTTGAAATTTAATATACAGGTATGAGGATGGGTGCATGGACATACATGTTTAGACAATTAGTTTTCATTTAAGTGAGTCATAACTAATTTAAACAGACACAAACTTCACAATACAGGCAGAACTTTAAAAAAAAAAGTGTTGTGTATGTATGCATTTTCAGATACTTCAGTTGGGTGCATTGCTCTGGATAGTAAAGTGGTGTGACTAGGAAAAAGTAAGGAGCAGATATGGGTTTCCAAGGAGGGAAAGAAACCATGGATTCTCTAAACCGATGTAGCACAAACACCAGGGCATTATAATCTATTGGAAACATGATAGGTTATCATACTCTAAGGATTATATTACGTTGTAAGGTACATAGTTAAGATCATACATATGTGTTTTTTCTTAAATAGTACTTTATAATATTCAATTCACTTCTTGGCAGGCCATCTCTCAAGGGATATGTCTACTATTATTTATTCTTAATAGTTTGTCTTCTGTAATGTAGCTATTACTTTAAGAACAAAGCATTAATTGAGCAGCTATATAATATCTGATGTCATGCTGGGTTTTTTGTTTTCTCCAAACTGTGACCTCTTCCACAATAGGTGGAGCACCTTTGTACCTTAATTGTGTCATTCATGACTCTACCTACACTGTTTTGCTGCTGAGATTCTTGGAATCATGCAATATTGCATGTTGTAAAGGACACGTAAGGACCATAGAGTCCAACTCCTTGCTCCTCGCAGGACTACGTAAAAATAAATCGTGTGACTGACAGCGTCATCCAGATGCTCCTTGAACTCTGACAGGCTTGGTGCCATGCCCACCTACCTGGGGAGCCTGTTCCAGTGACCAACCACCCTCTCGGTGAAGAACCTTTTCCTAATGTCCAGTCTGAGCTAGCCCTGACGCAGCTTCATTCCATTTCCTTGTGTCCTGTCACTGGTCACCAGAAAGAGGAGATCAGCACCTCCCTCTCCGCTGCCCCCCTTGAGGAAGTTGTAGACTGCAATGAGGTCTCCCCTCAGCCTTCTCTTCTCTGAGCTGAACAAACCAAGCGGCCTCAGCCACTCCTGGTAAGTCTTGTCCTCAAGACCTTTCACCGGCTTGGTTGCCCTCCTCTGGACACACTCTAATACTTTGATCTCCTCTTTACTGAGGCACCCAAAACTGCACACAGAACTTGAGGTGGGGCTGCACCAGTGCAGAGCAGAGTGGGACCATCACCTCCCTCAATCAGCTAGCTATGCTGAGCAGTGCTTGATTTCCACCAACATGGAAAGTAACACTTGATCTTTGTAAGTTGCGTAGACCGCCCAGCACTTGCGTTCCCATCAATTTTGCTTACAGTTGTTGATGATCTTTCCTTTAAGGTGGCAATTTTTGATACATAATTGCTTCCACTTAGTTTCCTCATTGCCCTCACTTACTTTGTTAGTCACTATCCTGCCTCCAAGAAGTATTTATTATTTACTCGAATGACTGATGGAGTGTTGTAATCTGGTGAAAGAGGCTATTGTTAGTGAGTATACAGAGCAAACGATGGTATTTCTCTCATATAATTTTCTGATGTTTCAGTTCATAATGTTTTTGTTTCTTTTTAATTGAAGATACAAAATTAATTTATGATTCCTCTTTTGGACAGGAAGAAGAAAACCTGCAGTTTCTGCAGGTCATCCAGCCTGTTCCTTTATAGGGAATTGACAGTCAAAGCTTATTTTTTATGTAGGCCTTCAATGGTTCTGCAGCATAGGTTAGACTGCACAGAAGAGGGAAGCCAGAAAATGGCATACAAACTTCCTTTCTGGAGAACGCTTCCTTTTCAGGGCTTTAGAAAAAGGAAAAAAAATACGAAAAAAGATTCTGACAATTTTGAAAATATAATGCAGCCAGTCCTGAGGTCAGAGGTGTGCTGTGACTAATAAAAATGAGCTTACTGAGTAGAAGTGACAGGATTCAGATACATCAGTGCTTTGTATATGGCCATTAAAATATAATTCCTTTTTCCTCTAGATAAAGATCTCATTGCATGTGTTATTTTAACAACTATGAGTGCACAGAGGAAACATGATGAAATATTTTTGGGTGCAGTACAGGATTCACATTGGTATAAAAACATCCTTTAGGCAGGGGTGAATGTCTCGGAATACATCACTCCTACTCATTCCTCTTCTATATTCTATGGCAAAGTAGCTTGATGACATTCAAATGTGTTAAATACTGCCTGCTATCAATGTGACTTCAGAGTAAAATTGTAGCTGGGTGCTTCTTTGGATGTTTTTCCCTTTTTGTGCTAGACATTCTAATAATAAACACCCCAATGAACAAACAGTTCTGTGCTTCTGTTAGGCAGAATTAAAGGGGAACAGATTTCAAGCCCATGGAAATTGGATTTCCTGAACCTTCAAATGAGATAAAGTAATATTACAAATATGCATTGTGCAATCCGGAAAGATATGTTAATAATCAGGTTTATTTTTCAGTTATTAAGAACTTTATTTGATAACGCAGAGGCAATAGTAGAGGAAGTGTGTATGCCTTCCAAGGTGAAAGGATGGATAGTTCTTTAGTAACCACCTATTGTAGCAGTAGGAAATCTCCTTGGCTTCCACGACTAATGACCTGGAATGGATAGCTCTAACTCCCTCCTCTAAAAATGCATTGGTAACTTAAACAGTCCAAGTTGTGCTTATTGAAGCATTTGCAATTACAGGAAATGCCTTTCAAAAGCTTTGCTGTATGTGTAAGATGCTACTGCTTATAGCACTGAAATTATTTAATGCACAAAGTTTCTGTTCTTCCCTCAAGACTAAAGCTGCAAAAGTACTTTCACAGGGTTTAATTCTATATTATTTTTTTCAACTTTACATAGCTTTTAGTGCTTGAATCAAAATAGTCATTAAATAAGTGTAGTGTATCAGAGAGAATTTTTATTAGTCAAAAGAACATTAGTACCACATATTTCTTTGTCTGAAACAGATGAAGCTGAAAACCTTGCAGAGCATTCGTGAAGTTGTTACATTTTTTCTCCTTTCTAAGCATAAATCTTTAGTGAACCATCGAAGAAGTGTTTAGCACCAGTTTGATATGGAGAGATACGTCTGTGAAGAAGTCAGGATAATTCTTCCTGTCAAAATCTCAATTCTGGCCCCCTGCTCTGTAACCTGCTTTCTAAGCCCCTCCCTTCCCTCATTTGCTTTCCCAATTCCAGCCAGTGTTCCTTGGTCAGTGGAGCTGACACCGTGTCCCCCCAAGGCCATAATCAGTTGGGTGAACCAATTACAGTAATGTCTTGTATAATAATTAAAAATCCCAGTAGGACTTTTCTGCCTTCCCCTAAGTGTGTCAGGTTTTACATCTCAGGGATTTTTAAAATTAATATTAAGTGGTAGTTTTGTTTTAACATACAGACTGAGCACTTTTAACCTGGTAACTACTGAATACCCCAAGTTCAAACCTGCCCAGTGACGTTTTTCACAACTAAGTTTTCAGTGAAGAAGTGTGCTATAGAAAGCAAATGGATTTGATGTCAAACACTGTTAGAATCTAGCTGGGTTCAGATACATTTTTAGAAGCTTAAACCTCAAACTTAGGAACAGGTTTTCTCAAACTTTCTTACAGATTTTTGTGCCAAACATACTGGAAAAGACCCCCATTTTGTTTCCCGTAACATGAAAGAAGTTTCTACAGAATTCTTCTTCCTTCTTCAGTGCTTCCAGAATGATAGATTTTGCTAATATTCTTAAATACATGAGAAAACCATGACTACTCCATTGTATTATCAATATGTATTTACATACATGACTAGTTCGGAAAAAGCAGTAGCTAGTGTTTTAGCAGCAGGTAAGTCAGTTTATAAATTATATAGAGGACCACTGATTCTGGTGGTCTCCATAAACTACCATAAAATCCAATTCGATAATTGATTTAATTCCTATTAAAAAGAAAATGGACTGATCTGCTTGTCATAGAGGCAAGCCTGTCTCCTCTCTTCTTCATTTTAGAAGAAGAAAGTAGTATACTTTTTGCTTCATTTTGTTTGTTTCATTTTCTTACGAAAGGGTTTTCTGGACTAGGATCGGACCCCTTCTTCTGACCCTGTCCCAGCTTGACCTTGTCTTTCTCAAAAACTGTAGATGCTACTGGAGAGGAGGTATGTGCAAAGTCTGAGCTGGATAAGAGGTCAGAGCTACGAGTTGGTGTGCGCTGTGTGCAGTTAGTATCAGAAGTTTGAAAGGTGTTGGTCTTGGAGCCCAAGTGCTGTCAGGGTACTTTAATCTTTGACTAATGCTATTAAAGGGGAATATTCCTGTCTGCTGCTGCTTTGGAATGACCTCAAAACAACATCAACAGATTTTGAAAGTGCATTGAGACAGTGGTTTGAGGAGGCAAGTTTCAGTATTTCTTTTAATGACTTAGCACACTCCAATCCGGCTTCAGTATAGGAGCAAAAGGAGTGTATACTTATATGCAGAGGAATGAAATAAGGGTTGTTTCAAGTTAGAAGATAAAAAAAGTATGGCTTTGCTTTTCTTGCATGTGTGTCAGTCTTCCATGGTCAGTCACACAGTCCTTGTTTTTCCTTCATGGAGCACCTGTCCTAGCACAGAGTGGATAGGTTTTATCTCACTATTGCATGGTCCGTTTTGATCAGATTGTGGATTGTGTCTTGTTTATTGTATGCTGCTAAAATACTACTTGTGAGATTAAATTATTTACTTATGGACTTCCCTATATTGATTATTTCTGTGTTAGCTTGTGTTCACGGAGGCTGACTGATTTTTGGTTTTGTTGTTGATAAATAAAGAAAACAATATTCTCAGTTAATAGTCCAATCTGAGGCTCTTAAGATTTGATAGTTAAGAGTACTTTGTGCCATCTCTTGTCTCAGGCCCTTTTTGCCCTTTTTCTCCTCATTCTATCAGCCTGCTGCTCTAATGCCACGTATATGTCTTCTGTCTCAGCTGGCTGTAACTCTCCTTCCCTTCTCATCCAGTACCAAACCTAAGGCCGCAGTTTGTTTCAAACTCTTTCCTTCTAACATACAGCTTTTTGTCTGCTGCATTCATTTCATACACCTTCTTTTCCTATCTGCCGTGGCTGCCAGTGAAGGAGTTTTCACTGAGGACAAGAGACAGACGATGTCCTTATTTTCATTTCTACTTGTGGTCTTCTATGCAACATCAGGGGAAGTCCTGGCAAAACGTGTATGAAAATGTATCGGTGTACCAGCATGGTCCCAATCTTTGGAGATTTTAACTAACTTTTGTGATAACTTTTCTTAGCACCTGTACACTTCAGGGGTGCTGGGTTTTTTTTATGGAGATGTGTGACTTGTCACAATCAGGTTTTCATGATGTGGGAAACGTTTTCTCAACATAAAATGCATTTTTGTTCAAAGCCTGTGCTTTGAGAGTGGGAATAGAAGAACCTCTCAATGAAACATTGTTTCTTGTAATTCTGAATGTAAAATATGAAACCTTACAGCTGCTGGGGATTTGAAACAACACCACAAAAGGAATTTGATCTATTTGAAGATTTATGAACCTCTTTTTATTGTCCAGGAACCAAGAGTGCTTTTTCTCCAGAGTAGAATGGTAGGGGGGGACAAAAATTATGCTTATACAAAACATTTTTTCTTCATGAAAGGGGTCAATCTCAAGTCCCAAAATTGTTCTAGTTGCTTGAACATCTGCTGAACTGGACGTTCAGGTCATAATGAGAGCTGCTGGGTGCTGCCTGGTTTTGAAGATTTGATCCCTAGCTGCCTATTGATTAAGTCTAATACATGCTCAGTTAAGAAGAGCATTTAAAATTCTCTTTGGGAAAAGAGGCTGTTTCGGCTTAAATGCCCAATGCACAGCAGGAACTTAAAGGTGATGAGAAGAGCCTTTCGTTTTCTTTCTGATGTTTTTTTGTTGTCTTCTCTATTTCATGGTAGCAAAGACACGTTGTTCTATAGAAAACATAAAAAATCATTTTTGCAGTTGCTGAAACCTTTTCTTTTTAAATTATTAAACCACATAGAGCATTCTCTCAAATGTCTCTGAATAATGATGACCCCTGTTAAAATAGTTACTGAGTTATTCCTGTGAGTTGCATAACCTACATACTTGTGTTAAAACAGCGCTATAATTAACTTCATTTTTATTGGTCAGGCTCTGTGACTTCAGAAGGATTTATGGCTGAATGCACTTACACAAAGCTCCAGATTGGAGGCATGTGTCTTCCATTCAACTCCTGCAAATCTCACTATCATCTAAAATTGAACTTGCAGAGCAAAAGTTTAAAGGCAATTGTGAAGGTGGTCTGAGAGATTTAAATAAAGTGTAACACTGAGCAGGATTGAGATGGGGTTTTAGCAGGTTTTATAAGGCAGTAAGAGACTTTGGGGCTTTCGGAAATATGAAGAGGAGTTTTGATAATTTCCATACTTTTCCTCAGATGAGGAGGATTTCTGTCGTTTCCTCAGGAAAAATACCTTTAAAAGTCATCCTAAGGGCCTTCTTATCACTCTTTTACCTCCAAACTTAACAGATGTTTTTAGTAGTTAACTTATGAGCGTATGACAAGTTTTCATAAGTTCTAGAGGAAAAAAAAGTCTGTTCCTCAGTCCTGTGGTAAAATCTGTATGGTGATTGGGTGAAAAAAAGAGGGGCATCTTGGTAATATGGAGAGTGGCCTGTTTCCCTAACAGGTATTGCACAAGGGATGTTATCTCAGTGAGCATTTATTTTACTGCTAGGTCAAGTATTGTGCTAGCTTGAAGCTGTGTGCTGAGCTGTATTTCACAGTAGCCATATTGTCACAGTATTTCACAGATTCAGTTATTTGTGAGCAGCTCTGGAACTCCAAGGGACCAGCGTCCCTGGATGCTGGCAGCACTCCCTTTTTCCCCTGTATGGCCACCAGCAAACAGTTCTGGGGAAAAAGGGTGATGTTCAATGACTTCACCTTCTTCAGTTTGATGTCTATAGGGGCTGTCCTTGACAGATACCCGAGTTAGTTCTCAATAAGTAAATAAGCAGGTAAACTGGGATAAGCCAAGTTTTGTGCTAGTTAAATTATTTGATTTCTAGGGCTGTTCTCTTCAGAGAACACTGACAGGCTACAAATATATCAGGCAATTGTTGCCTAACTCATCTAAGGTCAGAGAATAAATTTCAGAGAAGATTAAAAGCATTTGTACGTTGGCACTTCATCACAAAGTCTGGTTCAGTGCTAGAGGAACACTGCCTTACAGCAGAGCTCTTATAATCACTAGAACAAAGCCATCTTAATATGTGTATCTGTGAAAGGTAAAATGTGTGTCTGATAAGACAAATTTATTCTACATGAGGTAACAGACACATCTATCTGCAATTGCATTGTTTTACTGATTTCTGCAAGTAAAAGCCAGGTTTCACTTTATTTCTCCTCATCACTAATGTTCTTCCAGTCATTCTGCTTCCTATTAGCTTGATTAGAGCTTGACTACAGTTTTCACTGAAGCTTGGCCAAGCAACTACTTACATAATTATCTTTTTTCTGTTATTTTTCACAGTAAGATATAAAGGCCTATGAAGGAAATTCTGATTAAATGTTAGAGCTTTCTCCAATAGTATACAGAATGATAGATTGGTTTCTGGGAGTATTATAATCATCGTAGACCTGAAACCCAACAGGAGCCTGTAGGATCTGAGATCAACTTAATGGCATCAATTGGAAAGAAGGGGTCTGGAAAAGCTTTTGAGGATTTGTGCATGTGGAGGGTTTGGTTTTTAAGCTATTTGTGAGCTGCATTGTGGAACAAGCAGCTTAGCATCTAGCTGAGACTGGGTGCCTTTTCCCTTGGGGTAGGGTGCAGTATGGACCAAGGAACACAAGGGAACGATCCCAGCTAGGGAAGTTGCCTTTCCACGTGGTGCTCGAAGCATTCGTATTTTGCAGCTGCTCTACCAGTTCTGCATGCGGGAAGGGACTGTATGTCCATGTTGGTTAACCAGGTGGTATATTTTATTTTGAGAAGCAGCTTTGGTCGTTAATGTCTACTTACAGCTCCTTCTTCTCCCTGTGCTTTTACCTCTTCATTTGTTCTTCTCAGGCCAGGCCACCCATAGGGTGCCGTTCAGTATAGAAACTGTTTGTGTGAAACAAAATGATGACCTGAGACCACAAAAAGTATTTTTCATTCCTCTTAGTACAAGATTGAACTGAAAAGAAAATATCTTCATGTTTATTTTAATTATTATCACAAAATTGTCATTCCAGTTGTCATGAAGTTGTTACTAGTTAGTAGTTGTCTCCTCTGTTCCCATGAGAGCTTTTCCTTCAAGTGTGAGCGAGGTTTTAGTCTTCAAGGACATTCTTGTGAGAGATTTTTGATTGTGCAAATTTCTCTGTGGAAGGGAGTTACATACATTAAGGAAGTAGGAGGTGGGATTGCTCTTGAAGAATTCATCAGAGATTCATGAACGTAGAGGTTGTGCAGTTTTATTCCCCTCTTGGCAACCCCATACGATGTACATGTTATTGCCTTCTACATTCACTGTTAATCTGACCTGCGTAACTCTGACATCTACTCTCACTTGGTGAAGATCCAGTATTGATGCCACAAGAAGGGACAAATTACTACTCCAACGAGAAAAAACAACACGGATAGAAGAATAAAATGCCCATCAACTACAAAACCTCTGTCTTGTACTGTTGGTCCTCATGTCAATAATGTTAGTTCTAATGTCCAGTTCTAATGAGTAATTTGTGCTGTCTTCTGGACCTGCTGGAGAGACTTGGCTTAAAGGAGGTAAGTCCTTGAATTATGGCTTCAGTTCCGGCTAATATTTTGCTCATACTATACATGAAACATGCTCACATAGTAGGAGTAAAAGGAGGAGAGATGAGGAAGTGTTCAAGAGAGATAATGAAAGAAACAAAGGAGAAAAAATATTTTTAAAAAGCTCCCACCCCCTTGTTGAGAGCATTTCCACCTACTGAAGCCAGATACAGAAATTCCTTTTTTTTAAATTGTTTGAATTGATTCTGTTCTGATTTTGTAACAGGTTGGTGTAAAGTCAAAATGTCTATCAGCTTCTCCATGGGTGATAAAATGCAAAACTTTGTGCAGTATTCCATGTAGTCCTACAGAAATGGCACTGGAGAACATCAGTTCCTGTCTCCTGTTTCCTCCATTGCAGTGAAGAAGGCATACAGAAAGATGTATGCATTTACTTTGGTAAATATAGCCTAACCAAATCTTTTTTTTCTGTTCTTGATTTCCTCGCATGCATGGGATATGGCTCCACTGTAGCATGTTCTCAGATGCTGTCATTTTCTTGATGAAAAATTAAAGAAGTTGTAAGATGTTGGCAGACCAGGTATGCGCAAAAATGTGGTTTGTAAGAACAACAAAGGGATAGATGTAGATGGCTACTGGTATCTGAGCTGAATTGATCGGGTATGAACAGTGGTTGCAGCATGAACCCAAATTTACTTGAGAGAAGGGAAAAAAAATGGAATTCGTACAGTAGCGATTAAAATACTTGGTATTGACAGAGAGTGCCAGAGCCAAATGCCAAAGGTGGCTGCGAACGACGGGATGCCTCAAGCCTGGCCGATGCCAGGTCACGGGTGTAAACTCTAGACGTTTGTGACTATTCCTGCCTGTCATTATTCCAAGGGGAAGCTGCTGGAAGAGCAGCTGCTTGCATGGCTTTCTTGAACACTGGTGTCCTTTAAAATGCAGCTTTGAGTCCTCAGCGAGCTGAGCATGGTGTCACAGGTGAAATCTCTCAGAAATTATGACATCTGGATATTCCTGTGCCCATGGAGATGATGTAGGATAGTAATCATAATTTCTATATTGGGGTGTCTAAAACTTTCTGGAAAAGGACTTTCATGGAGACGGTCGCTGGCTTTGTTTCTATATAAGGTCAGCTTTATCTCTATACATCTTTTACATGTAGAAATAGTAAGTATAGCAGTCTTAATGAGCAATTACTTTGATACCAGCAAGTGTTTTAGTAGAAGAAAGGGAGGGAGTGGAGGGGGTGGGGAGGAGGAGAAAAAGTAAATCCAAGAGCTTTCAGACAGTATTAGTTCTCTGAAGTCAGATTTGATTTAATCATCTAGAAATAAAAGTCATCATATTACAATATCATACCTATCAATAGCTCCTCCTCAGACCATCCCCAAATAATCATCTGGTCTTGTTCAAATATTTTCTTGCAGCATAAAGGAAATTTTAACCTTTCTTGTAATAGAGATCACAAAAAAGCTAAAGGCCTGCTAGTATAAATAACACACAGTATTGCTATATTGATTCTGACTGCCTTTGCTACACCCACTGCTGTCCCCTCTCCTTTAGCAATTTTCAGGGACAGATAACTAATTCTGCTGAGATGCTTTCACTGAAATGACAATTCACAGCTCCCTCTTGGGACAGTCATGAGTGTGATCAGATTTTCAATCTGCAAACACTTATTGATTTGCTTTCTAAAAACTTCCTAAGAAATCCCACTTGGGAAAAGAATTTCTCTGAACTCTATCATCCTGTCTTACAAGTTCTTCAAAAGAATGATTATCTTTTAAATAAAACTGCAATGGTATGTTCTTGATAGAATATGAAATTAAATTACCTGAGCTAGAGTGCAGCTATTATAATAGGTTTAGAATGATGTATAAAAATAGATTATCTGTCTATATTTAGGATATATACATGTATTATATAATTAAAATCATATGCATCTTCCTGGGTTGTTTTGTGGGCTTCATTTAGTAGTTGGAAAGTTGATGGTATTTTAGGGCTTTTATTCTAGTATTGGTTAATACAGACGCAGTACTGGGAAGCCATTTAACAACAAAGAAATGTCTATTGGTCAAAAGGTGCCATAGATTTTTAAGTATTTAGTTTATATATATACAAAATTTTATATACTTCTTAAGAAATATGGCAGAATAGGCCATTAGAGTTTGATACAGCTCTCCACAATTAAAACAGTGCCTTGCTTCCTTGCAGAACACAGTATAGTTTGGTTTACTTGGTCTGTCTTACTCTTTTTATACACCAGAATACCTTATTCTTAAATCCTGAATAGGTGATTACATTAATCCTGACGATAGATTACATTAAATAAACATTTGAATGAAACTGTGAATTAAGACTAGAATTGAGGTTTGCTCATTATCACTGAATATCAGGTGCACTATGTACGGTTTTTCCGAAGACCTCCACTGGAAGATGCTGGGCAGTATCCTTGCTCAACTCGGAGCACCAGTCCACGAGGTGAAACGACAGCCGTTCTCAGAGAGGTTTTGAACTGTATGGATTGGCTTAATATTTGCTGTTAGTGTTCAGAGGGGAGTCCAGTCCTGGAGCTGTGTCTGTGTGCAGGGGTTACCTCCACTCCCTAATGGATAAAACCAACTCTAAATGGTGAGCTGTGGTTTTGCTAGACAGGGCAAGTGCCTGCGATGTGCTTGGGAGAAGGTTTTGTGATAGGAGTTGCTAAAGGGGGGGAAGAAGAGTCAGGGTCAGAATATTTTGTTTGTCTTGGGTTTGGTGTTTGTTTGCTTTGCTCTGAGAGAGAAAACTAAATTTATATGCATGCCTAAGTAGGGGAGACCTGACAGCAAACCTGAGCACTTCAGGTGTAAAATTCTGCTACCAGTTCACTGAAAGAGATTCAGATTACGCTGAAAAACATTGATTGTGACATGTCAATATATTAACACAGGACCAACTTGTGACTGTGGTGGAAGGAGGGAGGGTGTAGTTACAGGATTGCTTCAGTGTCACACCAGCCCACCAGCACGTGCCGAACGAGATAGATTGATTTTTAACAGAGAGAGGAAGCAAAACGCTCTTGTAATTCAAGTTTCCATCCTTTGTCTTCACTAGATGTTACCTCAGTTGATCCTATTTCTATACTTTGTGTGATGTGGGGTACCAAGAGATAAGGCAGAAGAGCTCCTAACAAAAGAGGAAAATTAATGTGGAGCTTAAAAAATACTCAGCTTTGAGCGGTGTCTGATATGGTTTTGAAGTTTTGTAGGACTCTTTCCAGCATAAAAGAATTTAGTAATTAAAAAAAGATCTTTCTGTCCAAAAAACTTTTCTAGTTTTGAAGTGATGGGAAGATGCAATTCCAGAAATGCTGTGAGGAAAGTAAATTTTCCTGTGTTTCCAAGATACCACACAGAAAGCCACAGGTGACTGAAATACAAGGTTAGATGATGCCTTGGCATGGGATGCGAGTATCAGCTGAAGGGCAGAGGTCAGGGGTTTTATTTATTCTGCACAGAACAGTGTATGACACTCAGACATACAACGAATCCTGTCTGAAGAGATGTGAGGAGAAAGATCAGAGAGGAAGTGATAAAAATGGAAGGTTTTTTTGATCATTGCATCTCTGGGTTTGAATCTAAGACAACACAATTATCTGAGATAAAAGCTGAAATTCAGAGCTGCCTTGCTTTGTTACTAGCACAAGGGCAAGCAAGTCCAGAAAAGTAGCAAAACTACCAAGCAAGATGAACAGCAGAAAATGGGGAAATTGGAGACCTCTCTGAAGTTTGCCTTATCCTGATGTCAAGCAGTCACAGGTGCTGCCTTAGGTTCCCTTACACTATCCCATAAATATATACTAGAGAATGACAGTTTATTGTCAGTCCCTTTGTGATGTGACGACCCCCCTCCCAAATCTGTACACTCTGTATCTTTGAAGTTATTAATGGTTGTGGTAAGTATAATTATTATAGGATCTTAGGATCTTTGTCTTTCTCTTAAGTCGGATAGCTATGGCACAGTGGTGGCTTTGGGCCTTTCTTGTATTTACTTTGATTATCTGGGTCGGGTTATCCTTCTTAGTACTTCTAAATAGAAATTTTGTAAGCAAAGATCCTGCTGGGCTGAGAGTACCACTGCAATTTTTATTCACCGTAAAAAGATTCTGCAGGTAACTAGGGAATTCTTTTCAAAACAAAGCATTTAAAAAGGAGAAATTGTAATAGTTAAAATTAATCTAAATCTTAATCATATATCTATATGTGTGACTCACACAGCTTGTCTTTGTAGCTTGTAAAGGTAGTCTGCATGTGGCATCAGTGTATATATGCTCAGGAAAGACAGTTTCTCTTCGCAGCCCAGGAAACTAAAAGCCGTTAGCGTGGCTGTGAACCTGAGCTAATAAGCTCTGCGGAGTGGTGAATTATATGACCAAAATCATGGAACTGTGTTGATCATTTGCGCAATATTTGATGGGATTGCAGAGTAATTCAGAGCAAGCTCTTGTCTGCCAGCAGTATATTCCCCTTATCGCTGTAGCCACAAGATGAGTATTAACCACTCTATTTATATTCACATCTGCAAAGCATGCAACTTTTGATAACATTTTAAATGTTTGAAATATTTTTGAATTCTCAGTGGAGGAAGAAAGAGGAAAGTACCAAGACTTAGAGTTTTATGACTTTCCAATGATCGGTTTGACAAATACATTTAGTCTTCAGAGAAGTATTTCTCTTGCCTCCTTTCCCTGGTATTGCTTTACCAAACAGTATTTCCAACCTTAAGAACAGAGTCTAACTGCCATGTTGAATATGTTGCTTCTGTATAGCTTTAGTAACAAATAAATAGTAGCTGAGAAAGGATGAGGTTTAAAGGCAAGAGGACAAAAAAAAATGTGATAGATTCTGGTCTTTTCAATAGGATTGTTCAGTATTTGCTTGAGGTAAACTGCTGCATTTTTTCAAATCTTTTGCTAGTTTCTGCCTATCTCAGTACGTGGACCTTCTTTCCTTCTAGGGCAGAGTGTACATGCGATACATGTTCATAACAAAGCATATTGTGGCTTTCAGTTCTCTCTTTTTCCTTTTGTGTCCAAAGACTCTTTTGGATTTGATTTAAATTTTTATTAATGTTGTTGGTTCAGTGTTGTTTAAGAAAGGTTAAACGGATATACGAGAGATTCTGATGGTACCAGAACTTAAGGAAAATTTGAGAAGTTTGAGCATTACTAGTGTAGTGTGTATATTTACTATTAAATCTAGAACTCTTCCGAACTGAATAAGTTTCTTCATTCATTTTCCTCAGCTTGAAAGACTGCGCTGAACAGCAGGTCCCCTGTCTATGTTAACTTCATTTAAAGACTGCTCATAAATAGCAGTTCACTCATTACACTTCTGTGTTTCCTAGATATTAAGCAACCGATCCTTTCTGTTTGCAGTTTCGTAACTGACCATGCGTGTTTGTTAAGCAAGCCTGTGAGAGAAGCATTTATACTTTGTTTGGTTTTTTGTTGTTGTTGTTTTTTTTTTTTTTTTTTTTTTTAA
>JAVJGG010000094.1:5777632-5788962 GCA_035590195.1 Aviceda cuculoides
TGTTTTGGTTTTTTGTTGTTTTTTTTTTTTTTTTTTTTTTTTTTTTAACATGGTTAAAATTCACATTTTGTATCACTGATGTTGCATCTTTCCACAGTTGACTGACTGCATCTTTTCATACTTCACTTCAGCCTTGTACTATACTGTTGCGTGTTTTACGTACTAAATTTTCTGATCTGCGTAGTGTGTTAGTGTTTTTTTTCCCCTGGAGTTTACAAGTACAAACTTTATTGATCAGTCCTCATACTTTAGGAGTTTTATTTAGTATGCATTGCTGACTAAGCTATATACCTTAGGAGAGTTAGTTTGTGTGCTTCAGAATTTAACTACAATTGTCCTAACTGATAGTCATGCTTTAAGGATTTATTATTTTACTGTATGGTACTTTTATAAATGCATAATTCAGTATACCTTTAATATTTTATGAATTTAACTCAGACTTACATAAAAAGAAACATATACAGATTTTATTAATCCACAGTTCTAGCTCGCACTGTGGTAAGAGCGGTGTTTTTGAATGAAGTAAATGCAATTTTGATATAATAAATAGGAGTAGATCACAATGTTTACAGTTGCCAACAAAAGTGTTGTATTACAATGCAGTTGTTGCAAATAAAATGAAATCATACATGGGACATAAAAAAAACTTCTAGAGATTCTTTAAATCACAAATGTTGATATGTAAATAGTAGATGTTCGCTAGATAATGCTCAACAGTGTTCTCATCTGTCACTTACCTCTCACTGCAGAGACTAAGAAACGTGGCCACAAAATTCACCCGCTAGCTTTCCTTGCATATTTTTTTTCAAAAGAAGCTCAAAATGGATGACGTCTGTGGCCCCGTAACTGTGTTGTGTCTTTAACTTATTAATTTTTACAGTTCAAGATGGCTTTTAAAAATTCTGATCTTAGTTCTCACAAATGCAATAGGCAAGCTTTGCAACTCTGCACTGTGCTGGTTTTACTGTTCCTAAATCTAAGGGTAGCAAACATGACATGATTTCAAATCTCAAATAATATTCATGTCAAACTCTCAAGATAGTATTGTGCTAATGGCTGGAGATCATGTAAGTAAAAATATAATAGTTCATTTAGGTGCTGTGACAAAACGTGTTGTTTTGTGCTTGTTGCAAGTGATTGGTGAGAATATTTGTGATATATATGAAATTGATGAAGTCCTTAATTATTAATTCTGTACTTTTAATTGCATTGTAATGGTGTGATAATAAGTACACAGTTGTGACTTTGCTTCAAAGACCCAGCTAGATCTGCTAAGTTACTGTACATTTGGATTCATCTTAGTTTACAGTTTTACATGCTAATAATATGCTGTGATCTGCTCATACTGGTAAACAAAATACAAGTTCATTGCCACTGACAAAGTCATGTGTCTTCCATGCAAAGGGAAGTTGGCCACCTGCATTGCACAATCCACTATTACATATTCTCTTATTTCTCTCTCTTTTTTTTTTTCTTTTTTTTTTAATATTGTAGGCATTTCTTTAATCGTCACTTGGGCACTTTCCAGCTTCTCTTCCTGTACAACCCATATTCTTTAGTTACCACCATTTTGACTGGAGGCTGGAGGGACTCTGCAGAAAGCAGTTTCAAGGAAGACTTTCACAGCACAGAATTCATCATCTTGCCAGCTTCTAGGATGAGTGCTATAGTAGTGAGAAACTAAGGTTGGGAGTAAGAATCATTTGGGTAGAAAGGGGCCCAAGGAAGGCTCTGGTCCGCCCTCCTGTGCAGGGGTGCTGCAGGGCCACCTCTGGGGTCAGGCCAGGCTGTTCAGGGCTTTATCCAGCTGGGTCCTGAAAAAATCTGAGGATAGAGACTGCAAAGCCTCACTGGCAACCTGATGCACTGCATGCCTTTCCTCGAGGGGAAAAGTTTCACAGGGTTGCTACCAGCACATTTCTCCAGCCTGTAGGAAACTATCCATTTCCAGTGACAGTAAAAACAAACTCTGTGTCTAGCAATAGGTTATTCCTATGGCTCAGATAGTGAAGAAGTGACATTCACTTTTAAAAAGTACTCTTCAAAAGCTAGCACTGAATCTTTTGTATCCTGGGATATTTTTGTTCAGAAAATCGTTATTTGCATTGAGGGTATATAAATATTTCTGGAGCTGCATGATGTGTTGTATTTATTTCAGTGCAAACCTTTTTTGAACTGTTCAGTGTCTGGAAGGTTGGAACAGTATTTCAAGATGGGTTACTCAGTAGAGAATAGGAAGGAGGTGAAAACACTCTGCAAGTGTTTTTAATGATATGCATATCATCTCTGCCTATGTTTGCTTGGAGTAGCTGCAGGATGAATGTCTGTAGTAACTCTCAGTGTGTGTGTGAGATTGTTTTAATACTGCTTTTCAGAAAGACTTGTTTGCCACTTGATATGCAGAATGATGTGGGTAACTTGGAAACAACTCAGTGCTATAAAACATTCGTAGTAAAGTAGTAACATAAATGAAACAGAAAAACCTGTACCTCTTTTCCTTTCCAAATTGAAGTCCACTCTATTAGGTGGTGACCTAGGAGTGACTTACAGTAGCACTTCAATTGGTGAACTTCAGCTCAGGTGATTTCCTTTCCACCTGGTTTTCTGAATGGTCCTGAGGAACTGCAGAACACCTGAAGGAACTGCAAGACAAGAAATGAAAGATATTGAAGAGAAAAAGCTTCAAATTTAATAGAGAAACCAGCATTTGAAAGTAATCCATAAAAAGTTGTTGATTCTATATTTATCATTAACAGTCCTTCGGTCCAATGAGGTATTTTGAAGGACTTGAACAATTGCAGAATCCTGCATGAGCTACTTTTCTTGAATTATTTCACCTCAGTTTTTGCTTCTACCCCCTACCAGGCCCCAAATGTATGGGTAGATTTTCTTTTGAAATGACTGGCTGTGATTTTATCCGCTTCTGCGAACTGCTTCCATTACCCCGTACAGCAAGGAATTGTTACTAGAATTCCCATAAAATGTGAGGAGAATGTTTCAGCTTAATGTCCTCATAGGTTCACGTAACAGTCAAGTCCCTGAATATCTCTTTTTGTTTCTTTTTTTTTTTTTTTCTTGTATCTTATTACCTCATATCTCATATAAACTCAGACTCTGGTCTATAGAGCAATGTGTTCAGCACTGGGGTGAACAGGCAAGAAGGACGTAGTAGCACTCAAATCTGCTACCTGCAGTTAATTAAATATCAGTGGAGGTGCACATTGAAGGTCACCCTGCTCTTCCTTAGAAGAATGAACGTTGAACCCTACAGTTTTTAAAGCTAGGAAAAAGTCTCTCATTCAGTAAGAACTCAGAGAATCCGAAATAAAGGATGAAAGGGAAGTCTTTTGTATTGTAGCTAATGTGTCTGATAGGCCTTATCCAGCACTTGGTCAAATAGCTCTTTATTTAGCAACCTCTTTAAGAAGTCCAGATTAATTGATCTGAATAGTCTGATTCTACTCTCCCCATTACTGTAGATCATCCTGTCGCAGTCAAATGGGCTGCTGAATTCAATTCTCCTCACTTAATGTCTTTCATAATTGTGACTGTGCATCATTCTAGCCTGAATACTGCCCCTTGTTTTTAATATCAGCTGCGAGCATGAAGAGGAGCGGCTGCTTCTTGGTAAACAAGATGATAAACTAACTAGGTCATGGAAACCGTAGCCTCTGTGTGCATGGGCTGACTTAGGCTGGGACCTGTTCTGTGGAATGTCACAGGTTTCCATTTAAAGCCGTTACAGCCCAGAAGTTTTCTGTGGTATGCATAAAGGGTTGTGAGCACACGACCGTTGACTTACACAGGTTGTAATGCACCTTCAGCAAGTCCTTCTGAAGGGTTTTCTCATACGTATTACTGCGGCATACTGAAAGTACTGCTGCTTCTCTAAAGCATTACATGGAAGAGCTCTAGAGAGGTGCATTTGTCCAGATCATCGGATAAGAAAATTACTACTAGAAATTTACTGGTGCTATATTTTTTATGACATTTCAATAAGTCATTGTCATCATTGTGGTTGATGAACCTGGATTTTGTGGAACACCATCTTGGTATTTGTAAACAACTAATCCAAATATTCCCTAATTTGCAGTTAGTCTTCTAGTTCCTAGTGGTTTTCTGCTGTACTGTGAAGTCCTGTTTCAGCTACACACCTTCATCTGATCTTCTGTCAGGCTTTAACGATTCATAGTAATTGTAAGTAGAGTTGTTAAAAAGCAGCAGCCAGTGGGTTATACTGTATAGTGTGGAAGTGGCTGGCTGGAGTTTCCTGAAAAGCATTGTGTGCTCTCATACTCCTTTACTTCATCAAAGACTCCTTGCTAAAAATACATGAGTTGGATTTATCAATGTCTTACTTTAAATTAAGAATGCCTAATAATGTAATACCGTAATAACTGACTGTCTCAGAAACATCTAGCCATGTTTACACCTTGCTTTCGTCAGGACCTTGCTGTCTTTGCACCAGGTCACAGTTCCGGAGTCCAAACGGACAAGTCTAATTGCTCGATTTATCCCTAAGATTGAACTTTTGGCAAAATAAATTAAAACAAACAAACAAACCCAACAAACAAAAACCCCACAAACATTTAAATGTGAGCTTTAGTATATAGGAGCAGGCTGTATTATTCTAAATCTTCACTTTGCAAGAATTTGCAAGATGAAAGCAGGATAATAAAGGACTGTATTATAAAATGTATGTATATTAACTAGTACTCTGTAGTTTATATTTATTATGCCATATGTGCAGAGAGTATTTGTGCAGTGGTGTTTTCCCTTGCAGATGACTAATTCAATACAAGAAAGATTTTTGGTTAGGTTTTGTTTTGTTTTTTCTTTTCCCTGGAAATGTCTGTTGGAGAGCCTTGCAAAATTGACTGAAAACAGTGTGTGCGCATTAACAAACATTAGGCTTAGAAAGAGCCCCTTCTAATCACAAGGAAAATTTAACTTCAAAAGGGTTTTTCATGGCTTTTTTAACTTCAGGCATATAAAGAAATGTGTAAATGGAAGGCAAAATATGGGTGATTATGTAGGTATTCTCTAAGAGCATGAGTAATGCTGTTGGTGTAGAAATAGGAAATAATACGGCAAATCAAGCTTTTAATTTGTTTACCAGCTTTTTGCATGGTTCAGTGTTAGCTGAAGCTCAGTACAATGCCCAACCAAACACGTGTGCCTGCATCCATCTTTAAAGATGGAACGGGTAAGGACAAAGTACATGGTATTTTATTGAGCTCACTGCTACTGCAGTAAGCCCGCATCAGCAACCAAAGATGGCTATTCCTTGCTTTGGGAAATTTAACATATTGGCCCATTCTGGCAAAGGAGAATACGGGCTTGAGTGATGTGCAGAAACAGACTCCACAATCCGTGAGATTGTAAAGTAGGTATGTTTGTTCGGCGCTGGGCGGCACGGGGGGTAGTGCCACCAAAGTCGTGCGCGCCCTACGCGGCAACTCACTTCAAATTTAAGCAATTAAATGTTACATATGCATAAAGTCTCGCAATGCGCCTATTCATGACCTATCCCTGCTTCATATTAAAATTAGTCCTAAGAGGTCATTTCCATAAGTTCCTGCCTACTGTGCTTGCGTGGTGCCTCCTTGTGGTGGTCGTTGGGGGGTCATAAAGATGAAGGCCGTATGTCTTCCTCACGGTGGACTTCTAACCTTCTGTTCTTGCGCAGACTCGGTCGCTCCTTGGCGCTCACCCAAACTACAAGGTCGGTCTTGGCTGGTTCGTGGGGTCGGCTCCTGATTCTCATCAGGAACCATCTCATGCCTCGGCCAGCCCCAACAATGTAAAACGCTTGTAACTCACTGAAGCAAGTGACAGCTCTTAACAACATCATTTCTCATCCCTTGGGCTATGTCCACGTCTACTGAAGTTCCTTTAACTTCATTACAGCCTAGATAATTATTAAACAAATCCAAACTACATCCATATCCACTATATTCACTAATATTCCCGTAACTTTTCTTGTCTCATGAGTAGGAGAATGTAATCTTTGGGAGAAGTTCATTTTAAATCATTATAGTATTTAGTAGGCATCCAACTTTCTATCCTAAAAATAGTAATGATAAAACAGTAACTGATGCGAGATGCACTGGAAAGACAATTACTGGTATAAATATGCTGCCAAGACTTGATTTTGGAGAAGGAGTAGTATTTTATCTGGGCAATTTTAAGTAACCTATAAAGAAAATCTTCTGTACAATATGCATGTGGAGATGTTTACAGGTTTAATAGATCTCCTAGTAATACCATACCCCAGTGGAACCAGAAACTTACACAACAATATCCAATTTAAAATAACTGCAAAATAGTCACTTGGACTGAAATGACCATGTTTATCTTTTTGTTCACTAATTGCTTCACTTAAGAAATAAATATCGGGACTTAGAGCAGTATATATGTCATTCAGAACCTCAGAATGCTAATTTGTCTGTCTGTTTCCTGTCTCAGTGGATTTCAGACAAAATTTCTCTGGTTTTGTGCTGTGCTAATGGAAGAAGTGAAATTGAATCTACCATAATTTAACTGCTAAACAAGATGAGTTTTCTTTCAGTACCACACAGTATTGTTATGCTTTATGTAATGCTCAAGAGGAACAGGCTGACCTTACTCGTTTCTGAATAAGAATGGCTAAACCAAACTTGTATAAAATGCTTTTTAATTTCTATGTGCTGCTTTCAGTTCTTGATCCTTGTTCATGTATTTTGGCAGAGGCTCAATTTGACAGCCACTGGGAGCATGTGGGTAACTGAGTGTTTCCATGGACATGAGAGCTCAACCACCCTTTTACTTGTTTTTTTAGTTCAGTTTTGCAGTTAAGATCAGGCACTGTTTTGTAAATGTACACGAGTGAAAAAAGCACAGCCTGCAACTAGTACAGATAAACACATCACAAACAACAAGGGATACCATAGGACATACTTGATCTATGCGAGTTAAACAAATGCATCTCTCTGATTTCTAATCTCTTGGTCGCAACTGCTGGTTGTATGGAACAAAGAGAGGGATGAATGAGGAGTCAAGCACTGCTAATTTGCACTGAGGGAGTGGTGCTTTTCATACTGTTGTTATAACAAGTCCTACTGAGCAGAACTGGAAGTAAGCTTGCAGCAGAAGTAAATTTTTGGAATACCTGCAAATGATATCCCTTAATTTGCTATTTTTCAGGGATTCTTCTCAGAATTTTTTTTTTTTTTTTTTTTTTTTTTTGGTGAGTCAGTTCCTCAGGTCATAAAATCAGAAAAGGTTTTTTAACAGGTACATTTCTCAAGGAATTGGTGCTCTAATGCCCTCATTTTAGAGGAGCGGAGCTGTCTGGTATGTGGTTCATCAGGATCAAAGTAGCTTACTGACTAACTGGAAAGCTCTTGCCCAGCTACAAACATTTGGGTATAGGTTTTACTATCTTATTTATTTGTAGGTGGAAGAATTACAGATGTCTGCCACACCACAACAAGGAGAAGACAATCAGAAGTTGCGTGTGGTCGCCTTTGGAACTGCTTTTGATGTTAACAGCATCTGCCCTCATTCTGATGGTACTTAGCTGGGTGGGATGAGCCAGTGTCCCCACTTCATTTTCTCTGTCTCAGCACAGGTACAGGATTATTTCTGTCTGCTGCAGCACCGAAGTGGTTTAAATAAACCAGTATAAACAGAAATCTGTTAGGAAGGTGTTCGTCTGACCTAGAAAGGGCACTGACAGTGACGCTAGGTTGAAGCATCTGTACCCCAACTTGGTATTTCTACAAACTTTTGTTGTTTCTTGCATCAGTCCCCCTTAACCACAACAAAGCCGCACCGTGCCCCGCGTCACGGTCCCTTCTGTCACATCTCACGCCGTTATCTTCCATGGCAGGCAATTGCTCTTGTCATAACTCGTCTTTTCTCATGTCCTGTTTAGTGAGAGAAACCTCAGGCAGGAGTCTGCTCAGCAGCTTCAACTCCCTGCTGCGCTGAGAGTGGCAGCTCTGGGGTAGTTCCTTCTTGCTCCCTTGTAGAGCTGAGGCAAAACCCTATTTTTTTTATGCCTTTTTCTTGGTTTTACTTCTTTGTTTACAGCGTCTCTGTAGTTTCATTTTCTTCTCAGTTCCTTACTAGCCCTTCTAAATATTGATCTAAATACAACAGAGCCGGAGGAATACAACTACACAAGTGAATTTTCTGAAGGTCCTGAATAAATTAGGGGAAGAAACTTGACTTTGCTAGCCAGCATACTCAGCGGAAACATGGGTTAAAACCACTTTGATCGCTGCTGTGGGTTATGTCAAAACAGAATTAACATAATGGATTTTATGTAAAAATCTTGAAACCTATCAGCCAAACGTCATCTTTTTAATCTCCCTATTCTTCTTGTCATCAGAATGTTGTTATCTAGAAGTTGTTGCCAGTAAAGCATTGTTAGGAGCAATGCAGCATCAAATTTTAACTTGAATAATTACAACAATCAGACAAAACCAAAACCGATCACTGTAGTGGTCTGCCCTCAGGACAATATAATTCCTTGGGGGACTATGCATGGTAACAGTTGAAGATTGATGTGGGTGGATTGCTTTTTCACGTTGTATCTGAACAACGTTTATTTTAGCTACGTTGATTTTAAGGTCTTTGGAAAATGTTGGTGTTTTGAAGTAAACTGGCTGCTTGAACTTGGCATGTACTAGTGAAATGCAGTCATCCAATATGGACATTATTTATTTTAAAGACTATGATGTTGAGGAATTGTATTTTAACATGTTTAAATGCCAGTGTCTGATTTTAGGGCATAAAGTAAAAGAGAGGATCAACTTCAATAGTTAAATTTACTTTTTCTGCAGCCAAGGTAATTTATTTTCTTAACTTGATGACATTTTAATTTTCTGAATATAGTCACGGTCCCTTGGACAATATTGGTTAAAAAGAATTCTAACAGAAGTCAGTAGAGCTTAATTGCAGTTGCACGGCAGCTGTGGTCAGTATAAAGGTGTGATTTCTTCCCTTTACTGTTCATCTAAAAGTTGTAAGGAAGCTGAAAAGCTATATACGGGATTATATTAAAAATACTGACAAGGTTTTCTGTATCCACTATATCAATTTTCTGTATCTACATTTCATGAGATTTAAAGAAAGTATTGCATTGTTGAAGGAAATACCTATGCTAGTATGCTGGCATGTGTCTACCAGGAATGGCTTAGGAATTTTCTTGGGCTGTCAGGTTATATTGTTACAAATAATAATCTCCCTTTTTGCACTTTTGAAGAAAAATATCAGCTTTTCTTACAAGCTGCTACTCTGCCTTTTTTCTGAAATATGTTACATATTTTTGGGCTGCTGTTGTTCTCATTTTCTATAAAAGTTTTATTTAGTGTTGTTTACATCCACAAATAATGTTTTTGGAAATATTGTGGTTTTCCATGGTTATGGGGAAAGAGAATGTTCAATTTCAACACCTCGGTCAAGTCAGTAGAACAACTTAAACACAGAACAAAGAAAAGGAAGACTTGCAACACAAAGGCTGTCCCTATTGTTGAATTAAGAGGAGAGGGATGGAATGCTAATTATTATTGACATTCAGCAATTCAGTAAGATCAGTTTGTGATTTTGTTACCTTGAGTTCAGGTTACTTTGACCTTTTATGGGTCATCCTCAGTTTAGCTGAAAACTAAAGATGTTGAAAAATGGAGTATCTCCCATGTTAATGTGAGAAATTGTATGGCAAGCTTGTTAGATCATTGCTCTGTGAATTTTGGAAGTTGATCTCCAAAGCCTGAAGAGCTCTGGGTCTATCTGAGCAACGGTCTGCGCCACACAGTGGTGACTGTGACAACGAGACATACTTTAAGCAGAATTGTCTCGTTAAAAATAAAAGGAGAAACAAAAGGGTAGTTCATTCTCCATGAGCAGTCTCAACCTTCAAATTGTCTTTCTCTACTGATCCTGAAAATTGCTTTTGTGTATTTGATCTGAAAAGCATTCTTTCCAGGAGTCCCATATTGCTTTAGACAGAATATTTGAGGGTAGTGAGTCTTATACTTTTACTTGCAATCTACTTTATACCCTCACAAATACATATTGGCATTTAATCTAAGTCTGTCCCTCTTTCTGTGCTGTGTGACCTGGTCTGCCCCAAGCAGACAGAAGGATTGGGACTTGAGCAGCAAAGCCTCAAAGTGATGTCCATGAGCATCCCAGTTCCTTTCATGGTTAATCACTTTAGCCTTATTAACCTTCCAGATAACCACAAAATAAGTAACACCTGCTCTGTACTAAAAGAGGAATGGCAAGGCACATTTTATGGGTTGTGACAGTCATCTATGTAGTGTATAAATAGATTATTGAAAGGATTGAGTATCAGTAGATGCTATGGCTTTTGGTTTGAATACTAATATTACTTATCTGCAAATATTTTATCTGTATAAAATGAGGAATATATGAAAGGAAATGAAGCTGCATTCTGAGATGCAGGGGCTATGTGTCTCAAGAGCCTTTAAAGAAGTGCAATACTGTATTTAGATTCTGTGATACCCAGCTGAATAAAGTTGTAAGATGCAAACTTCGTGACATTTCAGTAAGTGAATTATTTAACTTTGATTGATTTTTGTAATCCCTCTTGCATTTTATCTGATTTTTTTTTTCTCTTTTGTCAATGTGGTTGTCACTTTAAGTAAATTATTCTTAGGCCTTCTTTGGTGTCAAACAGGAACACTGCTCTTCAAAGACATGACTAGGAAAAACAGGAGATGGTGTTGGAATATGAAGGGCACTTAGACAATTGCATTGTTGTATTCCATGTGCATTTTGGTTTTGTTTTTTGTGGGGCTTTTTGTGGCAATCAGGGAAACATAATTCACTTCTTCAAGCGAGTTGGGAAAGTGAGCACCTTTTATATGCCTCATGGAACAAAAGGTCTTTAACCACCTGGTGGTGGGGTGTAGAGGAGATGGTCAAGGATTTTACCACCTGAGAACAGACATGGGTTAGATGAGAAATTCCAGTTATATGAAAGGAAAAAAATTTCCGTCAGAAGAGTGGTTAAACACTGGAAAAAGGGCTGAAGAAACAAGCTGAAGAAACTCCATCCTTGGAGATTTTCAAGCCTAACTGGGCAAGGCCCTAAGCAACCTATTCAAGTTGAACTGTATTGAGCAGGAGGTTGGACTAGATGATCATTAAGACACCAAAAGGATTAATTCAACACAAGGTTTCTTCTGGCCAGTGCATTAGTTATAACGTTGGCATTATGCATAGATAGCATGTGGATGTTGTGTGTCTGCTAATAGGTCCCTTCTGTCCTGGTTTCAGCTGGGATAGAGTTAATTGTCTTCCTAGTAGCTGGT
>JAVJGG010000094.1:5789062-5815745 GCA_035590195.1 Aviceda cuculoides
CGAACAGTGTGTCAATCGGCGGGTGGTGAGCAATTGCACTGCGCATCATTTGTACATTCCAATCCTTTTATTGTTACTGTTGTCATGTGTTATCATTATCATTATCAGTTTCTTCTTTTCTGTTCTATTAAACAGTTCTTATCTCAACCCACAAGTTTTACTTCTTTTCCCGATTTTTCTCCCCATCCCACTGGGTGGCGGGGGGAGTGAGTGAGCAGCTGCATGGTGCTTAGTTGCTGGCTGGGGTTAAACCATGACACCTTCTAAATATTTGTACTACATTCAAAATTATTCTCTAAATGCAGAGAACAGCATGAAATTGGCAGTGAGACTGCAGAGTGATTTGCGTGTCTGTTGTACTGGTATCAAGCCCATGGAGATAGTGCTCTGCCTCACACAGTCCAGTTGGTGACCAGGACCTGAGATACCACTTGGAAAAAATGCTTATAGCAATTCAGGATTCTAAGGGCAGGTAACTGTGGAAAAATTATGCACCCTTCCTCAGTATTTTCAAATGCAGTTTTCAGGATAGCATGAGAACCTGCATCTACCTTCTTATTTGGGCTAATTTGACGTAACATCTGTTTATCACAGTTGAGGATCTGGCCCTGTAGTGCCTAACACGGTCTGACAAGAGCAGCAGGTGCCGGAGCAGAAAATTAATGTCATTGTGTCGTTCTCAGACAGCGATGGAGAAAGAGCAAATGGTCAACACGGAAGCTTGAATTCCCAGGTTTCTTTCAGGAGAGTGCATTACAGAACATTAGGTAACCACAACGGCTTTTTACACATCCCTTTCTGGAGGGAAAACATTTTTGATAGATTAAAATAAGAGTGGTGCTTACCCTTTAGTGGGAGTGGTATAAGGTTTATATATATAGTATTGAAAGAATGCTTTTAACCACAGTTCAGCACAAAAACTTCTTGAGGTTCTGAAATGATTGAGAAATAAAATAATTTTAATGTGTTTCTCTTTTGTGGATATCTGAAACAGCCTCGCCACTACCAGTTCCTGAAATGTAAATAACATTAGTTACTATGGTTCTGTACAGACTGTCACTGAACTTAAATATTGTGTGTGGCATAGCAATTAAAATGCTGCTGTTGCTGTTGTTTACACACAGGTTTATCTGCCCCAAATAAATGATCAGTCATAATAGTGGTGTAGAGTTCATGTGTAATTGGTGGATAGGAAATGCAGAAAACTCCAGTTAGTTGTTGATGCTCAGTGTTTGTTCTTTGAAGACCTACGGGTTACTCACATGCAAGACACATATTGGTGGGCTATACTGTGTAATTAATCTTAAAGTAGCTGTGACTGAGATGGTAACATATAGGAACACTTTTTTTAAGTTTATTTTAAAAAATGTGCAAGTAACCGTGAAGGTTTAGAAGTAAGAGGGGATTGCACTTGAGCTAGGTAGTGGCAGCAATGAAACAAAAATATTTTCTCTATGCGTTGAATTTTCCACTCAAATTCGGAATCCCTTTATGTAGGGTGATATGCTTCAAAGTTTTTGTAATGGAAATATAATTGGAATGGAAGAACTAGTTCAAGATTAAATTAATTCCTTTATTCTGGTGTCTGAATATTGTTGGGTCAGCAGCTTGATATCAGATTTGGGGGGTTAAATTTTGCTAAAAAGATGCAAATGCACTTTTAGCATAAATTCTATATTTATGATGAATTTTGTCACTTGGCATAGATTTATTCATATAAAATAGTGAGTGCAGATAGGCAGGCCTGTGCAAATGTTGACAAAGTTTAAGTGAAGATCTTTCAATTTATTTTTCTATTTTCTTTTATGTTTATGCTGGCATTTCACTCAACTGTAAACAGAAAATCTTTCATTTCGGGAGTAGTTTCTAACTTAGATTAACTGTCCATGAAATTTACAAATTAGAGTTCTGTGAATAACTTTTTTTCCCCGCATCCCACATACTCCTCACATATCGCACTTTTTGGTTGTTTAAAATGAAATATGACTGTCGGGACCAATACAAATAAGATGGGAACAATTATTCATTAGCTTGCATTAGTTCTGCTGCATATTGCTTTTCTTCCCTGCTCTTTTCTTCTCTTTACTTTCCTTAAACCTTACAAGGAGGAAGGAACGTGCCCAGACTGGAGTAGGGCACTTGTTAAGTGATTCTTAAAGAAAAATGTCCATATATTAAGTTCATCTTTTTGGTTTCTGAATCTTTTTCTTGCATGTATTTCTTTTAGCTTTTCACAAACCTACAGTTGCCTTCAGCTGTCCTTACTAATTGAAAAAGATAATTCCTGGGTTAAGTAGCAGGTTAAGACTTCTATTTCTTTACCATAAGAACCCTACTTTCCATTGATTTATTTTTAATATGAAAATATGAAACTGCCTGTGTCTAAGTACCCTTCAAAAGTTACTGTTTCAGAAACTCAGAAGTATTATACCTAGGCTAATTTTGTTTTATTTTAATTTTATTTCTACTGGAAAGTAGTTTGTGGAAAGGATACAGCAATTGAAGGAAGTGTCTTGGTGCTGTGAATTGGTGGGTGAGGAGTCAAACCTTTTAGCTGTAGGTTTAGTTTTCAAGGTTAGGATTCAAGAAATCATCATCTTTAAGAGAATGGGAATGGAGTTGACATACCTTTTGGATTAGGTAGGCCGTTAAGTAACAGAAGTGTATTGAAGAAAAAAAATGCTTGAAATGTACAATGATACTTTTAATTTTAAGATACTTATTTGAGTAAAAGTAAAAAAGGGTTTTGTTTTTGTCAACTTGTTTGCTTTTAAAATTTTCATGTGACATCTCCTTTGGGTATATTTTAGATTATTAAGTGTTTATTTTGATGGAATTTGTCTTCTCAAATACTGAGGTGAACTAGAGAGTGTACAGGGTATAGCAGAGAGAGATTGCACAGACCCAATCTATTTCCCTCTTTCAAAGAAGACCTTTAAAATCTAAGTAGGAAAAAGAAAAGGGACGAGTGTTGACTTGGAAATGGAGAAAAATCTGTATAACATTTCGCAGCAGGACCATCCAGAGATATGGCAGTATAATATTACTGTGTTTCCACTTCCTAAACCTGATGCCCGGGGTAGTGCCTGGCAGCTGCAGGTGCTATGTAGGGAAAATCTAATACATTCCAGAATGGGGAGTTCACGACAGTTTGTGCACTCTGCTCATTTTGTCTTTTTGCTGACTTATAAAAGTACCGTAGAAGTAGATTCCTTGGAAGTGTTTGCAATGTTATTTTACCGGGAAAGTTAAGTTAAAATATAGTGCATTACCTTTGAATGTGTAAATATGCAATAGGTGTAAAATACTGGCATTAGCGTCATAAATATACAATGTGAAAATACCTGTTTTCTATGTTCTGTGACAGCACTTCAGTAAAACATCTAGTGTAATGAATGAGGAACAAGTTTCATATAGCTGAACTTTGAAACAAACTTTATTGCTGGAGCTGCTGTTATATTCTAGAGTGAAGTACATTGTGATAACTTAAATCTCTTTCCCACCTTTTGCTACTTGTGATTTAGTATTGTGGGTCATTTTAATTTTTACATAATTTTTGTACTCATATCTGCTTAGAAGCCAAATGGGATGAAAGGATGATTCATTAGTGCTCTCAAGTATGAGAATCAAAAGCTGCTCAGAATTTAAATTTGAGCACTCTAAATATTATCCATAATTAATCTCATGTGAATGCCAGAAACTAGGAAGTTTGAATGTGTTAATTATACATAAACCATCTTTCATTTCGCTCAGTAAATGTCAGGTGACCCAGATGTTGCTGGCATCCTGAACAATCTCAGGACACAAAGACCAGAAAATTCTAGAGGAAATGGGCACTTTAGCGCTATGAGAAGAGACACTTTTTTTTGGATACTGCTTTCCATAAAAGTACAAACGTGCTACATTCCAGTCCCAGAATGACCCGTATTGTGCTGTGCCTGGCTCTAATGGCAGTTGTCCTCACTGCGGCTCAGAAAGTACCAATGGAATTGAATGACTTTCTGCTCCACTGCCTTATCCAAATACTTTGGCGTATCATTTTTGGTAGCTGCTGAAGTGGGCATTTCTTCATCATTTTCTTTTAGGTTACTAGGTCTCAGTTGTGCTTTTGCATGCAATTTATGTAATTCTCTTGATTTCCAAGCTGCAGGAATATACTTTGTTCTGGAGGCATTGCAGCAAATTAGTTTTCTTAACTTAGATGTAGTTTTCCATGACCTCTTAAGGGTGCCTCTTCTGAAGAAAGCACTAGGGAAACAGCTTGTTGTGTTTAAGAAAAGGAGATTTACTGAAAAATGGTAAAATAAAAAAAGCTGTTGGTTTGAGCAGCTGAACCTTGAACAGGGCAGCACTTTGGGACTGAGGAGGCAGGCGAGGCTGCAAAGATGAATACGGAGGGTGTGAGTGTTTGCCATGAAAAAGTCTGGGCTCAGCCTGCGTGGGAGGTTTTAACCCTGAGCTTCTCGAAGTCTGTGCAGCCTGGAGGTCCACTGTCATCTCAGAACTACATGCTGTTGCTTTGGGCGTAAGAAAAAAAAAAGAACAAAAAAAGTTATTTTGTTCATATCCTTGGGGCAGTAAAATTCTATTTTGTCTGTACTTGTTGAGCAGCATTATGCCTGCCCTGGAGAAAACTTTCTTTGTTCTGAAATAAAAATGATCAAGACTTGCAGAGGTTATTCAATTAGCTTTTTAAATACTGGGAAATAACGGCTGTGTATGTTTTACAACCATCTTAAGTAAAATGAACATCTGTGAAAATAAATGTGAAAACAACAATTTACTTTTAGTATATTCACAATCACAAGGTGAGAAATCTCACGAGGTCAATGGCCATATTCTAATTCTAGAATATACAATTCACAGTTTAGAAATGTGGTTTAATTTTTATCTTTTCATGCTGCAGAAGCTTGCAGGAGACTGTAAATATCAGATGGAGTTGCTAATGAATGAGGCATGATGATACTGAGAGTATGGATTTTAATCCTCAAAAAAACCCCAAAACCCAAACCTAAAACTTCAGGTATTTCATATCCAAAGTTATTTTACATTGATAGTTTAGTCATGTAATGAGTTGTTGCCTTAGAAATTGTATGTGTATATATAAAATAGACATTATTGTAGTTTTAAACTACATTTATAAAATTATTATATATCTCATGATGCTGCTGGAGAAAATTTAGAAAAATATCACAGAGTATTGTTGTTGTACAGAAAAGCATTTCATTATATGAAGCAAGAATTCCAGGGAATAAAACTGATTCTCCATTAGGCTCCCACATTGACCACCACATTGCCAAAATAGGGAGCAGTAATGCTGCCCGACAAGGTCACTGATGAGACCAGGAAAGACCCAGAAACATCTGATAGAAAAATGCATTCCAGATTTCTGCATCTGCCTACTGCCCTTGCCAACCTATGCCATGTGAAGGCTGGAAATTGGCTTTAAGAGTGCAACATTTTTAACTTTTTTATTTTTTTGAGGAAGAGAAATTACATCATTGCATAAAGAATCGATATTAAGCTAATCCTTAAAATTATATAGCTTCACCAGTACAATTTAATTTTAAATTTTAGTGCTATTTTGAGGGAAAGCTTGTTTTTCCAGCTCTAGGCATAGAGGAATACTTTTGGGATGATGCAGAGACTGAGGAAAGAGGAATCTAATGCTGAAGTTGAAGGTAAGTTGAAGCAGGAGTTCAGTACTTCTAGATTTAAGATCCCTCAGTACCTTCAGGGTGGTATCAAATATGATTTTAGAGAGGTTAAAAAGCAACAAGTAAGTACTACATGCAAAGGGTACTTTTCCTGATGCAGAAATTTTAAGGCTTTATGTTAAATTTCTCACTCTCTAGAAGATGGATAATGACAAAATCACTCTCTTATTCCCTGTCCTTATTTTTTTTTTTTTTTCCTTATTTGCCCGTTACTAACTGGCTGACGGCATGCCCCTTAGCAAGTTGAAACTTCTGCATGGTCCACTACAGCTGCTTTTAAATGCAACAAGACCTTTTTATCCCAGGTGTGTTTAGGTTTAGGCACCCCAGAGATGGCTGGTTCCACTTGTCACTTTGATTTTCAGAATTAAACCTAAGCAGAGAGCTCAAAGTAGAATACATGATAGAAGTATTTATCTCCCATTGTGACTATCTCCATGCTCGCACATGACAAAATCTGCAACCCTTATTTGCATAGTAATTTTTGGTACTGTTTCTTTTGTTAATGCAGACAGACTAAGGAGACACTTTTTCCATAGTTATTTGGCCAAGCTTTTTTTTTTTTTCTCATATACTATGTTGAACTAGGAAATTTTTCATTTCAGAGTTAAGAATAAAAGTTATGGATTTTAAGGGCTGTATTTGTTAACAATAAAAGTGTCGTTATTAAAATAACTGGCAGCAACAATATATCATATATCTTTCGTGGTACTTAATTCATTTAATACAATAAAATGCAGAGATTAGACCTTAACAGATACTGCTTTTGTGGATGTGGAAGTATTTTCTAGTGGAGTATAATTCTGTATTTTCAGTTCACATATGTGGGCTGCTACATATTTGCTTTCCGTAGTCATTTTTCACATACCCTTTACAAGCCGTCCACAAATACCCATGCATTTTCAAGAACTGTCAAAAATGGTTGTTACAATATTGTGCCGCTTAGAGTGGTATAATTGTTCTGAAAGCAATAACTGTTGATTAACAAAAAGTAAATAAAATGTTGCTCGGCCATTGCTGCTGTGGAGCTGCCCAGGAAAGAAGGCCTGCTAGGCCGTAAAGCCTGTAAAACATGCCAGCAAGTTTGCCCAAAACAGCATCCTGGCATTTTGGCTAGCAGCCAGTAGCTGTTGGCAGATATTTAATTTCTTTTTACTAAATATTTTCAGTGCAATAATACAGGCTCTGGAAAGCCTCAGAGAGAAGCACCAATTAACAGCTGTTTTCTTGCCTTTGTAACAGCATGCGATAGTGGTGTTTCTTAACCTTCGGTTTTGTTACTTTATTCTGTTCATAGAGTACTTGGTCTTACTATAGCATTTTTCCCTAAATAGAAGTTAAACTCCTCCTTTAGAAGCAAACATAAAATTAAAAACAAAAAGCAAACAAAACAAAAACCCCAGACACCCAAAAGTAGTATACTTTGTATTTGACTGTGTTACATTTTGCTGCTGCTCCATGTTTTTCTGGAGTTGTAATACTCCTGTTGTCTGAAAATGGCACATGGATTTTAGAGTTGCAGCTGCCTTGAGCAAGCTTTGTTGCCTCCTTTTGCTCTACTGAATTTTTCAGAGGAGGTGTTGAAGGTCTATATACAGCATTTTTCACTGTATACTAATGGTATTTTCTGCTCCTGAAGATCTGTCAGTGCGTGTATGAATGGAAGCTCTTGCTGCTTTGGCACGGAAATAGATGTTACGTTAATCAGTTGATTCTGTGCTTACATGACTTCCTGAGAGGACTGGGAACAAATGCTACCTCCCCCTGTGCCGCCTCTGAAAATTGGTTGCAATAACTGTAAGTCAGGAGCTGAGTCAAAGTCAATACTTACTTTTTTTTTTCCTTGAACTGTACCCTTATGAAGCTCCTTACTTACGATAAATCATCCAATAAAGCAAGGAAATATTCATAATCCTCCTCCCATCCCCTAAAAAAGAGGAAAAGGTAGGATTGTTCTGCATCTTCACAATAAAAAAAAATACATGCTAGTATTGCTACTTTGATGTAAATTAGTATGCATATAAGGCACTGTTTTGTCACTAATCCTGACTTAAGCTTCATCTCCACCAAAATCCATTCTAGACATGGCTGGATTTTGCAGCAAGCAAGATCTTGTACAGTCATAAGTACAAAGTAGCCTTAACAGTTTGTGATGGGGTGCATCAGCTTTAGAAGAGTCCAAGCAGCAAGTGAGCAGGAAAAGAATGTACAGATTATTAAATCTAATAGAATAAAAATAATGAGCAGTGTAGAAAGAAAAAAGAAAGGACTGAAAATGGGTGGGTGAGGAGGGAAGAGAGATGCTACAAAAGGAAAGTCCTGAAATTACTTTCTGAAACTGAAGTGGTACATGGACAAATTCTTTTAAAAACGTCTTGTCCCAATTTTTTTTCCATCCTTATGTTCATACTGCAGGGTTTGGTTTGGTTTTCTGCTTTACTCTCTGAATCTAATTAGTGTCTCTAAGAGTCATCCTTATTCAATCTTTACAATTCTAAGTTAACTAGGCCAGATTCTGCATTTAGTTGTACTTGGCTGGATAATAATGAGGTGTGACTTTTGAATCACTCTAAGGTCATCACACAAATTAATAATCCACTGATACTAGTGGAGTCATTTTATCACTGAAGTAGTTTTAGACTTGGACTTCTACAAAGTGAACCTCTAGCTCTTCGTGATCTCTTGCTTTTGACAAACTTTGGTGTTTTCTCAGAGCCAATAAATAACCGCATATTCCATCTAGCAAAAATAGCCTTTTCTTTCTTCTAAATTCTTCCTTGGGCACACTGCCATCGGGAAGCAAACCTCAGGGCTGACGAGCCAAATGCAGTTTGGTGGGGCTGTTAGAGTTCCAGTGTAAGTGTGAGTGCTTTCTTTGGATTTACAGCAATAACCTTCTCGGGTGTTTCTGTGCCTTGTTATCTGAGGTGTGCCATGTAGTAGAGAAAGCTCTGGAGGCTAACTCCCTGTGTTTTCTGTATAATGAAATGCTTTACATTTACTAGGCTATGTGAGTACAGTGCTGAAATTTCTTCAGGTTTATCCTTGAGTGAAGGAGTTGTGCAGGGAACAGAGGGATGCGTCCTCTTTTGTCTGACATATGGTAAGTCTCTATTCTAAGAATATCCAAGTTTGGTAGTTTGACCGTGGATGTATAACTTAGAAGCTAGGAATAACATAGCATTATTGCAAAAAGAATGAAAATACAAACAGATCGCCTCTCTAAGAGTGTAGGTCGTTATCAAATAGAAGGATTGATTGTGAATCCAAATTTTTTTTTTTTTTTTTTTTTTAGTACTAAAGTTGAGAACTCAGGCTGTTGTTTTGCTAGTCACTGGCAGCTGGTGTTTCTCTTATGACTGCTTAGAAGTCTTTAATATGTAGGTGGAATTCCTCATTTTTAATATATGTATATTTTCATGTACAAAAAAAAAATACAGTGTATATTTAAATGATAGAAAACCAGTAACGTAGCAGCTACAAAATACAAGCGGACCAAACCTTCAGTCTCTTTCCCTCTGTCAGCCTCAATATGCTTTAAGTATGGGTTATGTCCACGTTCACGAAGAGGTGGAACTTTTCTGTTTCTTGAGGATTATGCCTCTCACTGCAGAGGTTCTGCACCCTTGTGGCAGTGCTTGCTTGTGTCTGTTTTCACATAAATGGACAAGGCAAGCGTGATGGGTGATGCTGTGACTGGGCGAGACAGCTTCCAAAATCCGGCGTGGGTGTGTTGCACTGCACGGAAGAACAGCAGTTCTTGCGGAAGCCGATGTGCACGTCCTTGAAGCAGGAGGGCTGTACTGGTGCTGCCATCACTAGCAGAGAACATTTGCCATATTGCATGTTGTGTGTGTCAGTACTGCTGTATGTTGCCCAAATGTGCTGTGTCAAATATTTAATGGTTTTTTGCAGTGTTGTCTATAGATTCTGTTCCAACATAAGGCTCTCGGACTGGAGAGGCCATCAGGTGGCTGCTCTTCCAGCTAGCTGTGCCAGATAATCCTTCTGCACATTAATCAAGATGGTCTTAAATTGAGTAGGTCATTTTGTTCCTGTGTTTCCTGTAGTGAGGCTGTTCTGAACATACTGCTTCATACTACCTATGGCTCTTTTACACACATTTATATTTTGGCCAACAAGTTTCATTTTGCTTAGTTTGTTTGCCCTTCACACAGTTGGTGTATGTAGAGAGTAACAATATATTCTCTTGGCCTTCATTTTCCCAGATTTAGGAAGTTAAGAGCATCCTGCTTTGTTTTGTTAAACAGTCTGTAGGTACTTCTCCCTCCCCTAATTCTGTATACTTCATCTTCTGTGCACTGAAAAAAGATTCATTTCAAGTACATAGGCAGGACAAGAGGTCCTACTGAAGATAAAACCTCATGTGTTACTCAAGATCGTAGCAGTCCTCTAGCTCTACCTGAATCCAGGCAAAACAGACTTTGAAAAAAGAAGTAGAAAAGCTCATGATTAAAATAGCATTTTAAAAATGGCTCACATATAAGCAGTTTGTGAAAAGGAGACATTTAATTGTAAAGTCACTTACACAGTTGGCATGTTTTGCTATATGTGTGTCAAGTAACTTGCAAGTTTATGGCATTTGAGTTATGATTTAGTACTTTTTACAATAAAAAATGTAGAGCAGTGGGTTTAACCAGGCAAGATGCAGAAAGAGCTGAAGCTGTTCTGCTCAGGTTTTCCTTTATCAATCATATAGTTTGATCATATAGAATGATTATTTGGGGTTTGTTTTTATTTTTTTCATTCCGTGGTGGATTTAGATTAATTTTTCTGTGAACGATTTTGGCCCATATAGTCATTCAGAAGTATCTTCCTGTTCTCTCCTGGACTGATCCTTTGCCTCTCCACTGATAAATAATGGATTTAAGGAATCCAGAGTGACAGCAGTTGGTCTGTGATACAAAAGGCACGTTCATGTTTGCTGTTTGAAGTTACTGCAAAGTATGTTAAATTGAGGCTCTGGTGACTTGACTCAAAGTTAAATTTTTTTCTTTCTCATGATATTTGTGTGTTTTTACACTAGTCATTAGCTGAGAACAGAGCGCTCTGTAGCAGTAACGAGACATTTCTAGGCTAGTTAGTCATTGGTGTGTGAAACTCGGAATCAGGAAGTAACAGCCAGAGGGTTTTCAGTACACTGTAATAATCTATTTTTTAATCAGATATTTGAAATGTATGAAGACAAGACACACTTTCATAAACTCCTGATGTTATAAAGTTTTCAACTTTCCCCTGGCTCAATAAGCATACAAATGTACTACAAGAATATTTACATCTGATGGTTTGGATGGTTCTGCAGAACATATTCTTCAGTCTGTGGGGACTTGCCCGTCAGTGCAAGGAGTTCGGAGAGCAAGTGCTCACGAGCTCAGTACGGCAGCTTTTTCTTGGCCTTGCCAGAAGGGATGCTGCTGCTGCTCCGCAGATCTGGCTGCAACGTTGTGAGGAACCTCGCTGCTCCTTGAGCAAGTCCTGGGTTGAAATTTAGCTTACTGCTGGGCTCTCTTTAGTCATGCTTTGAACTGGTACGCTCTTGTTTTGGTGTGTAATGTGATGCATATAACTGATGTGTGTATATATTATAAGGATAAATATTTTTATGAAATGCAGTGAATCTTCAGGAAATGAACACCTCAGAAGATGGGAAATATCACAGCTGATCTTACAAATGTGCAGTGCGGTTATGCTGAATATAAGCATTTGGTGCAGCCTCTGAAAATGAGAGGTTTGATCATATACCTAGCCTTTCTCCCGTGTCTATGGTATAAGTCACAGGTTGTAACCTGGAATATGTTCTGCAGTAATTTTTTGAGGTAGAAGAGTGGAGCCTTCAAAAGTTGTAACAGGTTGCTTAATATGTAGTCTGTTACTGTAAAAATAATATCCTGTTTTCCCACAGGTTATGTATGTCACTCAGTAGTGACACATGGTGCTCTGATGGAGACACAAATTCAGATCATGTAGTTCCACAGGACTGTTGCCCATTTTATCTAGAAATTGCAAAGTGCATCGTAGATGAAGCAGGACTAGGAAAGCATGTCTGTCGAAACTCCTGAAGACTGCACCAGCTAAATGGATTCTCTCCCTCCTCCTGCGTGGCAGCCCCATTACTGAAGGTGGGCAGCTGGCCTGACCCAGACTACTCGGTTATTTCTGCTTCTGTATTCCATTGTTCTTGAGTTGTAGAAGCTCAGAAATGTGAATAAATTCAGCATGTGACAGTTAGTTACTGTGAAAACTGGGACTCTTCTAACTGCCTGTTGAAACCAGTAAAATCTTTATCGCTTTTATTGTCCTCTATCCTCTGCTTGTGGTCTGTCTAGTGGGGGAAGCAGCTCCCTGTGTGTTGGGAATATCAGTTGTTTGTGGCTCGGACTCTGTGCTGCTCTGCTGCTGGCGAGCATTCCAGAGAAACTCAGGAGGGAGCGTCTAATACAGCATGGCAGTTTCTCAGTGTTGTGCAGTGAACAAAATCTAGGATCACACTCTGAAGGAGATCTATTAGGTTGATTAGTAACCTGGTTTTGCCCAACCTGTAAAATTTTTGACGAAGAGATCCCACAGAAAAGGTATTACGCAGTCAGGCATTATATCACAGAAAACATACCCCAAGGGGCCAAAATAAGGTTGTACAAGCAGCCTTTTTCTGACAGCACTTCTCAGGGGTTGACATTTTAGCCTTATTTGTGCTTTTGTAAGTCATGTATGCACTCAGAATCAACTTCACTGTTTTAATAGCGGTGTCTCGATGCGTGAGAGTGGGCAAGCAGTGTGGGAAGGTGAGGCTTGTAGGACTGGTGGTGCGAAAGCTTCAATCTTCCTGCTGCAGTTATCCCCAAAGCTACGTTTGGCTGTGTAACCATGGCACGGATGGGTGATGTTTCCTCTAACATGGTCTGTGTTTCTCACCTGTGACCTGTAGGGAACACCTTTTGATGCAGTAGAACCCCGTTGTTTGTTATAGGATGACTTCTGCACCCTGCGGTTTTGTTGCTGCAGTCTAATGTCTCATCGTTGTTTCCTTGTCATCCCTGTAAGCCCCTGCTCGCTCCCCACCACTCTAACGGTACCTTTTGGTCTCCTTTGCATCAGCGTAAAAGCAGACCACGAGGCTGTCCCTCCGTCTTGGAGTAGAGTATTGCCGCCTAGTCCCTCCTCGTGTGTTCCTTGCTTGACTTTTCCACTTGAGTTCTCATTTTAGGGCAGTGTGGAAGATTTTGTGGTCTGGTGATCTGTTGAGAGAAGAGACTTGTGAAAAATTGGGAAGGATTTTAGGCCTACAGCTGTTCTGAACTCAGGTGGAGCATAAATAGAAATATAAGGTAAGAAAATAGCTGCTCTATTTTCCAAGCTTTCTGGACGTAGTTTCAAAAGTCAGTTTCAAGTCACATGTAGGTGAATAGCTTAAACTAATTTATTCCAAGAATTTTCCAATACTAAAGTCTGTATTGGCCTCCCTGGTTTTGCCCATCTGATAAAGAGTTAATTCAAACAAAATTGAAAGTTACAACACTTTTTTTTGAGCATCTACTTTTATTGTTGCTGTCCCCTTTGCTGGAATAAACTCTATTATGTATTTAACTATGCTGCTGATGACAAAACACAGGCTGCTCTGACCTCTACAATTTCTGTCAAAGTCCCCATATCAGTTTTCTTTCAGTTGTTATTTTACTACCATTTAGTAACTCATTATTTCCATAAATTCTCTACTTTTGGTGCCCTGCTGGCACCAACTGCTGACAGAGGTCCACAAATGCCCTGACGGGCGCACGAGATGATATTTTACGATGAGTCCTCTCCTCCTGACTGCACCTACTGAATGATTTTTATCAATGGAAAAATGCAGTACACTCCTCCAAGAAGTACTCTGTTGTTTGCTGAGACACTGCAGCTGCACTAAAATGCATCTTTTGTACAGAGTATTTTGCGTTTGTTCAGTTGTTCTGCCAAACAGAAAGGAGCGCTACAGTCATCATCAGAACTTCAGCCTTGAACTCTTTCGTGCTGCTTTTGTGTTTCTTAGGGAAGTTCTTCAGCTGGTGGTACAGGAATGTTGCTGCTGCAGGAGCAGCTGTGATGCCTGGGTTAAAGAAACGGTTGGGAACAGCCTGGTGGTCACCATCTCATTTCTAAAAATAACAGATGGGAAATGAATTCAGCCCTGGAGTCTTGCTTGGTCTCCTTCCTCTTGTCTTGGAAAGCATGAGGAGAGAAAACACCTTTGTGTTCCTGGTGGAGAAGGCCCTCTGAGGCCTTTTACCAGAACACAGATTGGGGTAATGGGAGATCCTGGCTTTTCCTGCTTTTACTGGAAGGTCCTACATGCTCCACATCCGGCAGTGTTGCTGAGGGCAGGAGTGTAAGATCAGTTAAGAATCCTGTTTGGATTTGTTTAGAAGGACAACAATTAAAATACTCCATCAGCTCAAGAAACACCAGGAAAAGATGGTTCTTCACAGTTAATTGTGGAATTCCAGAGAAAACTTCTATTTCGTCTCCTACAACCTTGTCCCTGTCTATTCTTAAAGGCATAGAGAAGATAACAGCCTCTCTTAGACCTTCTTCCAAACCACAAAGAAGAAAATAGAAACTTTTAGAGTGGAATGTGCTCTGCATCCTAAGTATTGACTGCAACCAAGTTTTTTTTTTTCCCTGGGATAGCCAATAATTCCAGAAATCAAAGTCCGGAAAAGTGTGTAAAGAATTTTGAAACTGATAAAGGATATGCTGCTATCTTTGTACTGATACCAGTCAATGATGTATTTTAAAATACTTTGCCTAATTCAGCATATTAAAAGATGACATATTTATTCTGTTTATTATGAAGAATAAAAAGGAAATTAAAAGATCTCTTGAAAGATTTTTGGCCCTTTAAAATTGCTCCTGTTTCTGCCAAGAGTTAAAAAAAAAAAAAAAATGATAAAGCTGCCAAAATGATATACAGATCTTATCTCAGGCATGACTGTTACATGGTCTGTTTGGTTAGCAATGGAATTCTAGCTGTTTAATCATTTGGATTATGTCTGTCTTTTGTAGAAAACAAAATTGCTTAGTTTAAGGCCAGTTACAAATAACAAAAGAGTGTGAAATCTCAGTCATTTTTAAGAAGCCTGCTGCACTGATTAGAATAAGATTCTTCTATTAGCTTCAGCATAAGCGCACAGACAACAAAACAGTGAAGTGTACTGCAACACAGTATTCCTTGCATTCATAAATCTTTTATTTCAGAGACTGTATGGCAATGTTAATACTTTGATTACTTTGCAAGGAAAAGCGGAGCTTAAGGAGAAGAGTATAATGACATTAAACAGAGGACTTGTTATTGAGCGTCTTAGAAGGAATCCTGGCAGCTAAGGATGTGAGATGATGCTTTACAAGAGCTTTATCAGTTAACTTGTTTGACTGCTGGCTAATGTATAATACAATGAGTGCAAATGGCATGCAACGCAAAGGACATGTTTTCCCTTTGTGATTTAGGTCTTTGTTTTCTAGCACAAAGCATAATTCTTTAAAAGCTTAGCACAGAAATACAGCAAACTGCATTCTTTGGAATGCACATCCCACAACTCCTCCATGGCATTAGCTTTTTGTGTGTGTGTCTGTCTTATTTACTGTCTTATTCTACTTATTTAGAAAAGGATAATCTTTATGCCAGATTCAAACAAAAAAAAAAGCTGTTTCTCCAAGTGGTGGGTACCAATTTTACCCCCATCCAACTTCACTCTGGGGCTCTCCTAATTTTAAAAACAGAAAGAAAATCCTATCCCATCCAGAAGCAACTTTAGTTTGGAGTTGACTTGGGAATCACAATAGGCTTTCAAAAATCTTGCTATGCCAAACCTGAAGCCAGAACTGGGAGGAAATATATTATTTCATAATTAAGGTAAAAGGAATAAATAAAAGTCACAGCGTAAGTCTCTGGTAGCCTTGAAAACAACTCTGTTGTCTCCACCATTTTTCTGCAATTTCTTCATTATTCATTTTTTTGATATGTTACCTTTTATGTTGCTATATACATAGAAAAATAAAGTTCAAATCATAACTGGATTTCTCAGTCCTTTGGCTAGTCCAAGCTTCTCCAACGATGCTCCCCGCTTCCTCTCTTTTTGGCTCGTCTTTCTATGAGTGACGTCCTTTGTTGCAGCTATTCTAGTTTTAACTTAGGTAGTGGGAATGCGAACAGTTGGAAATTACTTCTGCGAGTGTTCACGTGAGCCAAGAACTTTTTATGATGGGTAACTGCTAAGTTTCTTGAGAGCAGTAGGGTAAGCATTCACTTCTGTAGCCATAATTATAATTCACTAGTCACTCTGCTGGAGGAGCTGATCTGTTGTGAGGCAATAAACAGAACTGCTGTTTAGATCTATGAATTTATATCTAAATTTATATCTGTCATTTTCAATGATTTATAGATATGCCTCAAACATTATCTGGACCTTCAGGGATCCTTGAGTGTTTGTGTCTTAAGTATTCGATTTTAGGACCATACCTACAATCATGTTAGCCTCTTCCTTTCATCAAGTACTTTGGGTTTTTTTAATGTTTATGTTGAAAACTTAGGAAGATTTGCATCCAACTATTATAATTAAAAAGTCAGGTACTAAATTCAGTCTGCATCATGCTGCAAAATTAATTTGAGAGCCATCTCTAATGATGATGGGGGAATACTTCTTGCATGATTAGATAGCTTCAGGCACAGAGGAAAAACCCTTTAATTAGCTTGGAGAAGATAAGTTGCCTTGTCTGAGTCATTGCAAGGTACTTTGACTACTTGTCTTTGGCTCTAGGTGCCGCTAATGCTGAAAAAAAGTCTGTTGTAGAAAGTTTTCAGGAAGTATTTTCCTTAAAAAATAACAAGACGATGACCAAATTATTTCCTTAATTCAAGTTTGTTCTTTTTTTCTGCCATGATGTTAATATGTAAGTATCTTAATTCACCTTTGAACATCAAAATTGCCTCTTTTAGCAGGATAAACTGACTTCTATTCGGCTGTCCTCAAAATAATTCTTATGATTATTCATATTATTTGATTGTCAACAATGGAACATAATGATTTCAGAGATAGCGTTGACCATTGAGAGCAGCCTGATAACTTTTTTTATTTCAGGGTACATTTCCCAGTAATTTTGTTTGCTTAAAACAAACAAACAAACGAAAACCCAAACCAAAACAAAAAAACCCCAACCTTTATCACCACATCAGTGGCATTCTTCAGTCCTTGCAATCTCTTAAGATTGGGACTCTGTTTTAAGAATTCGAACAAATACTGCCCTGTTTAGGCAGTGCAAGAGCAACGTAGGAATAGTCATCAATTTAGAGCTTCCTGACAAGTTTTATACATACTGGTTAAAGCGTAAATCAGTTAGAAATGTATCATTCAGAAGTCATTGCCACTTAAAGGAATATATATCCTTTATACGGGCTAGACATGAAAAACCCTGAAGGAAAGAAGACGCCTTTGGAAAGGTTTGATTAGTTACATGGGCTTGCAGTACAGTATATTTTCTAATTTCAGTATGTATAACAGTGAGTTTTACAAATACCTTCAGTCAACCTTATGACAGACTTATCTTTAACTTTTTTAAGGTAGTCTGGTAACATAGACATGCTGCTAGACCTATTTTTTATCTGTGCCACTTGGTGGGTTGGGTTTTTTTTGGACAGTAAAGGAGAGTGATAGCTGTAATTTTTTTTAATTATGATTATGTATATTATAGTTTACTTTTTGATTGTATTGTGTCTGAATACAGTGAGATAAATAGAGGCTGTTAAGAAGAGCAAAGAAGAAAGAGAGTAGTGACCAATTTTAAGATACTGCTGGGTCCAGTACTTAAAGTGAGTTAGTTAGTGGAAAACCGAGGAGCTTCGAGACACTTCATTCCTGGCGTACACCACCAACACACCTGCTTTTCTGCCAAGGGTAGAGTACGCAAGATTCAAGGCGCTTTTTAGCCATCTGACCCATCTGCCTCCGAGAAAGTTTTGGGTAAAGATCCACCGAAGGCCCTCACTGCTCAGCCCATACTAAGGTCATTCCTAGGCTTTCCAGGTGGACATCATTCTCTTGGGACCAAACCTTGTCCTGATGATGGACTCCCTTGGTTATATGGACAGATAAGACCAGAAAGAGAGTGCCGAAACTCAGTCCCTGGCCACTTACTGTATCCTGGATCTGTTACTACTATAGCGAGGTGCAAGAGTGCTGAAAAGATCAGAAGAAACACAGGATTTCAGGCAAGGGAATCTTGCTTGGTGTGGGATAAAGTTGATGTAAACAGCTGTGTTGTGCTGTGCTGTCTTTGGAAACTCTGTCTCTTTTTCATTAGCTACACAGCAGTGCATTGATAAGTGTTCTCGCCCAGGTACCAGCGTCTGCAGTGGGAGTGGTGGGAGCTGCCAATATTTATTTTGCCGGCTTGTGATGTTGTGGTGGGCTGTGTATGATGTAGATCTAGTACTTATCTGTCTCATACTGTAATGCCTAATGCAGTTTGGGAATCCCTCTTCCAGGTGATTTTGATGTGCTAGGAGCAACAGAATTAATTCTTGCCTGACCAAGGCAAGCAGGAACTGGAATAATTTCCTCAGGTGATTTCAGTATGCTTTTGGAAATTGTCTTGGCTGCCAACCATTTCAGGCCTAGGATACTGGAAATTATTTATAAAGCCACCATGCATCAGGGACACGCATCACAGAATCTTTATTTAAAGTATTTAAAGTAAAATCTCCAGTTTGCAGTGTGGTAAGTGGAAGCATTAGCATCCTGGGGTCATCTCTGCATCCTCAGGGTTGACAGGTCCCACATCATGTGGGACATCATGTAATTACTGTTTGGGAGTTGAATTACTTGGTGTTCTGTATTTCATACCCAGCGAAGGGATGAATTTTTTTTACTGCCTCAAGAGCTGGTTATTTCATGTGTGGATGGGTATATTCATGGAGTTTTTGAGAGAGACCTGTTCAGTCCTTGCCCTTGCTCTACCAAGATTTGTTTCTTCTATCCAAGTAATAGATCATCTATCTTGATGAAGGGGAAGCCGTATAAGCTGTGCTTAAAGGATGTAAGAGGGGTTTTTTATTATTTTTCTAATCTAATGTGCAGTAAAAAAAAAAATTATTGTAAGACGTCGCCCTTCGTTATCGCCTCGTACAATTTCACTTCTCTTAGGCCATTCTGAATACCATGTTCTTCACAAATCTAAGAACAATGGGAGAAAGGAGTCTGCTGGGTTTTAGCTGTACTCATCTTTCAGTGATTTGTTAAATGTTTCAGAGTCACAGTAGTTTAAGTAAGGACTTCAAAAAAGTTAAAAGAAGCTCTGTGCTAATCTCTGTAAAGTGACATTGGTCTGGAGAGAGTGCTGGTTTTAATTCCCATACTATTTTATTTCCTAAAAGGCTTTAATGTTCTTTTTTGCAGCTATAAGCAAATACATTTTTCTCTAGAACATGGTTGACCTAGAATAGACTACGTTTTAATCTCATCAGGAAAAAAGTTTCAATATTTATGGTCTTGAATTAATGTAGTGATTAGTTTATTTTTAAATACTGACTTAGATGACTTTACATTGGTAAACAATGGCAATAGCTCAAGGAAAGAAGGACGATCTTGAGGTCCCCGCGCTACCTGGAGTGTAACTTCTCAGAAGGTTTTAGTAGAAAACATTAATTTTCTTTTGCAGCTAAAATTAACTACAACTGTGAAAATTATGCCAGACTTCTTTGGATCTTGTTTGCCCTAGTTTAACAAGAAAACTTTTGCTTTTGGTTTGAAATTGTTTTTCACTTTCCACTTTTTGGCAAACCACATAATGAAATGGAGGCATTTATTCTGTAGTCGTTTAGAACCGATTTAGCGTTTTGTCACCGTGGAGGAAACCCCTTTCTTAAAACATCTGAAGAAGAAGCCGTTTTAATGTGTAAGGAGGAGAGGAGGCAGGAAGGGTAGATGTGAGGGTGCTGGGGTGGGGGGGAAGAAAGGGGCCACCTGGGGCCGGTTTGGCCAGCCTCTGCCGGGAGAGGGATCGGCGGCCTCTGAGAGACCGAGGCAGAAGGAAGCCGGAGCGCGGCGCGCTGCCGGAGCCGGCGTTTCGGCTGGCCGCGGACCCGGTGACCCCTTGTAACGCGAGGCGTGTGCGGGCGAGGAGGAGTAACTAGGAACGCGCTATGTGATATCGAGCTGGGGATGGTAAAGATGCGAATTTGTTGGAATGCCCCCCTCGCGCTGCAGCTGTTTATCCCGTGACGCTTGGTGAAGGAAGACCCTCGAAGAATATACTATCAAATTAAATGTAGGAGCCTTATGTTATCTAGGCTTATGCAGACACTTTTGGTATGTTGCAGGTGTGTGTCTGACTTACGTGTCTTGTTTATATACTTGTTTATTTAATGTTTATGCAAAAGCAAAACAAACCCTGTTATGCAAAAGCAAAACAAGCCCAAGGTGCTACTTGGCCTCTTTATAAACGCAGCCGTTGCATTTCGTGAGACAAGAGCGTGAGAGTGCCATAATGTTCCTACTCTGTCATACCCTCGTTTTTTCTTTGGAACTGCAGACTAAGAAAAGCTAAATGATTGTGGTTGTGTGTGCATAAATAGAAGCTCTTTAGCCCTGGAAATTCTCATATCATTAAGTTCCCAGTATCAAAATTTTGTGAGCTTTAGTCACATATCTGCTTGTTCTGTGTGTGTGCGCTTTGCTTAATTCAAACTGTCTTGGTTACTGCAATGTTAAATCTTGTCTATGTGCTTATGAATGTATAAAATAATGGAAGAAATAGAATTGTGACAGTGATGCATGGAGGTATTTTTTAGATCATACACAAGCACAAGTAACCATCAATCTACTCATGCACAAGTTTTTAGATTTATTGAGCCTACTTACTGAAAATAGTAAATGTACTCCTGTTACCATAAAAAAAAGCACACTTTAAATCAGTGTGTTTGAGCTGACATAGCTGTGTTTGTTTTGTTAGTGTTGTGGTCAAATGACTTCAGAAAATACATATTTTGGAGCATATTCCCTCTGTTGCTGAAGTCAAGGTTGTTAATTGAATTGTAGGTGGTAGAATACATTCAAAGGCATTAGTTATAAATCAAAACAGTTCTTTCTCTAGAAAGCTTTGATTTATGAATGTCAAATTAACTTTTCCAAACTTGCTGTAATTTGTCTCAAATATGGGAATTTTCAAAAAAGGAAAATGAAATGTGTTCACACTGTGCACTCAAGGTAAAATTTTGATTCAGTATTAATAACAATGTCTTCCAGGATGATGGGGACGTAATTCAACAGATACATTTGGAGCAGCTGTCGTTCTCCTGGCTGACAGAGGGATCAGAAAACAAGGTAAGAAAAACTTGTTCTTTTAACAGGAAAGCATGTTTTAAATTCTATCTGTTTTCTTCCTCTACTCGCTTAATAATACAAAAATGCATGTTAGGAGTTTAGATGGAGAAGTATTGAACAGATGAAACAGATAAAGATTAAACTGTGTAACTGATGTTGTGTAATATTAAAGAAAGTTAGAATAATAGTTTATTAAAATAGAAGGATCCAGAGATATAAAAAATGTGTTGTTTCTTCTCTTATGCATGTGCAAAAAATAGTTCTACGATCTGGGATAGATTTATTATTCTTCATTGATTGCCTCATTCTGTTGGAGGACATTTCTGGCAGTAAAGTAGTAGACCTGTCACATCTATCATGATGTGTCAGAGATCTGTCAGGTGTATGGCTCTTTTTGAACTTCACTGTTTCAGAAAAATGTAGCTGAGTATTACAGGCAGAAGTTTGACATTTCCAAGATGAAAATCAATCTTCTTTTATGTGGTGTTTCTCAAACAAGACTTGCGCTCTGGTTGCACAAGTAGTGGCTTCACATGTTTGGGGGTACAACGTGGACACAGAATAATTTGGGTAACAGATCTGACACGTGTTCTGTAATGAATATAAATTGAAGAAATGATGATATAAGAGGTATTCAAGGCAGATGGCTAATCAAACATTGGTCTGCTGTTGTCACAATTATGGACCTAAAGGTACAAGCTTGTATTTCTTTTTAAAGTTGGAAACTAATAAGCTAAACACAGCCTGTTGCAAACTGGTATACCGTATTTAGAGGGGAAGAAAACAAGTGAGTAAGAGCTGTTAAAATCAATTGCTAAAAGTATGATAAACAATGAGATACCGTAAATGTACAGGAGAGGAGGTCAGATGAAGCACTGTTGGAATTGATGGACATTGAGTTTTAAAGTTAATGTTAAAAATGTTCAAGTAATTTATTTAATTGTTGAATACATTGAAACAAAGGGAACTATTGTGTCAACACAGGTCCTCGTCCAGCTGGCCAGCATCGGGCTTTTACTTGTGCATTATGGTGTTACTAGAGACAAGCCACAAATAGGGTAGTTGTATGCTAATGGCTGTATCTAGAGACAGCAGAAGTCGAAGGAGAAGGATGGCAAGGAGCCATAAACAGCCAGACGAGCACTAATAGTAAGATACTAAGAGTGCGATGGTAAAATGTTTCGATGTCGTGTTGCTGTCCAGCGAAGATGTTTGGAAATAATGAACAAAGCGGTAGTCTTGTTCCGTTATTAGTTGTGTTCAGGGAAATAGTCTTCAGAAAAATAAATAAGTAAAAAAATGTTTTGATACTTAGTTTTCCCCTTCCAGTAGAAAGAAGCATGGAAATTACCAAGTAGTAGCTATTTTTCTTACAGAGTGCAACCATGTGGGATGAAGAATTGCCCCAATATGTGTATGTCTGTGTTGATGCTTTCAACTGGCTTTTGATTTTGATAGAACTGTACCTTTGGTACAGATGTGGTATAATGAAAAGAATATTAAGATGGTCAAGTAGCATTAAGAACAAGAACCACAGAGAAGGCAAAAGAAAGTAACAGTCAGAGGCAGAGTTCAGGTTTACTGTAATCAGTCATAGATGCAGGCGTGAATTGAGTGATTGTTCTCTATTTGTAATAAATAAAAAAAGTCTATACGGATGTAGCACTGAAATGTGATACAGTATTCTAAATTTGAAGGTTTTTTTTTTTTTAATCCATACTTAGTAAAGACAGTCATTCTCACAAAACATTTCTTTCATGTCAAATGTCAGGACCATTCTGTAGACCTTTTGCCATATAGCTATACTGATTTTACGTTGAGAAACATATTTTTACCTGCCTGCATAGCTCACAAAACTAGAGAAGTTTTCTTTAAACATTTTTAAATACCAGTTCAAGATAATTAGTCACACTAAAAGATACATGTTTATTGGAATGTGTTATATTGAGGAAATGTAGAACATAATGGATGTTTTTTTGTTTTGCTTTTCAAAAACCTTAAGAAGCCTTTTTGGTACCTTCTGTTGTACAGTATCTGGTGGTATTATGGTTATAACAGTACCTATTTAAATCGGGAGTTTTCAGCCTGGAAGTTTCTCATTTTAGTCACTTGAATATGTACTGATTTTTCTACAGAAACACTGATGTGTCAGCCAGAAAATATTGACTCCATTTTGCTAAGGACTTTAGCAATGCATGAAATGTGTAATTAGAGGAGGAATGGGGTTTTTTGTACCTTTAAGTTTCTAACAGTTGTTTCGCTTGGGACAACAGCAAAACTCTCTAGAGCACATAAATAGTCTTAAGTTTAAATAAGATGACATCTAAGCTGGACTGATAATTTCTTGTCCCTGTAGTTACTAATAATAAGTTGGAGAAAGAGAGATTAGCTATTTCCAAGCTAAAGGCACTGAGAGAAAAAAATCTGTTCCATTCTAGAGTAGATACCATTAACACAGATTGCCTTCAGCCCATTAAGCCTCGCCACTGAGATGTTTTAAACAAGTGTTTGTTTCTAAAAGCTGTGGAAGCTAAGGAATTAAAAGCCACCTTAGTTTTAAAAGCATGTTTTCTGAACCTTAATAAAATGACACTTTGTCTTAATTTTGTGTCTCCAGTCATGCAGGAAATTAGAGGACTAGGTTCTTCCTGCAGAACTTCGGGTTTTCAAGCTTCAGGCTCAATTTGGCAGACTATATTGCTCAAATTAGCTTATAAATGAATTATTTGTTTCTAAAGTACAGCTGATACCAACTTGCATACAGATACTCTATAATATGAACATACCTCTCATTTGCTTCTGTAATTACATGATGGTTACTCTTGACAAGATGCATATTTGCTCAGAAACTTAATTTGTGTTACTGAGTTTCTCAAACTCCAATGTGTCATTGTTAAGTGTAATTTAAAATGGCCTTTTTTCTCTCTGATTGATATGAAATTATATTTTCAAGCGAGGCTTATGTACGAGAGAGGGTTTTGTGGGATTCCAGCTTTGGAGGGAACCTTCTGCTACTCTGCAGAGTTACCTGCTGGTCCAGCCCAAAGTCAGGTTGGGAGGAGGAGTCACCTTCAGCACACAAATGGAAATAAGGCATGAAATGGTCTGTCAGACTTGAGAAATGATTGTTGTCTGTTGCACACATAGACCCATGCTTTGAGCCCAAATACTGCCCGTGTAAATCGTGTATTTTGGCAGGTGTTAAAGTCATTTTTACAGTGCTAGCCTTCACATGTTGCGAGAGAAACACCAGAATTGTTAATATTCATATATATTGTGTGTCATGTGATGCTTCAGCTTTTCCTGATGCTGAAGAAGGTGTACACGGATGCTCTGGTTGCCTGTGTACATAATGCACCTGAGATGCTGCGTAGTGCTGCGCTGACACCCTAAAGTCAGCCAGAGCTTTGAACGGATCTGCCTAGGCTTTCTCATTAAACTGAGTTTCTCAGAGATGACCGAAATGCTTTTAAGCACTAAATAAAGTCAGGTTTTGATAGAATAAAAACTTGTATGCTTAGCTTTTCTTGATGAACAAGGGAAACAAAAGTAAAACAAACAAACAAAAATCCAGGGACTTGCATATCAGATGAAAAAACAGCTAAAGACTAAGCAAGACCGGGTACGTCGCACTGTTTAGACACTGCATTGCTAAAGAGGAAGCGGTAGGACTGACTGCAGAATTGGTATTCAGGTATTCTCTTCCCTGTTCCATTGGCCAACAGTTCCTCCTCAAACCCCAGTGTAAACGTTTTACTCCTAGTTCTAGAAAAGTCTCTTGATGTGACTAAAATCCATTACAGCTTTGCTCCAGCTGGTGTTTGAATATGTTCTGTTGCTTTTAAGAGCAGTAGTTGGTCCTGAGCAAAGCCTATCTGACATCGATTATTAACATTAGCAGATGCTGGAATATAAGAATATAGTAAAGGGCAACTACTTATTAGGAACAGAGTAGTGTTTTTTTCTGTCTTTTTTTACTTGTATTTGCATTCCGACCAATCCAATGAACTATTTGTAGAGACACAGGAAAACTGTGCAGGTCTCTGCTCCAGCCTGTGCCATAAAACCTCTACTCAAATTGCTGCATCATAATTAGCCAGTTCAAAAGAGGCTGGCACTAAGATGATGTGTTTAATGTGTAGATAAATAAATGCACAAACCTGTTCCACATCTTCTGTTGATTTTGATGCCAAAACTAAAATAATGATGTTGAAAATTGATTTCAGCTTTTGCATTAATAAATTAATTGGAATATTCTGGACATAGTTCATCTTCATTTCTTCTGAAATTTCTTTTGAACATTATGGGTTGAGGGATTGTCTATGTGATGTAGAAATTGGTGTTTGACACATTTTGGTATTCTCATCGGAGCTCTTAGTTTTCCAGTACGTCTTTGTGGCAGAGATGAAAACAAGATGCTGGTCTCAACCCAGGAACCAGTAGTGGTTGGATGGGATAGACTCTCTCAGTCGTGGATACTTTTGTCTGTGTGCTGAACCTGTGGTCCCCAAACCCTTACCTGGAATAAGAAAAGAAAGGGTGGGGTAGGCAGTTGTCTGCTTGGTTTAAGTTGGTTTGGTTTGCATTGCTTAGCTAGGGGGATTTTTTCATTAACTCAATGTTAATAATTTGAATTTATTCAATTGAATACAAAATGTTGAGGTTTCAGGACTGCCATTCTTGTCCTGCACGTTTCTTTAACTAGCAGAGTACAATTTTTTTTAAGTTGGAAGATACTAATAGTTCTGAGTGAGAGCACTTTTAATGTCGGGACAGACTTTAATGCCAATGGTCATGAAATGTGCCATGTATTCATGCTGAATGGAGAGAAGAATAGAGTTGTTCGGCAGTGAGCTGGCTGAGGAATAGAAGCCTCCAACCAACACGTTAGTTTAAGAAGAGCAACTGCTGTATTAATAATAACACAGCTTTCCTCTGATGGATGATAGCCAGTGGGATCTGGGATATTGTTAGGTTGCAGATTTAAGAGGATGACCAGAAAAGTGGGTAGAGAGAGATAACGAGGTTGGCAGAACTCCTTGAGAGTTCTCAAGTGTCTTGCCAAGGAAACAGCCTTGGAGATTATAAGGAAGCTGATTTGCTTTGTGTTCAGTGAAACAGCATTTCTGTGCCTTCATGGACTGTAAGCAGGCTGGTGTCAGAGAGGTTTGTGTATCATCAAGTTTCTTCTTCTTTATGGAAGTAATCAGGGATGGGCCTCAAAATTGGCTTATTGGTTACAGTAGCACTTACCTTGAAGGTAAGCTTTCTAGTTGAGTTGGTTTTATCTGATAAAATAGGCCTTCTGCTTGAATGCCATTGATGTGGTTTAACCCCAGCCAGCAACTAAGCACCACGCAGCCGCTCACTCACTCCCCCCCCCGCCCAGTGGGATAGGGGAGAAAATCAGAAATAGAAGTAAAACTTGTGGGTTGAGATAAGAATGGTTTAATAGAACAGAAAAGAAGAAACTAATAATGGTAATACTAATAAAGTGACAGCAGTAATGATAAAACGATTGGAATATACAAATTATGCACAGTGCAATTGCTCACCAGCTGCCAATCGATGCCCAGTTAGGTCCCAAGCGGCGAT
>JAVJGG010000094.1:5820134-5874502 GCA_035590195.1 Aviceda cuculoides
GTGGGAGGGACCCCACGCTGGAGCAGGGGAAGAGTGTGAGGAGTCCTGCCCCTGAGGAGGAAGGAGCGGCAGAGACATGTGGCGAGCTGACCACAACCCCCATTCCTCGTCCCCCTGTGCCACTGCGGGTGGCGGAGGTAGAGAATTCAGGAGTGAAGCTGTGCCTGGGAAGAAGGGAGGGGTGGGGGGAAGGTGTGTTAAGATTTTATTTCGCATTACCCTGCTCTAGTTGATTGGTAATAAGTTAATTTTCCCCAAGTCAAGTCTGTTTTGCCTGTGACAGTAATTAGTGAGTGATCTCCCTGTCTTCATCTTGACTCATGAGCCTTTTGTTATATTTTCTCTCCCCTGACCAGCTGAGGGGGGGAGCGACAGAGCGGCTTTGGTGGGCGCTTGGCCTCCAGCCAGGGTCAACCCAGCACAGCGCTTGTGGAGAACTTCATTCAGCCAGGTACTAACTGCTGCAGTCCTTATGTGGGACCATTCACTAGTATGAATGATGAAATCTTAAACCATTTTCCAAGTACGTTATCTACTTTTTCTCTGTAGGAAAAATACCCATCTTTAATCAAACTACACATTATCTTTTGGTGTCAGCAAATAAGTCATTAGAAAATGAGATAGAGATTGGAAAGAAGATTATTAAAAAAAGCTATTCAGCAATGGTCTACATTAATGTTTAAGAACAGGCTGCAGTTCAGAACCCAGTAAATCTTGACTCCCATCATGTTAAACCTGGCAACAATTGGACTTACAGACAGGGGCAAGAAGGCACTTCCCACGATCAAGAAAAAAAATTGTTTCAGAAAGAAGTAGTGGTATACCATATTACATTAAAAAATGTTATGGCAGGGAGTAAAAGAGCAAGCATGTGGTGGTGGTGTGTGAATATAGAGACTGAAGCAAGTATGAAATAATGAAAATAATAAAAACAGACAAAACCCATCCTAAAAAAAAAAAAAGCAACACTGAAAATTTGGCTGATATGAGCACTGTCTTCGTTCATGGAGTTGTCCATGGACAAAATATTCAACTCCAATATTTAAATACCTAAAATTGAAAATAAAGAAGAGAAATACCGGATCCCTAATCAGCTAACTTTTTTTTTTTTTTTTCTTTTAAAATGGGGGCAATGCAGCTTAAAATCTTTTAACACCAAACTATTTTTTATTGAAACATGTAAATAGGGAAGTTTAAATACAAGTAACTTTTATCAATGTGTGGATAATGAGTTCATCACTGATTTCCCCTAAACATGCAGTCTTTGGATACACTATTAAAGGGTGAAATGAAAGCTAGGGAGAACACCTGAAAAAACACAGGTGACTTCCATAAAGAAGCAAAATATGTGTGTATGTCAACTATTTACTCAAGGCTTACAAGAAGTGAAATCAAGACTTATGAAACAGAGGTACCCTATAGCTTACATGTAGCGTTGTGGGGCAGAACCAGGGTGTTAAAGGTAAGTAACTCCCTCATCCTGCTGCGCAGTTTTCCTGCAGGAGTGCAGTAGTCTGTGATCTTGCAGAGGAAAAATCATAAAGGAACAGAAGGTGTTAATTTTGTATGATTTCTCCCAAATTGTCTCGGTTAGCAAGTGATAGCAAATGGAGCTTTTTAATCAGTGTTCATAGCTACTCCCATACTCCCAACTAGTGCCAAATCTATGCAGTTAGTATGCTCTAACGCGTTTCAAATACAGAATTGTCAAGCTACAAAGTTGATCTAAAAATATGGTATCTGACACTCATGTGCTGAGTGTATTTAATTGCGCCATTCAATGATTTACATTTGTGTCAATATAAATTATAGATATATGCATGCATATTTGTGTGTGTAAATAAAATCTACATATGCTTAATTACATCATCTTTCCAGTAGAGTATTATCTAGATTAAAGGATTGTATATGTGAGTCCGTTGAAAGAGAAAAATAAATGCCGCCTTTAGGCAGAAACTCTGTATTTAGGTAGAAACTGTAACTACCGTCACCAAGTACGTTTTGTTTTCAGTTAAGACCACTGAACTAGTAGATTATTGTCTGTCATATCATTCTGAAATAGAAGGATCAGAAATTGTTAAACAACTTCTGTACCACAAAAAACCTTTAGGAGTAAAATAGCTTGGAAAAAAAAAAAGAACTTAGTAGGCTTAATGCTTGATAACAAGGAACAATTGAGTTGCTTATGTGTCCACACTGCAAATGTTGTAAAGGTGACTCAGACCTTAGTTATTACAAGCTGCACTGAGCAGAAAAAAATGGGGTTGAGGGTGGGTAAGGAATATCTGTGGGTTCTTTAATACACTGAATAAGTTAATTCTCCAGCATCTTTGTGAACGACCTCTTCAGCCGTTGTCAGGACCTGGAGCACATTCCCCCTCCAGGAATTTAATTGGCCAAGTTAGACTTCAGCTGGCTGAGCCCGAGGTCAGCTCCGTGACTGGTAAGAGCTGTCGTGAAGAAGGGTGGAAGTGGGGGCCTGTTTCTTCTTTCCCTGGGGAACCGCTTTTAAGCGGGGGCTGTACCACCGCCCCTGCCTCTGGGTGCGCGCCTGGTTGCGTGCCTCTGCAATTCTGACCAGCACTCGCTGGCACCTTATTTTAATAGAAATGCTGCGCTCAGGATTATTATTTCTCCCTAATTTTTACAGTAGGAAATGTGGCCGTAAAGCCAGTTTTGTATTTTGACCTTAGACTATGTTTTAGTTATGTCTTTATATATCTTGAATCTATTTAAATGTAGTAAAACATCAACATAAAAGCAAGTAAATCTTAGAGTAGCCATTGAAACAGACATTTAAAAAATAAGAGGTTAGCTTAGTAATATAAAATTATCATGCTAAGCTACTAATTCCAGTTGCTGCTCATGCATGCATTCTCTTTCCCCCACTTTCTTTCCCTGTGGTGGTTTTTTTTTAACTGTGCTTTATTTCTGAAAAATTTATTTGCTAAAATCTGTGCTACATTTCCCTTTATCGTCTTATGGCATTTAACAAATTATATGTGTGTGTAGACATCGGTGTGGCTCAGCATTATTAATTCACAGTATTTTAACTTTCTTGGGCTATTTTGCTTATTAAAGAGCTCAGTTTTGAAGGAAATAAAATTATTACAGGAGTCTCTTAGGATTCAAAGAAATTAAAGTGACAAGTAACTAGTCTTTTCTGATAAAGCTTGAAAAATGACTCAAAATAGTTCAGATACCTGTTAAAGTGACTGTATTTGCTATATGGTTTTGGTGACCTGACTCTCTGTATCTGAATGTTGGTTGGTATTACAGCATCAGGAAGGAGCCTCAGTAATATGTATCTGCATCATGTAAACAACTTGTATTATTTAGTTAGTTTACAAATTTGACTACTTAACCTTACTTTCTTTTTTTCAGTACTTAGAATCTGTCATATTTTAAATCTAATATCTTATTCTGACTCTATAATACTTTTTATTTACCTATGGGGTTCTAGTTGTTCCTATTTAATCTCTGTATCTGATCGTCTTGTGGCCTCAGATAGACACTTGTGTGAGGTTTTTTGTCTTGCAGAGTCTTCACTCTTGCAAAGAGTGAACTTCTGTGCGTGAACCGTAACCTGCTGATGGAAAACAGTTCTGAAGAGAAACCTAAGAAATCTAGTATTCCTCCAAAGTTCAATACTATTAACAAGGCCTGTATTTTATTAAATCACACGCAGATGATAAGTACATACATATGAAACTATATGTTAAGGTTTGTGTATGTATATTGGTAAAAAAAAAAAATATTGCTTCTGCAAGAACTGCATCTTTAAAACAAGAACATCACATTAATTAGGGACTGAACTACAGAAAGATACGATGTCCTGAAGCCTACAGAAAATGTCCTTTTTCCTCTGATGAATGAACAACAGTCTCAGCACTGCTCTGCTTTATAGTGCAGTCATGGCAACATGCACGTTTGGCATGCAATGCCGTTTTCTTGCTTGTCTCGGTGTCAGATGTAGCTGCTCCGTTACGCAAATCTGATAAACTCTTAGCTGAGCAGTAGGAAACTATAAAAGCTACCTGGAAACTCCGGCACAGTATGCAGTGGCACAGGAGAGGTTGTCTAAGTTCCAGGAGTTCACAAATGCTTATTATAATCCATCTGAGATGCCGCTGTTTTGCACATTAATCTCATCTGAGCATTTAAAAATCTTTAGTGTGAAGCTAACCTTCCAACTGTGAGCTGATCTGCTATAGGTTTCCTGAGTCTGCAAAAATGTTTCTGATAGAGATTTGTGATGTTAACTAGAAGGATTTGGAGATTTTTAAATGCTTACATAGAGGCAGGAAGCAAGAATGGGAAATTCCTCGCTCAGAAGAAAATCCTTAGAAAGTAGTGAAGAGGACCATATGGATGATTATACTGAAAGCCTTCAAATACATTTAAACATCACTTCTGCAATTGGCTCAATAGCTAAATTATTTGTGATTAGCAGTGACCATACAGGATGAATAGTATGTTGTAGGAAAGGTTGTAACTGTGTCCAAAATACTCATCTTTTAGTAATGCATGCTCAGTTATCTGTTGACTTTTAAGGTCCGTGTTAAGGGACAGTTTATTATTCTGAAAGCCATTTTGGGAATCACGAACCATGAGAAGCACTTATCTAGTAGGCTGATTGGGGGGTAGCATTGGTGACTGAAAGAGCAAGATTATTTCAGGCCTTCTAAAAATAAATGTTATACCATAATTACTTTATAAATAAGAAAGTACTTTTGCTCACTTTTGGATGAGCTTTAGGACTAGCCTATGCTTTTCTCAATGTACTCTCGTATACTTAGAGGCATGTAGACTGTCAGGCTCTTATCCTTTGCTGTGGCGTACTGTAGATGGAGCTTCATGAAGGAGTTCCAAATTGTCCTCCTTCCTTGATACCGAGTCTCTTCCAGAGAAAAGCAGGCAGTCACTGGGACCGTGAATAAAAGTGCACCAGATGACCACAGAGCCTGCGGTGTACTGATTTTTGTGTGTTCTTTTTAAAGCCTAAAAATACTGCAAATAAAGTTCATTACCTTGTACTGTAGAAAGTCCTAAAATACTTTCTCTCTTCCTTAGTGGCTACTAGTTTCATATAATTGTATGTGAACCCCAGCTTTCATTTAAAAAATACAAGCAAAACTGCAAGCCTCATGGCTGCAGAGGGAAGCATAACAAAACTTTAAACATGTAAATCCCAAAAGGCTTAGCAGAAGAATGAATAATAAGAAGAAGGAAAAATAAAAAATCCCAATCTATTTTTAAGTACCTGAGGATTTTTCCTTAAAATTCATAATCTTTTTGAGATCTGTCACATGAGATTTGAACACCTGGAGTTGTTAATACTAAGGCAGAGACCGAAGGAATATGAAAAGGAGTGGGAGAGGGGACATAAAATCAGAATATATGATGAAAGTAACACTAACTACAATTAAGTAAAAAGGTAAAATATACATAGTTGATGTATAACTAACCTGTATGGCTTCAGACACCAGTGGTCCTGAAAAGTGAAACAGACCTAGAAAAGCTTCATACAGAAATACAAAGTGTAGCAGTTAATGAAATAAAAATGAACAAAAACCTGCAATTATTGATTGTACCTTGTTTTGAGCCACAAGCTGCAGATGAGGCAGTTTTGAGAAGGTGACAATGTGGGAGAAAGATTTGAAAAGATAATCAAAGAGTTTTTTCTTTTGTTTTGGGAAAAATTAAAGACAAAATGGTCAAAAACATTTTCCTGTGGCAACAAATGTTTGTTGGACTGATCCTTATAATTCAAAGTTGTTTGCATAGAGTTTGCAACATTAATGGATGCCATCGTTGATAGTCTAAACTGTTGCCTAAGTTGCTTCTGGGAACAGAACCAATAAAGTGTTAATGTATATCTTTTTATGCAAAAGTATCATAGAAATAGCAGTAGAGGCATGCATTTTTAATAGCAGTTAAGCAGGCTAGACAAAGCTTTAGAAGAACAATGTTAGAATGAAATGGAAGAGCTCGTGATTATTTTAGATGGTTTGACAGAAATGTCAGTTCAATGTTGATGGTCTATCAAAAATGTAAACTATGTCGGGGACTGTTTGGGAGGACGGAGAATGAAGCAGAGTGCATCTCTGCTGTGCGAAGTTTGTGTTTGGCTTCAGACTCCATGGGATTATAAGAGGTTCAGAAAAGGGAAGTGTGGTAATAAAAATCATAGAATGGCTTCCAGGTACAGAGTGGATACGTCTTAGGCTCTTCGGTCTGGTAAAGTGACAGTTCAGTGCATATGCAATGGAAGTTAATAAGTTACAGGCAGCTCCAGAGGATGTATGGGGGAGTGATCATTGCTTGTGTCTTAGAAGGCGAACCGGGGCGTACAGATTCAAAACTGACAAAAGGAGGTGGTTCTTGGCACAACGAGCTGGGACTTTGCTGGCTTGCATTTATGTGGATATAAGGGGAAATTGCATATGATTATAGAAGAAAAATTTGTTGAAAGTTAAATACCTAGAAACTGCCTCTGGCCCAAGAAGTCCCCAAACTGCAAACTTTTGGAAGCTGGAGCTTGTTTAGGTGAAACAAAGGAATCATCTAACGAGAATTTTTCATTGAAAGAATTCTCACCTGGTTAGCTGTGATCAGAATCTAAGTCACTTAACCAGTAGGAGAAAAACTGAGTGAAATATTGACTTAGTCCATTATGTGGGGATTGCTTAGGGGAAGTTTTAGATGTAAAACAAATGGGTAAATAAAACAGCTAAATAACAGAATAGATGGAGTAATAGAAAAAGTAATTTGCATTATGAATGTGAACCTTGAAATCAATAGCAAATTAGGAGTGTTTGTTTAAACGAGAAATGTTGATCCAGATCAAGGGGATAGTCATTGTCGTGTCTGTCTGTCCCCACCCCAGGCCCCCCCAAAAAAGAAAAAAAAAAAGGTTAAACAAAATTTTACTTGAAAGGAAGCAAACAGTGTTGGCCTTATGCACCCATTAATTTCTTTGGCTCATGCATTTGTGTGCCTTGGGAAATATTTTACTTTTCTGATGATCAGCATAGCACCAAAAGCGTTTGTTGGATTGCATTGCCTGCAGCAGAATGTCATCTTATTCTAGAAGAGATGTGACGTAATAAAAAAACCACGGCTAGTGGCTAGTGTGTCTGCCTCCTTGCTGAAGATGAGTGTAGCAGCCATGGCTGTAATGCCAAAACGCAAGGGCACCTCCTTTTTGTCAAATTTGAGAACTAAAGGATTTTCACTCAGGCTGGACAGTGGCAACTACTGAAGACCCAAGGCGAGAAATCCAGGTGTAGCAATGCCAGGAAGACCTCTTTTGCTCATGCCCAGTAATGTGTTTCCCGATAGAAAAAAAGTTTCCAAAATCTCAATATAAATCCCAGCCAAACTGTGGAACTGATGATGTAATTTTTTTCTTTCTTTTTCCACCTTCCATTTACTGATCTGAAAAAAAGCTTCACCCTCTTTGATTTAACTTGAAACTTGATCCATTAGGGAAGAAGTTGGCTGCAATAAATTGGTCTCTGGGTTTGAGGGCAGCTCCACAGTGGAAAGTACAAAGAAAAAGTAGTAAAAAGTATCAGCATGTTTCTAACCCCACAGTTCATTGTGAGGAGCGGTGTCGAGGTAGTAAGGATCTGAAGGCAGATGAATAGCTTTATACAGCACTGGTGCATAAGGCAGGTGACTCCTAACAGAGATACTGGGATTTATTTCCATGGTTCCAGCAGGGAGGGGCTGGACTCTGCGTAATGCCTGATGTCAGATACACTGTCCAGGGACTCCTGTGTGCACATGACTGTACAGGTACCCGTTCCAGACAAACTCGTCCTCAGCTGGCTTCCTTGGGAAGCACTGCTGGAATTGGAGTTCTCTGTCAAGCAGTCTTTGGAAGGCAGCGTGTTGTCCTTTTCACTTGGGAATGTTTTGAATCATCAAATAGCGACAAAGAAAATGGTCTTTTGGCTCCAGAAAGCTAGGCTGGTATTTGATGGTGCTACTGCTAGATATATAAAAATGATGTCCTTTTGATGCTGCTAAACAGTAGTGGAATTTGGCTGCTGTACAGAGGATCTGTGAAACTGCTGGACAGATTCTCTTACCGCTGCATACCTCAGTTGAGGTGTTAGGAACAGATAACCCTGTTCAAAAACTTCAGCGGGTGTGCAGTCAACACATGGAAGCATTGATACAGGCAGCTGTGATGGTGGGAACACATGGTCCAAGGGTAGAAATGCCAAAGCAGTTCCTATGCAGTGAATGAATGCGTGAGAAGAAAAGGTGTGTGTTTTTGCAGGAAAGCTTCTTAAAGTCGGTGCTCGATTTGGTGAAGCTCTCTTGAACTTTTAGACATAAGTAGTAAGTAATAGACATCAAAATTAGATCAGAGACAAGTGTCTTAGTAGAGCAGTGCTCCTCTGGGTGAAAGAAGCGTGCAAGACCAAGGCTACTTTAGCAAGAGCAGCAGCAAACTGCCTCTTGCTGTGAGGGGTTCTCTGGAATGTGTGACAAAGTATTTCTCTCGCACATAGAAGCACTCTGAGTTTGAATCTCCCGCTTCAGAGATGGGCTGTCTTCCTATGCTTGCTTACATTTCAAAAGGATTCTAGCGAATTATGTAAAGAACATTAGTTGCAATAATATTAAGATTTTGACCCGTGAAGAAGATTGGTAATTCAGCATTAAAATTGACTTTATTCTCAAGCTGGATCTCTGTTCTCTTATTTTGCACACTGGGCTTAAGGCTCAAGGGACAACATTTTCAGCTAATATAAATTCAAATAGTTCCCTTGAAGCTTTGATGATTTTTTTGAGGATCAGCTGTTATATGAACCATACTCAGAATTTTTGGCTTTTGAGAGTCATGTCATAGCCTTATCATTTCTTACATCATGTTTTTTAGGAAGGATTCTGTTTCTCACAGAAACCTGTGTGTAGTAAGCATTCTCACAAACTGTGTTACTTCAGCATGTGGTACAAGGAGCTGAATTTATATACCAGCTTTGTTGATGTCTCAGTATTATTTGGTGGCGCTGTAGATGAGATTATTGGGTCACACATTATGAAGATTTGTTGCTAGTTGTGTGTGAATAATAGGAGATTAGTGGATATGCTGACTGCAACATACATTTTCTAAAATACAGATTAGTATGTTGTTTTCGGCTTTATATACAGTTTTGTTTCATTGCTCTTCCAAGAATTTTATGAATCTGATAGCTTAGGTTAATGCCCTTAAAACATCACCACAACTCAGATTGCATATTCTGAAACTTACATTCATCTCATAGGAATATAACTTAAAATTATTGGCAACATCTAACCTGAACATAGGTGTACCTAGTTCTGCTTGTATTCTGTAAATCTCAATGGGATCTAGAAAAGCAAAGTGTAAGAAACGTGTAATTTAGTAGTTTTTAAAGTTAAGAGCATTAGCGTGGGCGTATACGCCTATACTTGCCTTTTCTTTTTTGCCTTTTTTTTTTTTCTTTCTTCCCTTGCTTGTCCAAAACCTTGTTCGGTGAAGGAATCTCATCTTGAGACAATCTGCTTGAACTGTAGGGTGGGCTATGATACTACTGAAAAGTATGCGATTTGGATTTATCATCTTTGGATGAGTTAGTGCTGGGTGTGAACAATTTCCAGCACCTTTCAGTTATAGTCCAAAAAATCATTTACTTGCTCCTCAACGCAAATATTTTCTGACTTCCCTTCCTCGTTTTCTCCTTGCTTGTTTTTTATCCGTTAACACAGAGACTAGAGTACTCACTCCAGGTCTGTTAGACCTGGTTTGGGCTGCTTTCCGAGTGTCAAGATAAAAACTGTTTCTCGCAGAGAGTTTGCATAGCAGCATGCTGTAAGGTATCCAGATGGAATGTACTTTGGGCACTGGATGTGTAAGTATTGAATGAGCTGCCCGAGGGAGGCCAGTCTATATCCACTCAAGTTTGAATTGGTCCCCTCCCACCAGGAAACTTCCAGTGTGTTCATCCCAATCCAAACAAACGTACTCTACCTTTCATTTCTTCTTCATCTTGTCGTTGTGTAGGAACTATTGACACTCAAAGAGGAAAAAGAAATCTTGGATGGTTCTCCTCAGATAAAATGTGACACTGTTTTGTGGTGTCATCCCCTGTCCCCTTATCCTGTCCCAAAGTGAATGAATTGGTGTCAGTTTGTATTTCTGCAGAAATTTGCTAGTGTGATCTTCTGCATTAATGATGTCTAACAAGGCGAACACTTTATCTCTTTTCTCAACACACAACAGCATGGTGCTCATAAAACTTTATAGAACTGTCAGTAGCTTTGGCAGGATTCTCTGAAGGTTATTTTTTGCAACAGTGACCACACTGTCAATATGATCTCTGGGAGAAGGGTCATTTAAAGATTCATTAATTCTGTTTTCTGGTGCCTTCATAATAAGATGGTGGCAGGGAGGAAAAGAGTGTGGCATAATTTCCTCCAGTGAAATAATTGTCTTGATAAACATTATGCTTTTATGCTATTTGTTGGAATCGTCAGTTAGGGCCTTTGCCAAAATCAAGTGGAGTAGGCTCAAAGAGCTGGTTTTTGTCTGTAGCTCTTTAGAATAAAAACCTCTACTTTACTGTTGCTCAGTAATGTTATCTTTGGTAGCTACACAAGGTTGGAGTGCTTGGAAGATGTTATCCTGAGCAAGTGGCAAGTATGAAAAGAGGAATTACTTGCTTTGTGGAACTGAGCGCCCATCCTCGGTTCTCCCTTTTTGACGACAGGTACAAGACCACAGAAAACCAGGTCAAGTCCACTCACAACTTAGGGCGTTATGCTAGCAGCGCAAGAAAGTTTTGATCAGTATGATCTTTTAGGACATTATTTGTGTAATATCACTAGCTTAAAAGAACCTTAGAAGCTAGTATGAAAAAGTTGATCTGTTGAGAACTTTTAGGTTTTTAATCAGTGAAACCAATAAGCCCTCAGCTAGAAAGGCACTTTTTTTAAACAAAATAATGGCATAGGGGTGACTGATTTATTACCCGGCTTCATATTTTTTACCATTTTTCCAATACTACATTTTCATTGCTAACCCCAAAAATGTGCACAGCTGCTCAGAGAGAAAAATACATGAGAGCTATAAATATTTTTTTAAGTCTTTTGTTGCTTTATTATTTAAATGGTGGCAATTTAAGACTATAGGTCAAATATATTCTGTTGTAACCTCTGTCTGTTCACTACTTTCTGGAGTTGATGTAACAGGCTATAACTACTTTCCTTTCAATGAATCCAGTAAAGCGTATGGTACCTAAATTTCAATTAGAATGAGTAGGTCAGTATTTAACACCTCTAGTCTCAGCTGAAGGGACTCTCTCTTCTTAATCAAGTTCTTGCTTCTACAAAGTCAATAAAAATTTGGTAGTACAAGCCACTTTAGAAATTACAGATGAATGTTAATCCTGAGAGGTAAACTTCCATAATACTCTGCGATAATTTCATAATGTGACGTAATTAACATTTAGACATGTCTGCTATTCACATGGCATGAAGATGGAGACCCACGTCAAGACTTCTGTCATCACAAAGAGCTGTTATGCAGTAATTAAAATGCAAAGCCTCTTTCTCAAGAGGTGAAACTTGTGAGCTCGCTGTTTATTCACATGACTGACAACGATGTGCAAACAAAGAGAAGTCGCACGAATCAATCCTTAATCGCTGCAAAAACTGAGAAAGCAGAATAAGCCATCTCTGAAAGCTTTTTTTTTTAAAAGACTGTTAAATACACTGCAAGATTTGTTTGCCTTGTGTTAGGAAGTCTTGTTTAGATAGAGAAACTAGATTGCTCGGTGTTTTCCTACTTAGCCAGTTACAGGCAATGCAAGCAACAGAAGAAATCAAAGCAGTGCAATGATGTATAGCACTGAAGATAAGATTTTTATATATGCCCATAGTTTAAAATATTTTGTCATTTATAGGAAATCGATTTGGAACTTAATTCAATGCCCTCCTCCCCCCCCAAAAAATGTAAAAAGCAATCTCTATCTAGAATGTCTTGCGTTGATAGATGGAACTACAGCTTTGTCTGCCATCCTGTCTACATTGTATATTAGATATATTAGATTTGGGGCCAAGTCTGTGTCTGTCTTCTCCTTACTTCTCCATTTTAAACACTTAGGCCCAGGCTGCATCATCCCTTAAATTTGATCTAGAAACTCTCTGGTCCCTAAGGCTTGAGGTGAGCCAGCTCACCAAGCCATAACTCAAGCTCGCAGAGTGCGTGAATGATGGATGAGTCGGACCGTGCCATTTCTCGTCTGTCACTAGTCATCTCCTAGCCGTGGTTGGACCTATACAGTTAGAGTGCCTTTCTCTTCCATTCCAGGAGGGATCAGCAAACAGGACTGCTTCCAAATGGAGACTAGTCCTCATCCATTTGTGTCCTACGGAAATTATCAAATTCGCACTGATTCAGAATACGAGGCTCCAACAAGCAGATGTTCTCGGAGGGAATCAGTCTTGTTCTGATATATTTGTCTTTGGAGCATAGCCCTATTTTCAGGGAACTTCCTGTTGATGGAATTCCTCGAGTAAGACTCTTAATGAATTACTTTATAGTAGTGGTTGAACTGTAATTAAAAAAAAAAAAAAAAAAGGCAAGATGAATCATGACTCTGGTCTTCGTCTAAGGGATGGGCAGCTTCCCAGTCCCAAACCTGATCTGATAGGCAGATGTACACTGACAGACCATTATGCATATAACCGTGCAACGCTGGTCTATCCAGTACTGGCCTGGCTACAAGAGCTTAAAACCCTCCTGGTGCTCGAGAAGCTTTTGCAGGTATTTTTTTTCCTCATGGTGCTGGAAGTTATACATACTGTACCTCTTTGTAAAGCTGTGATGGATTCCTCAGGTGCTGATTCAGTGCTGTAACGTGTGTGCTCTGGCACAGAATTCCAGCTCTATCCACTTAGAATAGAAGGGACATCAATTGCTCCAGGGCTGTAGTACCTGAGTTTATCTATCCAAACTCTCCTAAAGCATCTGGTACTCTTCCCAGGTTTTCTTGATGCTTTACACCCAGTTTCTTTCCTTACTCTTTTTATGATAACTTGCTTGAAGAATTCCTTGATACTCTTGGAACAAGCAGCTCTTAAACTTAACTTTTTTGAGGAAGCCTCAATAATTTCCTGTGATTCTGCATTGCAATTTCAATTGCTTTGTTCTTGATTGAAATGTTGTGTACTAGTTTGCCTTTGCGTATTATATTTTCCTTTGCATTCCTATTCCCTGCTCTCTGTTTAGATTAACTTTGTCAAGACTTGCAAAGATTTAGAACCTATTGGTTTCTAGGTCATCATGCTTGTCACACTAGATTACAAGAAACATGCTTATGCCAAAACTGGGGCTGATTTTCATAGAGCATTTCCATTTACAGGAGCGGAATGGTGAATTGAAACATGAACCCACTCGATAAGTAGCTAATTCTATGTTTCTTTTATATAACCTTCATCTGTAATGCATATCTATCTAGAATCCTCTTTTCTATTATCATCAGGGAATGATGATATTATTTTGAAATAAGGGTGGTATGATGTTTTGGTATTCCATAATTGTATAAACTAAGTTAAATCCTGAAAAAACCCCAGACAGACATTGGATTGAGAGCAGTATACTCTTAGAGCTGCTGTGCTGTCAGCCAGCCATTTCCTGGTTTTTATCCTGTCTTTCAACCATCGGAGAAAAAGCTGGGGAGAACCACTCTTTGTGTGGACTTACTCTGCTAGGACCCTCCTGAACAAGCATGATTTTCATCTCTGGTAGTGCTGCAGATATTTCTCAGCTGTTTCCTCGTGCCTGTTCTCTGTTTGGGGTTGTGACTGGTCAGTCTCTGGCATCTCCTTGTCTATAATTCCTGCCGTGCTTTTCTGTAGCCTCGGGTAACTATCACGACCTGTAGCAGCAGTAAAAACCTGGGCTCTTGGCCAGGTTTTTATTATTATTATTATGAACTGCTAACTCTCCTTTTTCAAAGGTACAGCGAGGAGCCATATGCTTAGTCTTTGACTTCTGCAACTCTTCTTTGTTTTCTTCTGATAACACTTTTTTCTCATGATCTTTTCTTTGTGTGAAAAAGTCTTTTTATTCTATTGGACTCAGTCACAATTATGCGCAGTGTCTTGCACCCTCCTACCCCTTCACTGTGTTCAAATACCTTTTTCAGAAGATATATGAAAAATATGTATTAAAATTTACAGAAGACGTTCAAAGAACCAGCTCAAGAGTAAATTAGTAGTCTTAACTCACAACTTCTCTCTTTCTGCTTTTTCAACTGTTATTAATTCCTTGGATTTCTGTAAGTGAAATCCTCATTTACTTCAAGAACATTTTTGTTCTAGGGGTTTTCCAAAACAATTGAAATTGAGGATTATTAGGAAGAAAAAAAAAAACAAACCACAGGACAGCACAGTGTTGTCTAATATCCAGCCTGAATTTTGAACTAGCAATTAGGGTTATACTTAGGTAGATATTATTTATGCATCTGGATATTGGCCTTTTTAATACCAATTAAAGACCTTTTCGTATGGTTCAATTTCTCTTACTGCTCATTGCTAAATCTCAAGGTCAGGAAACTCTCAGAAATCTCTAATTTGACCTTTCAGTTAAAAAACCTCCAGTTGATTTCAGTCAGACTTAAAACTGATGGAGTTCTACTGGCTTTGACATTTTGTATCAGTTTATTATACATCTAAAATTTTGAAATCAACTGACTTAATGCCTCTATAATGTAAATGTTTTAAATGTTTAAAAAAAACAAAACAAAACAAAACCAAAAAAACCCCACCAGAATCCCCTCTGCAGCAGCAGCCAGCACCGGTTGCCTCGAGAAGAGGAGCAGTACCAGGCATGCATAGTGCCATCCTTCTCCAGAATATTATTCAGGCTTTCAGCAGTTTTTGACTCATGGATGTTTTGAGCCAGAGGCAGTGCCTGGTTATTAGACTTTCTTCCCATAAATTTGCCCAGTTGCTTTTTGAGCCTGCATAAGCTTCTAGTAGCCACAGTGTTCAAAAAAAATTCCAGCTTAATGGCATGATGAGTTGAGGAACTATCAATTTTTTGTTTCTTTTGAACTTGCGACCATGTAATTTCATTTGATGCTACTTGGAATTGCTGTTTTTCAATAACAGAAAACCCTGAAATAGTACAAAAACATTTGTGTTCTGAATACGTCTGCCAAACAAAAGGAAAGGTTGCTATTGCATAATAGTCAGTGTCACCTGGAGAGGGCAAGGAACTGTTGTGCCCTGGTCTTTTTTGTGGTGACTGACTTTTTTATAGACATCTTCTGTATTTCCTCTCAGCTGTCCCCTTCCCAGCTGACGAGTGCTGGTCCACGCTGCCGTTCTTTTGATCAGCGTCTGACGTCCTTCCTTGAATCTCTGTCCCTTTGTATACTGATTCTATTGTTCCCTATTATTCCTACCAATTTACCTGGTGCAGGCAGCAGACATAATGATCTGTAGCTCTCCAAAGCCTTTAAAAGTGAGGTAATATCATATTTGCCACCTTTCAGTTCTTTGACACAGAAGCATTTTCATGTAGGGAATTACAAATGGTAATTAGTTGTTTCACTGGTGAGGTCTTTGAGAAATATTGTGTATTGTCTGGTTCTGGTGATTTGTTATCAGCTAAGAATTTTTTTTTTGTTTATCCTATAGCCCCTTCTGCCAGCAGTTACAATAGATCCTTTGAAGTCACCTGTAAAGAAGGATTCTTGCTTTCCCAAACTTCCCTGTGTCAAATGTACATGCGAAAACATTATTCTGTGAACTTTTTTCCTATGGTTTGATTATCTGTTAGCTCTACAGGCTCCTTGGCAAGTTTTTTGCTCATGATCTATTTGAAAAAAGATTAATAAGCTTTTCTGCAAATATAGTTTTGTAACTTTTAATTGCCCTGCTTTATCGTGTTTCTATTTGTAAATGATGAGAGTTCACGAGCCTTTCTATTTTTCTCCTAGGAGCACTAGTTTCTTTTTATTTTCAGATTTGGGCTTTTTTTTTTTTTTTTTCCCCCTTCCTCATTATTTCTTTCTTTAAATAGGCATTGTTAAGCATGTAATACAAATGCATACCTAGACGTACAGAATTTAAACTCATAGTAACTTCATATGCCTTGAGTCATAACCATGTCTGACTATAGTGGTTCCTTTGCATTTAAGGCTACTATAAGGGTGCTCAAGTTTGAAATTTTCTTGGAGATTAAGGGTAGCCAGCAATATAGATGGAAAACCTATTGGTTTTCCTTACTGGCTGAAATTAAGGAGTAAGAGTCGAAATCATTACTTCTGTTCAAGGGAGCTGTAGAAATTGCGAATTGCATCAAGGAAAATTCTGATTAGATACTGGACAAAAACTCTTGATGGAGGTGGTGAGGCACTGGAGCCAGGTTGCTCAGAGGGATTGTGAGATTGCCAGGTTGGGATTTAAAACTCATCTGGACACCCTGAGCCGCCTCGTTTATGCTGAAGTCAGTTCTGCTTCAGGACTGTGGGGGATTGGATCGGAGATTCCCTGAGGTCCCCTCCAGCCTGCTTCACGCTGTGAATCAGAAGTGTCCTGAACAATTATTCCTGAAGAGACTAGGGGCGGATTGTATTCTGATGCTTGTACAAGAAAGTCCGGATAAGTGACTTGATTTCTGAAGCCGAGCCTTTCTGATCCTTAGATAATATTGTCCAGGAGCCAGTTTTCTTGTTGCTGTGTGTACTAGAGCGCTAAGAAATGCCACTTCTCTGGAGAGACTGTTATTCAATTTGTGGTGTGGCGTTTCAGTTACCCTGCTGGTAAGGTGCACTTTTATTTGCTTCTTCAAAATAATTACCTTGAAGTAAGGAAAGAAGAGCAGCCTCTCAAGTGCAGCAATGCTATATAATGTTCATACTGAAATATTTAACAGCTATTCCAACATAATGCTTTTCACTCTGAACTAGAGTTAAGCTATGAATTTTGTGGTCATAGTCTTCAGTATTTCAAATTCCGTGTGCAAGTGACTTCTGTGGGTGTCTGGGAATAGCAAGGAGGTCCTGTTCTGGTATGAAGTCTAGTTGGCTCCCTTTTTTCCTCAGGGATAATGGATGATCACGTCAGCCCAGAATAACAAATTAGAACTAGTACAGTGTTTATTAATTCTCCTTTCTATTCAAGTAGCATGAATAAAAGGTAAATACAAAATTGCGTCTCTTCTTGGTAAAATGACCTCAGGTAACTGAATGTATCTCTGCTCTCTGACATCTCCCCATGCCACAAAACTTGTCATTAGAGAGTCTAGCTGTCGGACTTCTCAAGCGCACCAAGCACCTCTGAATCCTTCTTGCTAGGTGTCCCACACACCTCTGGAATATAAATTATCCCGTCCGTGTGCATTCCTCAGGGTGACTTCTTGTTACTGGTCCTTGTAAAGCTTGAATTGCTGCAGAGGAACCCCTCTCCTGTCTGCCCCAGCGGCCTGTATTCCTAAAGGATTGTGGTAGATGGTGCCTTTGAGATACAAGCTTGTCAGATACTTTCAAGCCTGGGGTAAGGAATGGCTGGAAATGCCATGGTTTCCTCCTTTCCAAAGGAATGAGCGGAGGGAGAAGGAGGCCCTTTGCCAAAAGGCTGGGGAAGGGAAGAGAACATTAGCACACCCACAGGGACGCGCACTGTGCTCCTGTCTAGGTCTGTAAATAAGAGCTGCTGGAGAAGGAGGGAAAGTAGCACCTACATTCAGAGCCAAACAGCGGAAAATGCATTTTTTTTCCCAGGTAAGGTGAATGCAGCACGAGCTGAAGCTGGTAGGGTTTGTGGAGGTCTTAACTTGTGAGCGATCCAGCAGACGCGGACTGGGCACCTGGGTGCTCTGGCGCAGCTAGAAAGCTGCAGTATTTTGTGTCCTAAGCTGGCGTTTCAAAGGCCAAGTTCGGAGTGCTGGTTTGCTCTGGATTTTAGCAATGGCAAAAAGGGTAAGTGACTGTATCTCCAAGTGTCTCCAGCTCTGGGTTGTCTGACTGTTCCAGTTCGATGGTCATATTGTGGTAGTTTCTGCCAAGTGTGAAATTTCACCCTGTGCTTAGTTGCACGCTTCTGAGTGTAATAGCAGAAGCAATTGATATAGTGCATTAAAACAATAGTTTGGCAACACTTCTCTCATATTCATCTGATGTGACACATTTCAGTGAACTGGAACGATTATTTTCTTGTCTTGGGGAGTATTTGTATCCTTTTTCTTTGGTAAAAAAGCCAACAAAAGTTTAAGTGCAAGTCCTCCTTTAAAGACAGATGCAAGGTTTACAAAATCATCCCTGGTTTTCTCTCTTCTCTTCACATGCAACCATTTTCCTTTTGCCTCCCGGTTTAACCAGCTGGAATTCTTTTCCCATTCTTTTTTGAGAACTTGTCTCTTTCTGTTGATTTGCACAAGATTTCTCTTTCCATTTTCCTCGTTCTGTGTCTGATACCTATTCCCTGCTCCAGTGTGTTGTTATCAGTGTGTCACTTAAGCCATCTCCACGGTTAGTTCTTTCCAGCTTGTGTTACGCCGTCTGCGGGCTGGCACGCTGAGGTTGCGTTGTGCTTAACAATTCAAGTTGAATTGCAGATGGTTATTCCTCTACTGCACATTCCTGAACTTAGGCAATTTGGGAGCATTTTAGAGAAAAATTTTGGGAGTTTTAGAGAAAAATTAGGAATAAACAATAACTGGGGATTTATTTTTTTTTTATAACTCCAATTTCCTCCAGGAAATCTGCTGTAATTCCTGATTTTACAAGGTTAGGTGAACATACGCGAATCCTGTTTTGAAGCAGATGAATCGCTAGCTTCAGTCAGTCTTAAATATTGGGTTCTTTATTTTTGAGGGAAATGGAACTGAAGCTCAGCAATCAGCATTGAGTTGCTACGAGCAGAATTCAAAATACTTACAGATGATTTCTAAGTCTAAAGGTGTTATTGTTTGTTTAAATACTAATAGGGTCTTGGTGGGGATTAGGGGTTGCTGGGGTAGTGTGCTGTGGATTAATTTAGATTTTGGTAATTATCCTAATAATTCTTTGTTTTCTTGATTGTCAGTTAGTAAAGACATGCACTTGTCCATGTGTTTGATAACAGCATAACAAGTGAAAACAGCATTCTCCACCTATTGTAATTTTTCTTTTGTTTAAAGAACAATTAAGACAAATGTCATCACAGAACAGACACCATTTCAGAAAAAAATAAGAGCAATTGTATATTTTTGTGCTGAGCAGGAAACAGCGCTACCTACCTTCTTTTCATACCTGATTCCCCCTCCTGTAAAAGCCAGCAACCTCCATGACTATTTGCAAAATGTTTTGCCATCACAGTCTTCTCTTGAGCAAAATGGTTTCTAACATTTGTTCACCTCTTCTGTGCAACTGTCAGGCTGCTCTGGGCGCTCCTGCATGAGGACACCACTCACACGTGTGTCTCGGGCCGTACGCAGACGGATGAGAAAATAGTGACGGTGGGCTCGGGACGATGGAACGCTACTGAATGGCTGAACAGATCTTTCCTCTTTTTATAGTGTCAAATCTGTCGTGTACCTACAAAGGGCTTTTTCCAGAGGGAAGAAAGGCTGGATCCTTTGTATAAAAAAATATACAAATTTCTTTACAATTTCTTTGTATAAGAAAGCATCCAGCAAGGTTGTCCTTTCACTCGTCTTACCTTGGAATGCGCTGTGGGAGCAGATAAAAGTTTAGAGCCCCCTCTTTGGTTGGTGCCTACTCGGAGATGTGTGTAGTTGGATTATGCATTAGCAAGATCATGTACACAGCAAAGAGTAAGAGGTGTTCTAGCAAAGCTTTTTTTCAGGGAAAGCATGGGGGTTTTTTAAATATTTCTATGACAGGCTAGAGATGGACACATGATCAAAGTTTTTATTTACTGACAGTATGAAAAACTGGGATGAAAACTTTGCAGCTTCAACTAAATACAGAAGGTGCTTCCACAAAGTGAAGTATTCTTGGAAAGTTTCATTTTGGCTCAATGCACAAGTTATGTTTTATTCCAAAATTAAATGTTTCAAATCTTTTGAGAATTATCCAGTCTGTTTTAAATATATAAGTCAATTCTGAAATGAAAATCGGTACTTTTCATATCTGTAATTTTAATTTAATAGACGATAATGCCAAATGTTCTCAAATTTCCTTAGCAAATATGAAGAAAAAGAGGTGTTTGATTACTTAATAAAATAAAAAGTAGGTGAAAGGCTTTTAAAACCAAAAGCTAAATTTGACCTGATTTTTTTAAAAATAGTTTTGGTCTATCCATTTCTATTATCAGTTAATAGCAATTTCCAGCTCTATGAACTAAAACCAGCTCATGCAACTGAACCATGAAATATCAAGAAAATGGATCAAATACTGTTTTATTTTTTTAAAATAGAAGCAAAAGAGGAACAGGAGAAGAAAATCTATTGCTGTAATTTTTCACAATTATGTCAGGAGATACTTCTTTGCAGTTAGAATGTCTGTGTGTGTTTGTAGGTAGGTGCTTATATGTGGAAGGAAAAGTAAGAGAACATGGTCCTATGTAATGTTAGAGGAAAAAACCTGAATCATTAGTCAGAAAATACTCTGCTTAGAGAAATTAAAGTTTTTTTTTCTATAATAAGAGAAAAATGAGTAGACTTTTAAAGTATTCTCTGAGGTCTGGTTTGTCTACAGGCTTCTACTGTTTTAGTACCATATGCACAGGAAGGCAATACATGTAATTTTTAGATTTAAATGGATTGGAAACTCCTCAGGTTTAAATGTTCATTTTTAATTTTATCTATTATGGTGGTATCTAGAGATCTCCATTGAGACCAAGTGCTGAGCAAGCCTGTGGTGAAAGGCACTGCAGCAAAATTTGTGCCTTGTCAATACAAGCAAGTAGGAAAACTGTTTTTAAAGGAGCATCAATCATAAAGGTCTATAAGCAGATTATGAGGGGTATAATATATTGGAAGCATATCACTGGTTTATGAGACAGGGACTCTGTGAGACTTGAGTAATACAATAACCAGGGAAGCAGCAATGAATTAGCACAATTGTGTAGCCACCTAAGAGTTGTCTGTAGTTTACATATGAAGTGTGTGTGTTTTCTTTGGCCGTTTGCGAATAATCAGGAGTTTTTAAGGCTATACAAAATTCTGTATTTGCTTTTTAGTGAAATTAACACAGCGTTATACTAATATTTTTTCAGCTATTGTAGTATTCTTCATCTTCCACAGAATTTATCTTTCCCAGTGTATTTTTTTTCCTCCCACTGAAATGAAGTTTTCATTATGCTGTGGATATCTCCATTTCAATGGCAGGGCTCTTTGAAATACTTCTGGTATTCAGAAGTACTTGCACAATTATTACTGACTGTGGGGTTTTTTTCCTTTGAAAAGACTGTGAGAACCTCAGGACCTCAGGATCTCCAAGACCATGAATTTCCATCTGCCTTCACTATAAGCAATCAGACCGTGCACTTCCTTGCAGAAAATCAAGCTCCATCTGAGTGGTGGTTAATATTTTTACCCAACTGTTGTTTTTGAGAGACTATTCCAGAACCATGTTCCTCTGATGAGTAAAAATCTATCTTTAATTTCATTGTAGATTCATTCAGAGTAATAATTTTCAATGGAGCCAACACGGTGTACTTTCCGTGACATGTGAGCAGTGAAATTATAAACCATGATTGCTTTGCCCTCATTTGTATTGTCCAGACCCAACATAGAGCTTACAGCTATAAAATATGCATTTCACTTTAATTTAGTAGGTGTTTTGTGTGTAGAGTTATTTGATCCTTGGATATTGGATTTAACCCACTTTTAAGAGGTTAGCAACAAAACAGTTTAGTAAGCTGTGAATAATAAAGGAGTATTATTACAATACTAACAAAATCAAGTGATTTGTGACTACATGCAGTGTAGTAGAGCATGGTATCATTTTATTTTGAATCACACTTAGAATGTTCCAAATTTTCCACAATCACATGTGAGATAAACTTGGGAGGGTTTCAGTACATTAAAAAAATCAAATTTCTATGTTTAAAGGATTGGCTCAACTTTTGGATCCAAAAAGCTCCCATTTTGCCACCTGAAACATGTGGCCATTCACCCTTCAACGAATCTTGTCTAAATGAAAAATGAGAGCACCTGAAGGGAGTACTTTTATTTGGAAAATTCAGTATTTGTTGAGTATTGAACCTTTCTATTAATTTGCATGCTTTTAGACTGCTAAATGGTTCTGATTATTTAAAATACTATGTTTTCTGTGGAATATTTATAAACCCAATGAAGAGAGAGAAAACTAGCTTTACTGTCTTCTTTCATGTTGACTATTTGGTAAAAAGTCCTCATGTATTTAATACAGAAGATACCTTTAAATCGCTGGAGTTGTCTGGTCTTCGGTAAAGTAATCCAAGAGCAGATACCGCTGATACCGAGGGATTGTTACAGACCCCTGCACTGTAAGCCTTTGAAGATCAAAAGGCTGTTAAATGCTTAACTTGTGCACGTAATTAAGGTGTCAACACAAAATACAAAGCAAAGCCAATAACATTTTGAGATTGATGCTGAGCTAAGATATCTTCATTTTATCTGATCTCTCTCAAGAGCTTTTGGGTGTAAACAAGATTGTTAAACATTTAATTTGACATTTTGAAAACAGTAATATTAAAAAATGATGTGTATTAGGATCCAACTGTGAGAAACTGTGTTTTAAAGGAATTATGAAGGACATGAAAATGATTAGGCAATCTGATTAAAGTATCAGATCTTATGCGGTTACTCAGTAAAAAGTAAAGTGTTCATATTTGCTTTGTACTTATTTTTAATAAAGAAAATCACTAAAAACTTGTAAAAAGGGAGTGGTCAGTTTCAGGGCCAGATATTGGTATATATATGAGCATAGTACAATAAAACAGCTAAGAAACAAGAATTTATTTTCTTTTCTAAAGCAGAAAACATGGACTACATTAACATTTCGATAACTACTTATATTCAGAATTACCTGAAAGCACTAGTTCTTGTGTGGTGAGGTGAAATAAGATTGGGAGATAGTACTCAAAAGAGGTTAACTTTTAGCTGTTAATTTGACTTACATAAAAGGAGTGCTATGGAATGTACACTTATTTTCATGACAAACTGAGTGATGACTTCTTCCCAGTAGCAGATAGTTTACAATATGTTTCATTTCACTTTAGGATTGCTCATTAATTTCTAATGAAAAAAGGAGGACGATGTCTGATAATTACTGAACTTCCTCATAGTGTATTGAATTTATAGTTCTGAGAGGTTTATTACTGTTAGACTCTTGCTATCTTGGGTCTACTTGCACATGAATAGGAGTTTATAGGACTGTAGAGTTGGAAGAATTTGTATCTGGATACTTTCTGTTGTATTGTATCATTTAGAAAAAATGATGCCAAGGTAGCAACAGGTAAGCAAGCGATGTTGGATAAGAATTCCTGGGGTTTGCAGTCTGTAGGATGATGAAATGTACTAAAAGGAAGACGAGGCCGTTACTTTTCATCCTTCAGTCCTATTTTGGTGCACTATGTTTTTGAAGTAGAGAATACCTTTCCCTCTCTATTTTTTGTGCAGCTGTAATCAGATTGGCACATATGCTTCAAACATGTGGGAAATTGCTCTGGGCATGAGGGTCATAAGAATTTTTGGACTGCTTTTTCAGGAGGTGCTTTGGAAAGCAGAATAGGATCAATTTGTGGAGCACTAGAACGCAGCAGTGATTCACTCTGACAGCAGTGAAATGCCAAATGTGCTGAGAAGAGTTAAAAAGCTGGCTAAGACATGGATTACCATAACTGGTGGGTAGCAGGATCCAATATAATGCATATATTAGTACTGCACTAATTGTTTTCTGCTGATTTTTAAGTTTGACTTGGAGAAAAGCAGTCTGTGTGTGTTTATGTGGATGGAGAGACTGTAGAACAGCATATTTATCCACAAAGTCCAGGGACATTTGAAAGAAATACCACTGGGTGTGCTCAGCAGCAGACTTTGAACATGCGGGGAAAGTTTGCATTAATAGGAAGCTTTCCCCAGGTTCTCTGTCTGCTGCCTCTGTGTGAAGCCAATTGAAGCTTAGCAGAGAAAGGTCATGTTAAGAGGAGCTGGAGAAAGCCTTTCTGATTCATCAGCTGCATAGGAATCGGAGATGCCTGCTGCGAAACGCTGCAGGTGCCAGTATCTGTGCCGCTGGGTCCAATGCACTAATTGTATAATGGCTCTTCAGGGCAGTCTTCAAATGGATTGGGAATGCTGATTGCAGATTCTTTAGGTATTTGTATATAAACTACTGTAACTTTTAGTACATGTATGAGCCTGAGAGCATTGAGTAGTGGGAGGAACGTAACAGTCTAGAAATGCAGGACATGTTACTACAAATAGACTTTTTTTCCCCTGTATCCTTGGTAGATAGGACAAGAAGTTGAACTGCAGGAAGAAAGTTCAATGTTAGATGGCATGAAAAAATTTCAAACAGTAAAGACTGGAAAACACCAGAGTGGTTTCTCACGTGTTATTTGGAAGTCTCCATCTATAACAGTAGGTTCAATTACTCCGCTTTCATAAAAGCTGAATAAACCTTGGAATATGTACTAGATTGTCTCTTGAGATCCCCTCAGTCTGTGTTAACAAGGTATGTCTTCATATGATGAACTTGTGGTTGGGCAATTAATCAGTGAGTGCCTGGAGAGGGCTGGTGAGCTACAGAGAGTCTTTTTCTTTTAAATTTCTCACTATCTGGATTTTTCTTCGAGAACCCCAATAGTCTTACATGTTTTGAGCGGAGAAAACATTGCTCAGTTATGACCAAGGAATCTGAATATGAATGCAGAAGCCTGCAGACATGAGAACTGATGTCCTCCGCTCAGACACGATGGTGCAGTTAAGGTTTTGGAGGACAAGAGCTGCCATCAGCAAGAAAGTTTTCCATTTAATACGTGTCCCCTGGTAGCACTGTGTTGATAGGATTGGCATAACAGACTTCTAAGGAGTGTGGTGGAGAGGCACGTGCTTCAGATGCCTCTGCAAGTTCATGCTTGCAGGGCCAGGGATTCAGGCTTCGATTAAGTTTCATAGCAGTTATTGGTTACAACTAGTGACGTATTTTAGCAAGACTAATATATTCAGTTTCTCTCTTGGAATGAACTGTGGAGTTCAGAGTAGGGCACAAAGAGCTCTAGAGAAATGGTACGTCCATCACTTCCTGCCAAGGGAATTCTCATCCCATTGCACGTTAGCGATTCTGTGGTTGTCATTGACAGTAAGAAAAATGGCTACAGTTCTCTGCCCAATTCTGGGTCCAGTTCTCATTTTATTTCCACCCTGGTCATAAAGCAAGAAGCTCCGTTGGAGAGGTTTTTCAGGATCAGGCTTTGCCGTGTAGGTGCACGGTCTGTGGAAGGACTCCTCACTCCCTCTTTTCCCAGCTGGTGGCATCACCTGCCCCAGAGATTCTGGCACGTGTTCCTTGTATCAGACATCGCAGGAGAAGGCTGTGGGGTTTGTATTCTCACCAAGTACTCGGAGTTACTTTAAGTCCCTTCAGTAGGAGTAGCTAAACGGAGAATAAATTGCAAACCCTGCAGCTGGTGTTTTGCGCCATAAGCTTAACCGCCCTTGAGCTTCAGTGGCTGGCTGCCTGATCCTCCTTTAGGCCCCCTGGAAACGCTCTGAATTACATGTAGGTCGTCAGGTGTTCGTCTGTTCAGCGCGAGGCTCAACTCTTCTGGGCCCCGCGTCACGGTCACCTACAAGAGGCCCGCGTCTGGCGTGTTTGGCAGCCCGGCCCAGCCCGGCTCGGTTGTTGGCTTCCCTCCACGCTGGGCCTCCGCGGGGGAGGCTCAGCTGTTGGGCCGCGGTCGGGCGCGGAGGAGCGGGGGCTGACGGGTGCCCCCCTGCAGCAGGCCCTCCCTCCTCGTGGGCGTGCGGTGAATTTGAGGTGAAAGGACGCTGTCGTTTTGAGACCGCCCAGCATGTAATCACGGCCGAAGGACGTGGGGAATGGTGAGTGTGCCCGGCCTTGCCCTCCGGCCTCACACCAGCAGCAGGGTTCCACTAACTGAGAGGCCTTCCAAGGCAGACTTTTTTGATGGTGTGTTTTATTTGCATATCATTTGGTAGTTACGTGTGTTTACGTTTAGTTATGTTTTACTTGATAAAGTTACTTAGTTAAGGGAGACATTCTTTCTCCTACTAAATTGCAAAATAAGGTTTTGTTAGATATGTTGCACGAACATTATTCAAATCCTGAAGTGCTGGTAGCAGGACACTCCCTTTTATATTTCACGGGTAAGCAAGCAATTAAGTTCTACCAATTTTTCAATGGTGTGAGCTGCTATTAATATCTTTTGATACTTGAACAAAAAAAGAGGATTCTCACCTTTTGGCTTTCTTTTCTTCCTCTTGTCATTTTCCTGATTGTTAGAAGCTACATTTCTTTTTTTTTGGTTTTTTTTTTACTATTAATTTTTTCTGCCTATAGCTGAAAATATCTAGTCTCTTGATTTTCATGAACAGCTGGTACATTTCTAGGACTTCTTGTCAGGCTTAAAAAAGAAGAATTATTTTTATCTTTGGGATGTTTGTTTTCTTGCTGGTGACTCAGAGGCATAGTCCCTGCTTGGGCCTTTTTCTCCTACATATTTGATTATTCCTCTAATAGGCGTGTAAGAGGTGGTCAGAGAATACCTGCTTTAGCCTTGCTACAAAGCCACATGCTAAACTACAGTCTTAAGCATCTGTAGTATTTTAAGCAATGCAACTCAAATCTCCCCAGATTGAGAGCTGATTTTACAGCAAGCTTTCTGCTGGCTGTTGCCACCTTTTCCCAGCAGGACGGGTCTCTTAACGTTGAAGCTGGTGGCTGTATTCCTACCAGAAGGCAGCCAAAAACACGGGTAATAATATGGATTTTCTGAGCCCCTGGCTGTGTCTGTCTTGGCCGCTTGTGTAGCAGGAGGGGATTAACTGAGTGAAGCAGTTGATAAGGGGGACCCAACTTTCATGCTGTATGTGTTTTTTAGGGTGTTCTGTGGGCAGCTGGCCTGTAGTGGTTGGGGCACTTAGTTCCTTTAGTCCTGGGGAGGACCTTTCAGTTCAGTTTTATCTGAGAGCAGTCCAGTTTGTGTGTTGCGAGGCCGGCGTGCGCTGCCAGTGGAAGCACGGCGAGCGGATGCGCTCCTGGTCTCCCCTAAAATACAGCCAGTGTTGCACTGTTCAGATTAACTAGGTTGCTCTGAAAGAGAAAGGTGCTAATTAAGTGAGTTTAAAATGTTGATCTGGTTCAGATTAAATCATAGTAAGCTTCCTGGGCGTAGCGAGTAAGTGGAAAGGCAACAGGCAAAAAAAACCCCAAGAAATCAACCACAAAGTACTGTCCTGCACAAGCTGAGCAATTTCAACCTAAGTTTTATGAAACACTGTGGCCTTAGTGGGGAAAAATCATCAGGTCTCTAAAGAGGAACTAAAGTTATCCAAGCAAAATTCCTGTGTAAATAACTAAGTAATTAAAATGCTTCCTGTTGAAGCTGTATCTTTTTTTTTTTTCCCTCTGACAGGCTTCTGAGAAATTATTAATATTCCCCACTGTTTTCAAAGTTTACATTAGGAACAATCCAGGATATTGCAGGAGGATGTACCTCAATTGAAAATATTGATTTCTTCTTTTGTGCTTTTAACAGGCATTTCCTTTTTTTAATGCTATAACTAAGTAGAAAGAAAAGGGTTTTAAGGGAAAGGCTTTGTGTTTTTTTCACATTACACAACATGTCTAGATATTTCAAAAGCATTGAAGTGTATTTTCCCATGCGGGCATGGCATTGCTGTCAAACTGACAAGGGCAGTGGCTGGAGTGATTGCCTCAGTTATCATGGAAGTTAAAGTTGATTTAATAAATGTACCTATTTTCCTTTATGAGGTCTGTGCCTATATTACTTGAGTTGACAAGTTCTTCATCATTTTTTGTGATTTTTATGTCCCCTTCGAGATGCAGTTCCCCAATTCCATGCGGAGATTGTCAGGTAGCATCTGGTTAAATGAAGCTGACAAGTGTGTTCTGTCAGTTTTTGTTTTAGTAACTTAATATGTGAAGAAGTCAGGTTTTTGTATGGGTGATAGTATCTACAGGATTTTTTTTGTCTTACACGGGTTCATATAAGAAGCCCAGCCCATGTCTGGCATGGCTTCTGGCTTTTGGTGAGGGATTTTACTTTTTAATAGTTTTCTTTTTGATTTGTGTTCAGAAATTGGTGGATTCGAAGGGAGTATGTCTGGGCTGTACTAACCATTCTAGAAAAACAATGGATTTTAGTGTCATGCTACAAACCTACAAATTGTTATATGAAAAATTAATAATTTTGTGCTGAGTTATTAGACATCACAGTGTATGATATAAAATCCTAAAGTATTTGGTATTCTGAGGAAGATTATCTTTTATAGTCCTAACTCAAAAAAAAGCTTAACTGTATTTAAATTTTAAGGATTTTAGGGGCCCTCTCAGGACTATCTTCATACCAAAACTAATAAAAAACATTTTGGTGCTTGATCTTGGCCTGCTTTTAGATCGGGGTGCCTTGTATGGGGGTAACTTCAGGAAAGAATTCAATTATTTGCACCCAAAAAAGTATTCTGCCAAGCTTAGAACGGTTTCTATGTAAAGCAGACATACAGCATTAAATAACATTAAAAAAAAAGGCATTCTTTTTATAATAAATAAATTTTATAATAAATAAATAAATAAAATAAATATTTATTTACTGAAGAAGATACATGGCTTAAAATGCATCAAATATGGGATTAAATTCTACAGTTGTTTAAGAAACTATATCACTCAGACCAAGCCCAGTTGTGTCAGGCCAAGGTGGAGTTAGGTAGGTAAGTAGTGCTGCTTATGGTTGGAAGTGGGATTCTGGATCCCTTGTGGAGCCTGTGGTTCTGTTCCCGTAGCTGTGCTCGCTCACACTATGCTGATGGGGCACTGGTGCTTCAGTTACGCAGTTATTCCTTCTTGTAATAAAGGGGAGATTTCATATGAGAGTGAAGAACTGCTCGGTGTTGTCCTTTATGTTCTTATAACAGAGCATGATTTTGTGTAGTTGGTACGTTTGACTAGAGCCCTCCGATGTTTGTTTTGTGCAGTCGATCCGACAGATATTTAAGGCACTAGATTTACTTCCTGAATCACGGAATCGCTGAGCTGGGCAGGCACCTGTGGAGATGTCCAGTGCCACTCCAGTGCTCCAGGAGGGTCACCTAGAGCAGGTTGCTCAGAGTCATCTCCAGTCGGGTTTTGAGCATCTTCAAGGATGGGACTCCGCAATCAGTCTGGGCAACCTGTTACAATGTTCAGTCATCCTTACAGCAAAAATTATTATTGTTCTCTTTAATTGTACTTGCTTGTATTTTAATTCGTGCCCGTTGCCCCTTGTCCTTTCATGACAGACATTTAAAAAATATGTAAGAACATCCACGTAACGCATCCTTAGAGGTACAGGAATTTGAAATGCTTTCAACTCTGAAATTCATACTAGCGATACTCTAAAAAGGATTTTATTTTACTAAGATTTATTTGGGTTTGGGATTTTTTTTTTTCTCCTGCAAAACACTATAATCCAAACTATTTCAAATTCTAGGGAGAACAACTTGGCTATCAACACCGTGCTACGTATAATCAAAGGTCTCTTAGCCTGTTTAATGCATTAAGTCCACTTTCTTTAGATGGCAAGTTCTAAGAGTACAGATTTTGTTCTTTCTCCAGTATTCTCTACCCCAGCCTGCTTTTAAATGCGTTCAGTGCTATACACAGTGTTTAAAGAATGTGACAAAGGCATTAATTTCTTAAATGACAAGGGAAGTAAAAAACGTAAGGACAATTTCTGCTTTTCAACTGTTTACTCGCTTTGCATATGCGCAGGTATGCTTGAGGTGAGTGCTGTAAACGCTTTGTGTGTGTCTGGGCACAGCTGACGGACTGTAGGAGCAAGGAGCAAATTGTCTTCTCTGTGAATGCATTTTGCAATCGCATGGATGCATTATGGATTGTTTTTCCCCTACTTTTCATTGTCGCATTAGGCATTCTCAGTTGAGACTGATGCAGTTTGCCAGTTCTACATCAGTCTTCATAATCCTGGCCTACGTCCATATCACAGATATGAGTAATAACATCATGACTGAATGTACCTGTGGTTATGAGCATTTAAGGAATAGCTCTGAGCAGACTGAAGGATATTGGGCACTGGTCCACCTAGGTAAGATGTGTTAAGTCGTTAAGCAATGAACTTTTGATGTCAGCCTGAATTTTATCTTCTGTTCCTCATGTTTTAACAAAATTGTTAATTTTAATGATTTTTCAAGTAAATTTTCTGTGGAATGTTTTCAGCTTCACGAATATTGTGTAGCTCTGAGATTAGCCTGTGATACTGTCAGACCTTGTCAAGTGCAATCCTTTATAATTGCAAAACAGGCTAATCAGTCTTTAACACTTAATCAACCCCTTTCAGTGAAACGCATAGTAAAAAGGTGCTGGAAAAAGGCGCTTCTGCTGATTTACACAAAAAATGTTTGGAATGGTTCAATGTCATCTCATAGAAACATAAGCTTGTGTGGGTATCTGATATGTTGAATAAGGCCCCTGACAGTTGCATGAAGTGTCACAGAAATGTCAGAACCGAAAATGTTTGTTAGCATCAGGGCTGAACAGCAGGAGATTCAATTTTGAGTACTTATTGCCTGCAGAAAGAAAAGGCGTGGGTCAGAAACCCATCAAAGTTTTCTTTTCTCTAGTCTTAAGAATCTAAAAATATTAAATAGGCCTGGACAGTCTGATCTCTGCTTACTCTTCCAGAGAAGACAATAACTTTCTAATGCCAAAACACCACTAAAGCAAAATTCCTTTCAAATCTTATGAGGAATGATTTTCCTGTTTTCTAGTTCTTATTATAACTAAGAACCTATTTTTACCAAAGTTAACATCACCTATTAACAATATAGATCATTAGTAGTATAGCTGCAATATAAATAGCATCATTCACCTGAATGTTCAGAGTTCCCAGGGCATATGACACATCTATGATAAGAGTACTGTTCTCTTCTGTTTAGGTAATGTCTTAATCAATGTATATTTGTCTCCATGGTCACATTAAGTGGAGGGTTTTAGCTGAAAGTGTGCTGTAAATGGTATGATCACATCATAGAAATGTTTTACAGATGGGATTGTCAATACGTGGGAAAACAGTAACGAAGGCTGTGCACAGACTTCCTCTTTTCCAACTGTTGTGCCAGTTAAGATACTTGTGTGTGCATCTCCTGGGCGATGCCATCTTCATGAACACATGCCCCAATTTCTTTTAGTCACTTGGGTTAGTTTAAACAGCGAAAGATTACAGAATCAGAGAATAACTCTGGAGGGGACCAAGTCCAGTCCCTGCCTGAAGCAGATCTAATTAGATCAGGTTGGCAGGGACTTCTGCAGTTGAGTCCGGAACAGCTCTATAAAGGCTTGAGTTAACCTGATGGGTCTTGAAGCAAATCCAGGAGCGCTCATCCTTACTGCAGAACAATGGGAGTCTTAGCTCGCAGATGACAAGTGCTAAGAAGCGTCAAGGGGTGGTGGTATGGAGCCCCACCACCGCTGCCCCCTGAAAGGATGTGCTTAATTACCTTTGGAAACACCTCTGAGCCCGCACAACCTGCTGCTGCAGCGCAGGCCAGGCAGATGCAGTATAAGCCAGGCAGTGTCCATGGCCCAAACTCAGATGCCACAGAAAATTCTGTATAAACTCTGTTAACTTACTAGCAAACGTATGTTCTCAGCTTTGACTAGAAGTGGTGGCAGCCTCTTCTTTGCTTGCTTTGTGCTTTTGAATGACAACTGTTGACCACTGCCTATCTATTAGACTTCCTGTCTCGTGAGCATTTCGTGTAGAAATCTCTGCTTTCCAGTCTTTTCAAAGTCCACTCTGTCTAGATTTTGGAATGAATATACTTCATTTTGCTTTTGGAGGGTGAATGCCCAGTGAGGTTGAAGTGAAACAGTAGTCGGGGAAAAAACTGCAGTAAAGGAAAATATGACTGATCACTTCTCCTGATGAGACTGACAACTGAAATAGGCACAGGATGGGTCATGGTTGCTGGTGCAGTTAAGGACTGTTGGTGCTGTCATCAAACAGGGCTTTAAGATAAGGCAGGGAGAGTGGTTTTAACTTGGGAGAGGTGATTTGGTCTTTATTGCTAGCTTGGATGTTTAAGTTATACTGAATACAGAGAACTAATGCTTATTTTTTCTGAAATTTCTCTAATGTAGAATGATCTGGACAGCAATATACTGGGTTTGTAGTTGACCTAAGTACAATTTCCTATGTACTTAACAATTCAAGTGCACCCTTAGGCTTAACAAGTGAAATTTTGAATCTTGAGCTACCCAAGATGATGAGTAGAATATTGCTTAGAATATTCACTTAAAGATTTCATATGACCTGGATCATTTAATGTACGCACCCAGTTTATTGAAGTAGGTACTCTACACCAGAGTTGCAAAAGAAGAAGGAAGCCTACACCTTCAAAAAACTAAATCACTGATTTAAAAGGTAAGTCTATACCTGTCAGAGGGACTTTCATCTCACCGTAAACAGATGCCAATCTTTTTCAGCATAGCACTAGCATATAGCCTTCAAGACACAACTGAAGTATTTAGGGACATCTCTCTATCTATTTCAGCACGTACAGAAACAGCACACAGTGTTAATTTGTGAAGCGAAACTATTTGGTTGAAGCAGAAAAGCTCATAAATCCATCTTCCTGTTTTCTATGCTTATGTTTTCATCCTTTTATCTCATGTTTTTTTGGTTCCACATTCTTAATGTTGGAGAACATACTTCCTGCTTTACACAAGGTGCTATCGTGTTATAGCAGGTATGGATATGCAATTCTCATTTTTTGGCAATTGTAGATCATGTATAAATTAATCTAAATTTAAATGAATATCAAATAAGGACTTACTAAATCTCACTCTGCATATTCGAAAGAACTACCAGCATCAACAGATAAAACCTGTGTAAACAGATTTCTTTCTTTGGCTATCTTGACTATAAGAGGTTTAAATACATCTTCATCTTCTAGCATCAGGTGACAGCTATCTCTGGTTATGTGGTAACTACTTTTGCATTATTTTCCAGTGGTCTGTTAAAGGTATGCTCGTTGTCTTGTCACATTCAGTAGTGGATAAAGTCATGGATTGAGGATGCTCAAGTGTACAGAACCAGCTAGATTTTGCTACCTGTGATTGAGTTCACCGCTGTCTTCTCAATTAGCTCCACTGAATTTAGAGAGATGACTCAAGCCATGAGGTGCTGCTCGGTTTGAGAAGAGCTTTGGCAGAACTTGTTCTTCTGTAAATGCTGCGGTTGAGATTTCAGACAGTTCAGTGCTTTGTCAGCAGCAGCACTGGAGCAGTACTAGCTTATGTAGGCAGAATTCAGCTTGCTAGGGTAATGTTATACTGAGGAGGACAGAGGTTTTACATTATTTATGTTATTTTGGTTGTTGGGAGATGCATATGTGTGTGTGATTTAAATACTCAAAGACAATTCTCAGATACTGTGTTGTTTTGGGCATGTGCTTATCATATTTACTGGCTCTGCTGTAAGGAAGCATACAACACGTTAAGAGTTCATGTATCGATCTAAATTTGACTTACTGGCGTTAAAGCCAGAATTTGTTTTCTCATACTTTTGAAATGACGTGACAGTGTCCCCTGGTGGCGAGACAGATGGAGTTCTGCTAGATTTGCAGTTTTTCTCGCCCCTTGTTTTTTTTGGTTTGTTTTTTTTTGTTGTTGTTGGGTTTTTTTTAATTGGAAGGAATTGTGGAATACCTGCAAAGAAAAAGGCTGTACTTTAATCGCTAGTAATGATTTATAGAGTAATGTTATAGTACGGATCTTCTAGCTGTCTTCTAGATTTGGGTGGATCATATGCATATCTAGGACTCCTATAATTATCAGGACATACAGTTGTTCCACCTAAAACCACATAGCACTTCATATGCAGAGAGAGTAAAAGAAGGATGTTTCCCTTCTTAAATAAACGATGTGTTCCTGTACTCTACAGGAGGTGTAGTATAATAAATGATTTCACAGCACAGTCCTAATTAGCTTGCAATGACAGCACACCATGGAAATTCACAAAGTCACTCAGTTACTAGATCAAACCGAAACAGCCGCGGTGGTAGGTCCTCCAGGCACCCGCATCGTACCATTCCTGATATATGCTGCAGCCACTGGGCCGTGTAGTCTCTCTCACTCCTTTCCTTTCTCTCAGTAGTCTCAGAAATCAGATTTTTTGCGTTTCACACTGGAATAACTTCAGTGTAATTAGTAGTGAGTGCCCTTATCTGCAGTAGCCTAATGACTGATACGTAGGGCAGGGACAAGTTTCTTAAAGATATTTCAGGTAACATTCTTCTGTATATATATTATATACCTGTGGCGCATCTGCACAGATGACGTTTCAGAAGAATGAATGCTGGAACTTGCTGTAGTACGTGGTAGATTTCACTATAACTTTGTTTCTCAAGCTGTTTTCACTGTATGTCCCTTACAAACAAAATAAAACAAAAAAGCTTTCAACTTGGGTAGACTGCATTTTTAATTAACTAAGAGCTAGATCCTGTGAAGTAGCATTTCACAGACAGGTGTTACAGTTGATGACCACATCAAATGTGGATATGCAACAGAAGCTAGGAGTCTTATTTATTAATAAGGTGCATGAATCCCACTAAACAGAAATGTGACTCTTGTCCTATGAACAGATGAGTGGATTTACATTTATATTTGTTTATAAACTACGGAGATTGAAGCCGGGAAATATTGGCAGAATTATTACACAATAGAGCATTAAAGGATCAAAGTATAACCTTCTGGCACTGAAAGCTATTAATCTGTTAAATGGGAGTGGAGACTCATTATCTTTTCCCCGTGTGTGTGTGCTAGAGAGAGCTGCAAGCCAGAGTCTTCTCTCCAAGTGCCCTTGACCTGTAAGGCTCAGCATTAGGTCTCAACATCTAATGCACTCTCCATTTTAATCTAAGTATGGCTTCATCTCTCAAGATCAAGGAATATAAACTGAGTCACTGTGTCAATGTGTAAATGACTGCTTCAACAAAGGAGTGCTATTTTTAATACTAGCAGCAGAATTCAGTTAATCCAGATACCGAGAGAGACGGAAAGTAGGTTTTAAAGCACATAATGAAAGTAACATGTAGATTTTCAATGGAACAATGATTCTTTTACTTTGGCAAGTGTTCTTCATTGAAACTCTTAGGGAGAAGGTGTGGGGTTTTTGTTTTCAGTGATACTGCATTTTTGTAAGCTGGTGTTATGAGGGAAAGGTTCAGCAAGCATTCCAGATATTTTAGTTTTCTGCAAATAAAAACAGTTCCCAATTATATGTGTAACTGCTGTTGAAGTCTAACCCCACTTAAATCATTGTAAACCAGTAAATCAGAACTGACTTTACCTTAATTTTCACTACGGTGTCTAACTCTATTCTTCACTTATTGTAGCATTGGGCTTCAGCACTGTTTTTTCTTATATATGGAAAATATGTGATAAATGTTGAGGCTGCAGTGTCTAGGCACAGCATTGGGAAGGCCAGATTTTCAGGCTTGGCTGTCTCTGCGCGGCCAGACTCCTGCAGATACAGAAGACAGCTGCCATTCTGTGTGCATGTAGGGATTGGTTTTTCTCTGTCGAAGGTGTGGAGTGTGGGTATAACCTGGCATTTCTAGAGGTGAGCATTTGCCTAAATAGTAGCCTTTGCATGCATGGATAATAGAATTACTGTAACTAAAGAATACTAAGTTTTTCTAAGGAAAACGTAGAAATTCTACTGAATTTCAATAGAAAATTCTACTGAAAAATCTCCCTTCTTTAATTACATTGTGGACAAAATCCCAGATGGGACAGTAGTAGGTGTTGGATGGATTTGTTGTAAAACACCTAAAAAGGAAGGTGGTTCACTAGCAATTCACTGTGAAACATAATGAAATGCAAAATGAACTTTAGGAAAAAAAAAAACAGTGGCAGGCAACTTTAGAGGAAAGATGTGTGCTGAGTGTCTATGCCTGATGCTCTGTTTGGAACATCTTACCCATTAGGTTGAATTTGATACTTGAAAATCACTGGGGAAAAGACCCAAACCTCTCAGGGGCTGGAAATAGTCTAGATCCACTGGATTTCGCTAGAAAAATCAAGACATTTGTAGTAAGAATTAAAGCTCAGGCTGAGACTTGTAACAGGTTGGAGATGGCCGATCCTCTCCCATGTGCTACTGATTAGCAACATCTGGGCCCTACCATGTCCCATCTGTTGGTTGAGCGGTAAGGCACATTTTACTTCATTTGCACCTTATACCTATCTCTGCCATACCCGTACCTGCTGAGGAATTAAAAGTAAAATATGTTCTTCTCTGCTTTCACCTCTACTTTTTTTTACGCTCTATGCTGTCCAGTCTTACAGAAAGTTGGCCTATTCTGTTACGATCCTCTGCTGCCTGCTATGGGAGCTTGTCCTTTCTGGCAGTTCTTCCCTATGTAACCAGCACAGTGGTTCACTTTCATGGTATATACTTGTAATGAACATATATTTGAACTTTTTATGCACTGAATGCAGGGCTGTTTTTCAACTTCAAGGGAAAACCTCAAAAGTTTAAGTGATGATGTTTGTTGGAATTAAGGAAACTGTGGTAGTTATTGTTTGGCAAATTTTCAGATTGTGGCTGTTAAATGACTGCATAAATCCTGTAAGGAAATTTAAAAAAAAACATGGATAGAGAAATGGATTTCTGACAGGGAAATGATTTGGGGACCTAACTGCCCTTTTCTGCCTGAGAAAATGTTCCCCTTAATTTTCAGCTACACAGCTGAATTGTTGAGAAATGTTGTCTTTAGCTATTACACAGCTCCTGTCTTGGAAGAAGTGATAGCATTTTTTTATCTGAACAGTGTCTCACCCAACCATGGATGAGTGCAGTTATAGTCTGGATATTTTAACAGCTTGATTTTTCTGTACAAAAATAGAAAATGTCTGATACGGAAATGTTGCTTATAAACACAGCTAGTCTGATTTATGAGTTTCCTGAACGTGTATTTACTCTGCTAAGAAAACATGCCAATTAGCTGTAGTGACACAAAATATTTTAAGCCATAATAAACAAAACAAACCATACACACTGGTAGTTAGATTTATATGTTTTCTAATTTCTTGTAAATAACAAACACACCTTCCCTGCAGTTAGAGGACTGCCAGAGGTCCGATCTGGATCCAGGTTCCACATTTGGCCATTTAAAGTTCAGTGAGACAAATGAAAATGTTAGAAGGGGATCCTAAATATTAGGGAACTGAGAATCTACATGGGGTTTTGTTTACCCCTCAATCTCATCCATAAAATTTCACGGTCAGGTAGTGAGTCTTCCTCCATTCCCTCCTTGATTTTTGTTGTTAGCCCAACCTTTCATTTTGGAAGAAAACCGAAGAGAACATTTTGGAAAACCACTTTATTTCTCAACTTAATTCACCACTTCTCATCTCTTGCATCACATCATTTGGTTCTCACAAATTCCATGATCCTTCATAATTTCTGTTGGATTCCTAATAATACCTTGTTTGTGAGTATATGAAGATAAGACAACTTGGAGAAAACACAGCAGTTTGTCGTCTGTGCTACGTAGGACACTGGTTATGCATAAGCACGGACGTTGCAGCCTGAACACGAACAGCCTCACGGTCTCACTGGGCAGCTTTCGGGATGAGAACTTGAGGAGGGATCCAGCAGAGATGCTGGGATGAAATATTAGTGGCCTGCTTTGCGTGAGGCTGCTCAGGAGTCTCTCTCAGAAGTCTCAGAAGTCCTCTTCAACTTTTCTCTAGGTGCAGTGTCGCCTACCAGCTGCCAGAAGTCTGGCAGGCGTTTGAGTTCGGTACTGTTCGGATCCTTTTGCTCCTGTTGTGCCTTGCATGCCATCTGCTCGTACCTTGCCAGCTGAATAAACTAACTTTCCACCTGCTTTGTGCTATCAGTGTCATGCAAAGCAGGCGGATCAGATATAGAAGCTTGCTCTATCTGTGGTAGTAATTATAATTTATTTCAGCTAGCTCGTGCGGTATATGAAGACGTTCTAATATCATAATTGTAGGGAAAACACAACAGCATGGATTGACTGAAATTAAAGGAATTGTTAATCAGAGTAAGAAACTTTCTAAATTCCAGAATAAAGGTAACATACTTTAGATAACAGATTATGGATACATAATAATCAGATAATTCCCTCCCCATCATCTATTTTTTGATTTATGGGAAATTGGTCCAAGAAAATAAGTTTGAAATAGATAATTTGTGTCGTGTTTTATTGCAAAGCTGTAAATCCTGGAGAAACAAGCAGAATAACCCAGAGCAATATCTTAACTGCCTTCATGACACCCTCACCCATGCAGCAAGGTTGTGAGAGAGAAACATAGAGTAATATTAATCATGGCAGGGGGGAAAGCTTTTAAATTATACTGGATCTCAGCACTAACAATGTGAGAATTTCTGCATTTTATGTCTATAACTTAACAAGCAGCACAGTAATGTTCATTTATTACTGCGAAGTGGTTCAAAACACAACCTATAGATACTAAGATGAAAATTGCTTTGGAGAATGAGACTATGTTATTGCTTTCAGATATCTTTGAAAACCAGAACCACAGAAGTTAATCATGGTTAACAAAGAATCTAAACATTAATGCTGTCACCTGAACAATTGACTTCTGACATATAGATATTTTAGAAGATTAATGGTGATGTTCAGCTAACATAAATATTCTGTGCCAAAAATAGCATGCAGTTAAAATGGAGAATAATTAAACGATCAATATGTGATCCAGAAATGTCTCATGTTTTATTTTTCATCTTGCAAAAGGTTCATATGAATTCAGCTGAATAGCACAGTTGCTTCAAGAGACGTTCTGTAGTGTGCCTCTGCAATTCAAGGCAATGACTAGGGTTTTAGTTGGAAAGGCAGAGGGAGAAAACCACTGACAAATCAGCTGCACTTTTTCAGTGATTGAAGAAAATAAACCTGCAGAATAAATTAATGTATAAAATAAAATCATCAATAGGTTCGAGATAACCTTGCATCAAACTGGTTTAAATTAATCCCTAATTTCTGGAACTTGGAGGGGTGGATTAAACATATATATGCACAGGCCATTCAAAGGTTTGATTTCTAGTAATGAAAGCATAGATATTTAATGAATTACCACAGCTTTTTAAATTACTGTTTTTCTTAGAGACGGAATAGTTAAGCAACACACACGGCTTTTCTTACTAATTTAAATGATGCCTTCAAATGAATGGATTACATGTATGATTGTACGCATTGTCAATGATGGTGAGCCTTGCTCTCATTTGATCTGGTGTTTTTATTCACCTCCAGGCATGCCTCAAAGGCTGCTTCTAAAATATGTATGAATTAAACTGAGGAGACCAAGTTTCTGATAAAGAAACTTGTACTGTCGAAATGTTAAATCCTGTCTAGTAGAATCATAGAATCATTTTGGTTGGAAAGGACCTTTAAGATCATTGGGTCCAACCATTAACCTAGCTCTACCGAGTCCAGCACTAAACCATGTCCCTAAGTGCCACAGCTATCCATCTTTTAAATACCTCCAGGGATGGTGACTCCACCACTTCCTTGGGCAGCCTCTTCCAGTGCTTAATAACCCTTTTGGTGAAGAAATTTTTCCTAAGATCCAATCTGAACCTCCTCTGGTGCAACTTGAGGCCGTTTCTTCTTGTGCTATCACTTGTTACTTGAGAAAAGAGACCTATGATTTCTTTGTGATCCAGGAAGACTAATTCTGTTTTCTTTTAGGTTTTGTGTGTGTATTAACAGTATCGTGAGTTTTGTCCAAATCAGTGAATGAAGTGACCAGTTTAACTTCAGTTACCCACAGCATTATATTAGTTTCCATTATGGTAATACCATGAAGCTAGGTGCCCTCTTCCAGCTTGCATTCTGCAGCTGTATTAAGTTGGGTTAGATGCTTGATTATTTGGTAGCGTGTTGAGCCATAGTAATATTCTGTCTCTGGTTGGTTTGCTTTGGGGTTATAACAGGTTAAAAGCTGGAAGCACACCTAAATTTTCCTCCGTGCATGTGTGTATACTTTTTTTGCCTGTATCCTGTTCTCAGTGATCTTCCAGTAGGCTTTGGAGTCTTTTATTTATTTGAAATTTGTGAAACAAACACCTGTGTGGACTATTTTCTCATTATCAGTGAAAGTCTTGTAGAGTTTTAGTACAAGCATGTTTTGGTTTGGCTTTTCTTAGTATTCATCTCCCCTGTTTTGGCCAATGTTACTACATTGCTGCTGCCTTTCAAAGAAATGTAGCATTGCTTTTTCATAGAAAATGTACCATTAAATTGCAGATGTCATGGATGAAAAGAGATTTGACATGCAAATATGTTAGGATCTAATTCCATTCTTGCTGCAGTCAATGGGAACAGGAGCAAACTCATGATGCTGAAGTTAATGTAAAGACCTTGCTATTTAATCAGAAATGCATTTCTGTTCTTCTGAATAGCCAGAAATACTGTTCTTCTGAAGCCGGCTAAATTTACAAAGTCGCATTGCTTAAAAGTTACTAGTTTCAATTATTTGTTTAATGAATTTCATTACGGTATTGCAGAGGAGTCACCTTCTACTGTTTTAAAGGCAGCAGAGATCTGGTCCTGACAAGCCGTGAGCGTTCTCCACTGCCCCGGCGTTTCAGGGACCCGAGCTGGTTTCCATTAGGGGTGGCAGCAGGCTTCCCAGTCCCGCATTTGGCCTCTTGGTACCTTTACCCATTTCCTAGAGGAAAAAACGTAAAGATGGTTCACTGGTTTACATAGGAATCTCCAGTTGTGTTTCACAGCTGCTTCCTGATGATGCTTTTAGCTAAGGGCTGTTTAAAGCGAACTGGTAACATGGGTTTTTTTTACAGTTTTTTCTTCATGGATTATTTTCAAGCAGGTGCTTAGATCACTACACAGTGTGTGTTCCTTATGCAGGTGTGCATACGTCATCTTTATATGTAAATACAGAGGGATTTCTTTTGTGTATTGTAGCTTGTTTGAATATTTTTAAATGTATTAGTTTTACTTAAACACGTGAAAGTATGAAGCTGCGCTGTTGCATTCTGGTGCATGTCAATGCAGCCATTGTTTGGGAAAATGTTGTTATCAAAGCTTTAAGAAGCTGTAGCAATTTGCGGGGGGAGAGCAGCTGAGCTTTTAATTGAAGGGTGTTGTTTTTTAGGAGAGCTCTGTGTAAGTTTAGCACAGTGTATCATAGATACTACTTTGTGAGGGTGCAAAATACTTTCAGTTACAGAGGGTATTCGAATCAAGTGAAGTCAGTAGGATTTGGGGGTAAATCCTCATCCATAACACAAGGCCTTGCACATGCAAAGTGATGACCTTGCTCTTTTAAAGCTGCTGAGCTTTTACTGAAGCCTTTTATTCCTGAAAGCCTCACCTGGACAAACTTCCAAAACCAGTTTTAAACCTGCAATTTATTTACTACCAGAGACGGATAGGGTTTTGTTTGCAAAGAAAATTAAGCATTGCTTCTTAAAGCACTGATAAAGTGTACAGACCTCCTTTGTAAGAGCTGAATACATCCTCTGAGACCTAAGGTACACACTCTTCCTCTGCCTTCAACTTCCTTTTCTTCTTAACAGTCCTTTCTTTAAATTCTCAACAGCCTGATATATCCTCTGCATTCATGGCAATACACAGCAGTCTTATAGGATGGTTTGATTAGAGTCATTTATGGACACTGTATTAAAGCTGGGGCTGTTGCTGCAATGAGCTGGGCACTTCTGAAACACAATACTGTTAAGGATGTCTGCTACTGTTAGGTAATATATTTCAGTTCAAATTATATATGTAAGAACCTTCGTGTGTTTAAGTTTATCTAAATTTTGAATTTTGTCTTAAGTCTTTTCCATTAAGTAAGCAACATTTTTATTTTTTTTAAAATTATTTCTTTTAGTGTATGTTTTGGTTTTGCTCCCTCAAAAAGTGACTATTTGAAAAAAACAAACACGTTCCAAAAATAGTAAGGGTTTACTTACAAGTTAAAAATTGAGGGTTTCTTGAATAACAGATGCACATTTTGTACCAGCATAATCAAACCAGATTGGTTGACTCGGAGTTAACCTTTGTGGAGAAACGATCCAAAGGCTGCCAAAGGAGTAGGTGTTGTGAACTTTCACCTTCCTTCCACATTCAAGCCTGACTATGAAATGTTTCTGTTTGCCTTTACATACCACGGCACTTCCATTTTGGTGAAAACGTGAGCCTGTTCCAGTTCTTCCCAGAGGTGAATCAGGGTCAGGTAGCAAAAGCCTTGCTGAAGAAACTTGATTTGTGGTGGTGCTGTGGGAAAGCACCCGCCGTGGCAGAGCCGGGCCGCGGAGGAGGTGCTGAGTGATGATGTTTCCTTCCTGCGGTTCGGAGCAGCGTCTCCATTTTAAACTATAGAAAATAGGGACTGTAACTGTGGTAGGATGGAGTATGAATGAATAGGGTTCTTTCTGTGCCAGCTGAAACCCTGTTAAGTTCACTCCCAGTTTTGTCAGTGATAAGTGCGTATCTGTTGGCACACAGTATAGAAAATTAATTACCATCTCTGTACTTACTGACTTGTAAGATCCTGGTTAAAGAAGGGGTTTGGTAAATTACAGTTTCCTGAAGGAGGAAATAAATAAGATTTGCTTCACAAAATTAAACTCGTTATGCACATTTGAAATTATCCCCCAAATGTGCTTGGAATTTCTATTTCAAAATGGCTTACTTGCTAAGATAAAATTTTCAGACTCATAAAGCTGCCACTAGATGTTAAAAACACTTTTGAAAGAATATAGGCTAAAGAAACTTTTGATGGGATCTCAAAACAGCAGCATTTTTGAATGTCACGGATGATCAAGAACATGATAACACTGAGTTTTTCATTTCGAGATTATGAGAATTTCTCTGTGTTTTTTTTTATACCTAAGTGAAAAGAGATTTGACTAAGCCTGAAATATGTCACCTACAATTCAGCGATATTTTTATACTTGTCTCTTTAAATTGCTCCCCTCCTTTGTTCTTTGTATGAAAGAGGATGCAGGTCTGCAACAGGTTTTCCCCACTGTGAGTGAACCAACCTCCATTTGCTCTCTCTAGCCTCATGAAGTGTCTGTGATTTCAGAGGTGGCTGTTTGGCTGCTCTTAAGTGAGTGTTTACGATCCAAATAATTAAATTCTTCCTAACAAGAGTCACTCATGAAAGCTACTGCTGGTCTTCTAGTATTTGGTTGTTGCTGTCAGTAACAAATGCTGTTTAGGAGAATGAAAGAAAATATACTCATTTACAGCAAAACAACATAAGGTATTTTTTAACACTAGGAGCAGGAGCTTGGGGTTGGACCAGGGTTGGTTGGGGCTTTTATTCCTCCTCTGCAGTGCATTGGGCAGAAGAGGGCTTCCTGCCACAGCTCAGGACACCCGTGGTCTTCAAGAAACCATTGTAGCACGTGCGGTTGGCTCGAGACAGGAGGGGTTTTTTTGTTTCACCCTCTTTTGCCCTGCCTTTTATGACAGGGAAGGTGACAGATCTGCTGTGAAGGCTTGCAGCCATCCCAGAGCTGCAGAATCCCAAGGAATGTGTCTGGTAAGCTTTTGACTGGCTCGCTCCTCTGGGAAGAGGATGATGCAATATTTTTGTCTGAACTGAAAGGAGCAGGACATTTTTCGCCTTGTATGTATCCAACTTGAAGTGACACTTTCAAATCTTTCTCCCTCTATAAAAACAAAATGTAGTTCACCAGCAGATTTTGTTTTAAGCTGTCAGAGGGTACATGGCTTGAATTCTCACACCCCACTTGTTCTCATAGCCTTTGCAGAATCCTCCACACTATTGTATTTTCTACAAAGCTGCCTCTATTACACAAGTAAACTATGCTTGCCTGATATCCCCTGACTATATCACCATCAGGGTCATCACTTCTTAGTGTTTCTGGAAGAATGTTGGCTAAAATGAACTGTGGCAAAACACCTGGTTCAGCTGCCGTTTTGATTATCGTGATATTTAGAATATTTTGTGCAGCTCCAAGATTTCAAGTGCTCTCTTCCCTTTCCTGTAATTGATGCCAATAAGCAGAAAAATTGGGTGGGTTTTTTTCCCCACTCATTTTACTGTGGTAACAACCTGTTATTCTCACGCTGGTTTTCCTTTTTTCTTTTCTTTTCTTTTTTTTTTTTTTTTTTTCTTTTCCTGTGCTTGTGTGTTTGTGGGTTTTGGTTTCTTTTTTTTTTCTCCCAGCATAACCTCTTAGTCAATGTGGCTGCTGCATCAGAGCTGTGTGCTTACCTATAACAGATAATCATAGACATTAACAGTGTACGTATTCTCATTTGTGTGAACAGGTTTCACAAACATAGTTGAATTGTGAGGGGATACTGAAATGCAAAGGGAATGTAGAGATGCTTGCAATTAAGGATGTTTACAGACGTCCAATTTACTAGCTGGAAAACCCACACCATTTTTTTATTGCAAGCACAGAAAATAATTCCAACGAAGTGGGGCAGACCTGAAAGGCATTGTAGACTGCTCACCATTGTGAAGCTGTACATCTAGCAATGTATCACAATATGTTGCTCTCGTAAGACATCAGCCTAATTACTTTCTAAAAGGCAGTCAAGGATGTTTGAAGCATCTTCTGATTTGACATCCATGATGAGTTTTGAAAGACAGAATTGCAGATAATGTCAAGAAAAAAAATGCATATATTAATTTTAATCTTCATGTTCCACCATGTGGGGTGCATTCTTCCCCAGCATCCCGTCTGTGTCATTTAATGAATATAAAGAGTCAGATGTCTCGCTTGACGTTGTAACCAAGGCTGAGAGCACTGCAGCCAGCTTCAGGGAGGAACTGAAGCGTGAGAGTCGGTCTTCCTTCAGTGCTGACCCCCATTAGTGCAGACAACAATGACAGCCTGGAGTGGTGTTTTTTCCTACTCTCACCTTGTTGACCACAATGCTTTTTAGTGTCCTTGAGGATTTCTTTTTTTCCTGTCCTGCTGCCTTTTTTTTTTAGGCACTGTTATTATAAAAGAAAAATTATTGTAGTAAAAAATATCTTTTTTAACACAAAAACCTGATGCAAGCTATGTTTCCATACATCAAGAAGTTGCTAATTGACTAACAGAATAAAGTACTGCATGAAGAACATAGAAGTAGGAGTTTTGACAGTAATGTAAATTGTAAGTAAATCATTGTATGTTCATCAAGCCACTGTGCTAATAAAGTTGAATTCAAGTGCCCTTAATAATGCTTAAATAAAATTGACTTCCTTTTTTACTTTCTGCATGTATCCAATAGTTTCTTCACACAGCTTGGATGTGGTCCATGTGATTTTGAAGTATTCTGCTTTGTTTGTAATTGGGTCTGTGTTTTTGTTTGCTTGCCTGTTTGTTTTGACATGCTGCCTCAATGTTTGATGATTAATTTGGTAGTGAGTTGAGTTCTGTTTTCTGAATTTGTGGCTGGCAGAAGTGATGGCTGTACAAATGCAGAGTTCGTGATCGCACTCTCCTTGGGGAGAGGAGTAGCACACATGCAAGGGCAGCCCAATCTTGTTAATTAGGGCTGGCAGGAAGGGAAACCTACCCTGATGGCACGACTTCCATTCCTAATGCTTGTCCCATCCTGTGGCTTTTTTTACAGGTGAACCTTTAAGTGCTGGGGAGTGAGTGGGCAGGCAGAGGGGGCAGCTAGAGAAAAACCTCATCTTTCCAGGTTACAAACACTACTAATAAACATCTTCCGTCCTTCCTCCTGTCCCCACAGTGCTGTATCTGAAGCCAGCTAAGCCTCCAAAATGAGCATTTCTTCATGCGCATCAAGTTGGTAGGTACAGATGGGGCAATGACGCAGTGCTTTGTAGGGCAGCTGCTACGTGGTGGTGGTGGTGGCTTGGCCTGGTGGCAGCAGGAGTCTGTTCCTTCCGCGCTTGGGTCTGGGGGTGTCGTTGTTCTGGCCCCAGGGCACCCAGCAACATTGAATCAGAGCTGGTTTAAGGGTTTGCCTTTTCCTACAGCTCTCGGCGGTCGTGTAGCAGAGCCTGGGCATGGCTTGTACTGTGGGATCAGGGCCTGACCGATCTTACAGGGTAGTCTCAGGGCCAGTTGGAGGCGGTGTGCTGTCGAAAGCACAAGTTACACCAGTGAGGGAAAAACATCGTTTCTGCTAACTCCTTCCAGCCTTGGTTTTTGGGATCGCATAAGTGCAGTGTTTTTTAAGGCAGTAATATTGATGTTCAAGAAGCTGTGGGCCCTTCAAAAGCAGAATGTGTGTGTATTTTGTGCGCTTGACCTTTTAGCAGTGGCAAATAGAGTAACACTTTTTTATGGAATTTGTCTCAGCAGTCCTTGACCTGGGCTCAGTAAATGAAAATGTACTAGCAGAGCTATATCCCCACAGGATCAGAAGAGGGACATCGTAAGCGAAGGAGAAAATAAAGAAAAATGTACTAGTACTTGTGCTAAAGAATAGTATAGCAGAAGCTATAGCTTCAGGCTGTAGAAGTTATGCTTCTTATCAAAGACTTCATGCTTGGTTGGATAGAGGGTACCGTCTACTTCTCTCTGACTGCAAGTGGACGGTTGTGTTGGAGACAGCACCGTCTGGGCTGTGTGGTGACGTAGGTCTCATCACCACGGTATCCTTCATTTTTCGGTAAACAGTTGTTACTACTTGCAGTGGAGACCCAGACGGATCATTCATCATCATTTAGTAGGATTTGAATCGGGCTGCGCACGGGCTGGCTGTGGATCGGCACGTGGGGTTGTTCTGCAGAGTCGCGGACCGCTTGTCTGCTGCGGAGCGCTGCCTGTCCGCCTCTCTCTCCTTCGCCCAGCTGCTTGATACTCTGCCAGCCCAGGGCTTCCGCGGCTGTGGTCTTTCGACTTCGGTTTAAAGAAACAGAGGTGTCGGCAAATAGAACCGAAATACTTTGTTAAAAGTGTGTGGTATTTTAGGAGTACTTCTGCATTGGGAAGAAGCGAGAGAAATTACCTGAGTGTTTTTAATTTCAGATCTCAACAGGTCAAATTAAAAGTATCTGCATCATTTCTTTTGTTATGTACCCTTGTAAGATTATATTTTGCCTTTCCAGATAGGGAGCAATAATACTACTTTCCCTTTTCTTCATAAGAAACCTGCTGTAGTAACACAGCCAGCTTTAACGAGAACTCGTAAAAGTATGCCTTTTCCTCACAGTGTTTCCCTCCAGGAATCTTCCATCGATTATTCTGTAGACAAAAGAGGGAACTAAAGAGCTGTCTTGCAGGAGTATTGTACAACATAAGGAGACTTAAGGGAGATCCTGAACACAGTTTTATGAATATCAACGGGATGGGGAGGAGGGGCTTGGTTCTTCATACACTTGAAATCAATAAATGCAGTTCAATATTTGGGAGCACCCACTCCATATGAAAATATAAGATCAGCTGCAAATTTGAAATCCAGTGATTATTTCATTTTTAACAGTTATGTTGCTTAAAACTGGTTGAGTAATTTAATAGTAACAAGGTTCTTCTAGAGTATAATTAGTTAAAAACTGACAATGTTTGATAAAACCATGCTGTGTTTAGGCCTGCAGTTGTTGCTGGAAAGACTAGCACAGTGTTTCAGACAGAGATAAATCTTTCTGTGCAGGACCACTGTGTTCAGATGAGTGCATAGTTTTTAAAAACAGATCTGGGAAATAAACAGGAATATTTGGGAACCTGTGATGACAGGAAAAGAAAACACCATGATGTGTTTAGGAGGGATTCTGCTATGCAGGCTTGTGTCAGGACCTACAATACGGTTTGCAATTTTTAATTTTTCTTTAAGCTACCTGTACATTTGTGTCTTTCTCAGAGTTAGATTGCTGTTTGGAGAATTCTCTTTTAAAGGATGTAGCCAATAAAAATGGCATTGATGTACATTACTAGAAAGTTACTTTAACAGCGCTTGTGAAAGGTTGGTCTTTTGATGGAGTTTTCTTTCTTTTCTTCTGCAAAATAGGTACTGGCTGGTTAAAATTAAGTGATTGTAAAAAGTATATTGAAACTTTGGGTTTCTTGTCAGCTATTGACTTGTTGCAGTCATCCTTTTTGCTTAGTTCTCTTTGAAATGTATGCATTTATTAGCATGTTTGTATCTGGAAAGCTAAAATCTCTGTGACACATGCAGTTTTCACCTTGGAGGTTACATATGTTCAGCTTAGGAGATGTGGACTGTGGTGTACTAGTCCTTTCTAGTCATGTTTTTTGTTTCACAAGAAAGTGTTTATCTGGCCAAAAAAAGAAGCCTGACTGCAGAAAAAACCTGTAGCTACATTGCAAGAAAAAGTGGCAAATACAAGGGGATGGGAAGGTTGTCACACCCACTTTATTATTGAGGGAGTAGTTCAGGATGTATTCTCTTTTCCTGTCAGTATAAGAACAATTTGTTTCATTTCTTTCATGTTAAATATTGTGAAGAAATGAAAGCTGTTGGGAAAATTTTGAGTAGACATCTGAAGGACTATTCAGCTTTGACTGTTGTCCTATTTGAATCACTCACTCTTAAAGGTTCTGATTATTTTTTTTTGTTTAAGACAGAACACTTACCTATTTTCTAATATTTTTTCACATACAGCAGAACAGAAAAGATTGCTTTTGAGTGAAAGCTATGATAACCAAATACCTGCCATCATGAAACCTGCCTCTAGCCAAAATGAAGGAGGAGGTTTTGTGCATTTGCTTTAAACCCATATTCCCTATTCCATTCCTTTTTTCTTTCCTGAGCAGAAGATTTTGCGTTATAGTCATAAGGACATCGTCAAATTGAAACGTTGGAGGTGGCTTTGCTGACAAGGGAATGGGAGCTGTGCCTTTGAATCTCTTCAGGGAAAACAGGAAATTGAACCCAAGTCTTCCACTTTCTGGGTGAGAGCTCTGATATTCTTACTTTTACCCTGTAACAAGGCTCAGGAGCAGCAATGTTTTGAGAGAAAATATCGAATACTAGTGCATTTTCTATAGAGCCTGCTGTAGTGCTACATGGTAAACTTCCTAAAGACAGGATGGATCATCTCAAGGAGACACACAAGGATCTCAATTTTTGCTTCTCCAGGGCTTATATGTGAGTGCTGAGCGGTTTAGTTCAGTCACAACTGACGTGTCCCAAGGCATGGAAAGTGGTTAGCTTTAGGCAATGAAAGGAGTTTGAAATAAAATAATGGGCTTATGAAACACAGGCAAATGTGGCTGCTGCCTAGCACTTACCAGGAGTTTTCAGGAAATCAGTTTTGGGTTTGGCTTACTACTACTACTACTACATAGTTCTGTGAACCTGACCTTTAATGAGGTGTTTCACAGGTGCCCTACTTATCATAGCATTTTTGTTCCTCACTCCTGGCAGGTTGCAGTGTTTTGACACTGGGGACCTCTGTGGACCTTCCAGACAGTCCTTCAGGCAACTTTACATGTACTTTGTTGGGGCAGATAGCACTAGCACTTTACCAGATGTAAATAATCTTCCTAATTTTTAAGTGGGTGGGCAATCAGGGATGAAATACGAGAGCTGCCTGAAGCCTCATCTCTATCAGGGCTAGCAACAGAATCCAGATATCTTGTTTTTTCATCTGTTGCAAAGATCATCTTTAAATGTTGTAACCTTCTAGTGTACCTGCATAGAATTTACTTCAATGAACTCCTAATTTTTCTTTTTGATATAGAAGTAAACATAAGAATGAGTAGTTCAAATATTGTATGCTATTCCTAAATTTAATCACAGGAGTCTGAGAGTATTTACTGATGCAATTGAAAACAGAAATACTGTAATTTTAGGACTCTCTCTTAAAAGTGAAATGAGCCATAGAGCACAGACTCTGAAGTAGCAGCAATACCCCCTGTTTTGAGTCTGTGGAAATGCTGTAATAGGACCCTTCAATGCTGCAGTGACTGCAGCTGGGTGCTGGCACTTGTGAACACTTAATTCTCTGAGCAGGCTTCCCTAGAAAACTAGTGAAGGAGGAGAAAGGCTGCTTGTACAACTTGTTCATTTCAAGGCAATTTTTATTTTTATTAGTTTAGTGTTATGCTTTGTTTAACAGCTTTGGTAAAGACTGTGTCACGTTAGCTGCATATTGGTAATCTGCTCTATGAAAATAATTTCCAGAGTGTGCTTCCTGGCCTCAATCTTGATCACAGCGTCAAGACTCAGCATTTCAGCTGTGTATTGCCTGTGTTACTACAAGATGAGCTTTTGACAATATTATTCAGACTTCTTATTTGCATGGCTTTATTTGGTTTGCTTTAAAACGGAGAGAGCCTTTTAAGAGATAGTACTGAGCATTGATTTCTGTGTGTTTTTTCTTTGGCTGGGTGCATCCATTTGAAGTTCTTTGAGTTGCATGTGAACAATTAATACTTACAGTATAGGTAACTTTGAGTGCATTTCTGATCTGCTGGTTGAGACAAACTGTTACACAAAAGATGACAACCATGGAATTTTAGCTAGCTGTTTCCCAGCATGAAATTTTCTTGTGGATCTGTTTCAGTAGCACACAGCATCTGTTGCATTTTAAAGGTGAAACTTCAATTCTGTTTGCTTTGTTGGCCTGTCATATGAAACGTTCTTCTGTGTGCCCTAATGAATGTAGTTAATTTTTTATAGCTTTGTTTACTTATAGTATCAAGCTTCAGGAGTACAATTGGAAATGTTATAAACTGGGGGAGAAAGCATGCATTGTATATGGCTAATTCCAGTAATTTTGCACTTTCTATCTTGTGGCAAATCTTCCTTTCCAAGCCCTCACTCCAGTAACCGCCTTTAAACTTTTAATTAGCAAGCATAGCAAAGAAGCTGTATTTTGTATGTCTCGCCATATGTGCACAGAACCATATAGCTGCAGATGACAAGCTTGGAAAGTGACGCATTCCTTACTATAAGTAGAAAACAAATGCAAACCCACGTGATTATGACTTGCTATGAAAACATACTTTGAGACGGTTGGTATCTGAAATCAGAAAATAAGTTGTCACAATATCACATATTAGAATAAATGAACAACGAATTAGTTCAACAGAATGTTTTTCTATGACTGGAAGAAGCCTTCATGATCGTTGCAATGGTTGTCTGCTAAGTACAGAGGAAATAACCTAGTAAGTGATGTGTCTAAAACTGGGAGGTTGGAAGGGGGTGGGTAAGGGGCTGTCCAGAGTTACATTATTTAGCTTGCTTTGTTGAGATCCCTGCCTACGTTCAGTGATAACCATTCAAGTTTTTCTTTTTATGTTTATGTTTTTTTAAGGATAAATAATCCACAAAATATTTTACTAAAACATGGACAAATATGGCTTTCTGCACTGGCAGGTTTCCATGTGAATTATATTGATGATTTGAAAGCAGAGCTGAAATCAGGTGCTAAATTGACCTGCCTGAAAAAAATCCTGCAACATTATTCTGTTACAGTGACAAAACAGAGCTGATGTTATAGATCACATCGATCACATGAGAAGCTGCCATTAAGAGTTCAATGTTTAAAAGTTCAGCAGTTCATTGTTGAAATTTGACATGGCAAACCTAAGTCACCAAATGTATGAGAACTTGAAAAAAAGGATATATGTAATTACAACCATGCACTGAAAAATAAATGACTGTGGACTGCTACTTTAGAATTAGGTAATGATTTTTTTAAAGTTAGGCATCTCAAAATGTTTGTGATCGTTATATTATTTAGTGGGATAGTATTACTTAAAAAAACCCCTTCTTTTCTTGATTCTGTAAATGCATTTTTAAAATTAGACTAGATATGTTGAGTATTGAAGAATAAGTTCTCACATCTATGATCTTGTAAGTTTGCTGAATGTTTGTGTCTCATGGCTTCTCTGCACAGTTAGAGCTGTTTGCTGTCTCTCTGAGGTGCTTTCATTACTACACTTGCAAAAGAAACCTTGTGACCAGTCTAGAAAATTTGATTAATACAAAAGGATGTTTAATTCTTTGTATTTCTTCCTTTGATTTTTTGAAAATCAGGAGATTTTGGATTCAGAATATGCTCTTAAGGTAGTATGCTATATACCCAGTTCATGAGGAAAATCCAGGCATTCACATACATTTGTATGGTTCCCTGACTAATTCAGAGTATGTAAAATCAAGATCTTATTATTTTAAATTTATTACCTTCAGAGTTATAAAAGAAATTGTCAAATTTGAACTGAACGGAATGACTGCAATATTTAGGTGTGTCTGCACTGAAGACTGGAGTATAGATGAGAAATACCCAAGCTAAAGAAAAGTGTAAAAGACAGCTTGTATTTGATTTCCCACAGGCAAGTTACATTAGGTTCCTTGGCATTGCCTTTGCTGCTGTCCTGTCAACCCCTCAGGAAACGGCAATGAAAATTGTACTTCATAGCATTTCATATTCGGTAGATCGAACGTATTTCTTACACATGGTCACCCATGATTACCACCTATGGTTACTAGTGCAATTCCAAACACTGCTGTTTTCCTTATTATTCCTCTGTAGTCAGTATACATTATTGCTCTCCACTTGTACATCCCCCAGACTCCGTCACGTGTGGGAAGTGCAGAGCCTGGAGGAGGGACGCTGAGAGCAGAAGGGGTTCTCGCTGTCAGCAGTGCCCAGAGACCACAGGGAGATTCCAGTATTTGGGTTACGCAAGACAGTTGATCAGCAAGCCAGCCAGCTTTTGATAAAAGATTTCTTTCATGCTAATAATTCATGAGCCATTGCTTTTATACCCTCTATTTTGTAGTGTATGAGTTTGCAAGCTTGAGATTTGAAATAAATAGCATTTTTTAAAAAATGTTATTCAAAGAAAATGTCATTCCTTAAGGTTCTGAAAAGCTACAGGAGGGATAGGTCCCACAACCCATACTATCAAGAGTAGAACATAACTGTTTACGTTTTGTTGAGTAACTGGGAAATTCTGGAAGGGGCTGTGTGGATGAGTGGAGGTGTACATGCATATGCGGATTTTATCATGTCTGATAATTTTTAGTCCTTTAAGGAGCTAATAATACTTAGAACTGGGTTGGTGCTGAATTCTTGAAGAGGAGAAAAATAGCGGAGGAAAACAGAACTTTTTCATGATTTTGCCTTGTTAGGTTATTCCTTGTGGTGAGGTTGCTCAGGAGGTGCTTAGCCAGACTGGTGTCTTTGATACTAGCTCTGCTTCTTTCTTTACGGAGTGATCAACCTTTGTTTCAGCCTCCTATGTATCTTTTTTTACTAATAGATCTTTTAAACATTACACAGTGTCACACAAAAAGAAGAGAGGAAATTTTGGCAGCTTTAGCCCTGTCGAATGTCACTTGCGCTTAGTTTTGAAAGAAGACGGGCTTCATGGTAGGAGAAAAACATCAAAGCTAACAGTCCTGCAGTGCTACTGACACCTGGTTTTGTGACAAAGTTAGAGCTGTGTTGTACAGTGACAAGGGAACTATATTGGAAATAAGGGAGGTATGTGACCACTAGAAGCAAAGAAAGAGATGAAAAGAAGCATCAGTAGAGTTAAATCATATTTAAACTTACAATTCAGGTTGATAGTGCATGGACAAATACTCCAGAGGAGAACCCCTGGAGTGGGTATTTGTATGCATCATACAAACCAGGAGCTTTGGTTAGCCTGATGCAAGGAGAAAGATACACAAAATGTGTGTGGTCTGTAGCTAATAAGGCAGTTTTTAACATGATAGTAGGAAATTGGAGTCATATTTAAGTGATTAGAATTGCATGAATAATTTGTGCGTTGTGTAAAGTGATAAATAAGAAAGATCTCCAAATGCAAACTGCTGTGAAAATGTTATAGACACCTGTTGTTCCAGGTGCCTAAAATGGTTTAACCATTGAATGTCTTTATAACCTTCACATTGCTATGGTTTGCAGAGCTCTCATTTAGGATCAAGAGCACTACATCAAAAGCCAGGATACTCTAAGAACAGGTGATTGGCTTTTCAGATGAGCATGACTTAGGAAATGGAACACTAATTAGACAATCCAGTGCAGTTCTCCAAGGAAACCTTCAGAAACCTTTCTGAAAACCTTCAGAAAACAGGCACTTTTAAAATGTCCCTTTGTATAACTCAGTTAAGAAACCTGGCTGCAGTCGTAGATCTCGAGACTATAAAAATTAGACTCCAAGCTTTTGAAAACATAACCAGCAACTGCTTTTTGGTTTTGTTCCTTTCAAGGATGTCTTTGTATATGTGCAAT